>JAJLZJ010000002.1:656379-918776 GCA_030572155.1 Suhomyces taliae | reverse complement strand
CAACAACAACAACAACAACAACAACAACAACAACAACAACAACAACAACAACAACCACAACCAGGTCATCAAAGACAACATTCTGCACAACAAACCCCTGTGCCTCAACATCAACAGAGCCCAGCTATTCCTGTCATTGTGCCCCAACAAAGTCCTCAATATCAACCACAGCAACAACAACATGTGTATCCCCAAGGATACAAGCAAGATCACAAATCTCCATCTCAACCACCAATTCCTCCTCAATTGCCACATCCACCACAACAAGCATGGTCTCCTAATCAACAACCTCAATATTTCTACCAACAAGGACCTCCACCTCCACACCATCAAGGACCTCCAGACCCAGGTGCTCCTCATAGATCTCCATTGAACCATCCACAAATGGTCAATGGTAATTATCCAATGCCTCCAGGTCCACCACCACCACCAGGTTATGCTTATGGTCAATATGTTCCAATGCAAGGAGGAGTTGTTCACATGCAACAACCATACCCAGTCAACAATTGGAGAAGATAAACTTTGAGCTGAAAACATATTTAACAAACATTTTTCATTTATTTCTTTTTGGGTTCTTTTAGTTAAAAAAAAGAGAAGAAACACCCATCCAGAGTCTACTTCCAATTTTAAACTGGACTATCGCTTACACAATATAGACATCAACTCATTTGATTGAGCTTGTTGCCCTATCGAAATTGTATTATAAGATCTACGATCTATGCATGTATTGACATAGCGTACTAAAATGTTGGCTATACTAAGTCTTACGAATAAATCTTTGATGAACGAATTATCAGCGAGCTAGTAAAGCAAGCTTTAATTGTAGAATCAACGTAAAACCTAACAAATCTGGTGATTTTAAAAACCAACCAGCCGTTTTGAGTTAGATCCATTAGTCAAGGATGAAGCACAAACTAATAATATTCATTTTCTTCTTATTTTCATCTTACCAATATTTAGGCAAGCTTACAAAGTAGTCAATTCTCCATCAACAATTCCTTTTATATAATCCTCTACAATATATAACTAATATCTAGGAACTAAGCCTAACATGCAATTAAAATAATTGATATATACTATCCACAAGAGGTTATTAGCTAATATATATCACTGTCTAATTGTTTACCTGACATTGAATTTCAATTAATATGCTAACAATAATGTCCTCCATTAATATTATTCTTTTATATATTTATTTAACGCTACGAAGTTTCCAACCCAAAGCTTTTTCTTTTCCCAGTCAATCTCACTCGTTCCATAATCTATTCCAATTGTATTCAAGGTCTTGATGACTGATCCCCCTTCCATAACTAGACCCCATTCACACTCAAGCATGCCTAGTAAATCAGTACTACTGTCTCCAATATAGAGGGTTCCTGAGCCATCTTGCAGCAATTCCTGGACAATAGAACGTTTATCAATAGCAGTTCTTACTGTTGGTTCTTTTGTCCAGTATCCTGTACTCAATTGGACCTCCTTTCCGTCTTTCAATGTATTTTCATATTCCAACTCATTTACGATAATTTTCAAGAGCTCATTCTCTGTGAATCCTTCTCTCTTCAAGCACTCTTCAATAATAGCTTTAGTCCAGTTGATACTGAGAATAATCATGGGTATTTTCTGGTCTTTACATAGCTGCAAAAATTCAATAAATCCTGGCCGAAGTTGCACGTTAGCAGCCTGAGCTACAAAATCGGCCTTTGTCAAGCCTTTAAAGAGCCCTAATTTGGTGATTTCATCAATTGAGGCCATTTCTACCTGCCTCATACACCTTTGGAACTCTATCTCTTTTTCTAGTGAGTCCCTCTTACCATACTTTCTATTAAACAGATCACTGTACTGGGTATATGCATTCATATAAGTTTCAGTAAAGTGCAGAAATACCGGCTTGAAGTCCGGTTTGGCTCCATAAGCCGCTGCTGACACATACTGAATGGTATCTTTCATAGTAATGGTCTCATCCCAGTCCGAAATGACTAAACTGGGCCGGAATTTCATGGCAAGACGACGAACAAAACGGCCAATGTGCTGTGATTGTGGCTGTAACACTTTCACCTTGAAATTTGCAAATCACGAACAACACGAGTGCTCTACTCCAGAATATGTACTGTTACAATTGTTGGTACTTGGGCCTTGGCTTGGAGATTGGAGATTTTGATACCTGATCACGTGACATAATTACATCACCTTGAAAGCTTTCAAAGGGGCAGCAACCCAATTCAACACAACAACACCATGTCTAATCCTCAATTTGGCGAACTAGGCAAGATCCTTACCGACAAGCTCGGCAGCAACCCGAGTCAACAAGATATTCAAGAATCCATCAAGCATGGATATGCGAAATTAGAGACCTTATCAGGAAAAGATAAGGAGGAGTTGGCAAAAGGATTAGGTAAGCTCGAGTCGTTGGGCAAGCTCGAAGGAAAGGACAAGAAGATCGAGAACCTCGGCAAATTAGAGACCAATGACAAGTGAATTGCTAGTTGTCTCTACAGCGAACTCAATTCCAAGTATAGTTCCATTGGTATAGCCAATGGCCATATAGTTAGTATCTTTTCTCTAGTGTGTGTCCTAGTGACCATTTTCAATGAAACGACAGTGTTGCGACCAAGTTTCGCGACACAACCTCAAAAACTGACTGAGTAGGTGTACATAGAAAAATTTCACAGTATCTGGCACCGCCTAATCGATGGTCCAAGTGCTCTGTCCCAGTGCTCCCAAACGTGGGCACCTAGCCATAAGCAAAAATAATAGACCTGGTCTAACCCAATATTTGTAATGGAATTTTTGCATCTATTTTTTTACTTACCCAACAATAACCGCCAATTCTCTCTTACTCACCATAATTAAGGATGGTACCATTTGACCCATCCACTATGCTTAGCGGAACTTCTCATTATTACCCGTGTGTGATTGTTACATTAAGGTAAAAATGCCCACTTCTTGAGCCCTCTCGACAAACATTCTGCGACAAAAAATATTATTGAAATATTGGCAGATCTACGGCAAATTTTAGTATTCGTATTTATGGACCGCAGATAACTTTTATAGATTTTTTTGGTAGAGAGTACCAAGAACCTCGTGAATTAACAAGAGACTGTGTCTGTTGATGTACTAGTATATTATTTGTGTATAATCTTATTATATATATATATGTATTTTTTTTTTTTACATAATTGGTTTTTCCTTTTTCAATCATTTTGCAAAATTTCACCTACAACTGAACCTGGCTCTATGTCTCCTGGCAAAAGCCAACAAAGCCCAAGTACCACAGGGTTATGGATATCTCATAATCAGGGCCCTTTGTTGGCTCATATAGGTGCGTTGACGGCGGCATCATTAGCCGCATCCGCATCTACTTACCTATTGTATAATATATCATTCTCCCCGGACCACAGGTTTGCGACACTTCTTGAAACCCCAGCAATTCTCCATCTAAAATATCTGCGAACACATGCAATGTAACTCCTAAGCATTTATTCACCAACTTCATAGAATATATTAGCGAGTATTTTTATGTATGGTTACAGTTGTGAGAATAAGTAAGGTAATAGATATATTAAGTAAATGAAAAAAAAAAAAAAATAAAAACAAAAACAATCCAAACAAGTAGAACAACGTCTGCCTCGTCTTTTTACTTTCACAATTGAGTTAAATTCGTCCCATGTGGCAATGTCCGGGATTTGTCCAAAATTAGTCAGTCCCTGCCCTTGACCTCCTACTTAAAATCAGCCTTGTAATTCCTTTTAGTCGCTGCCAAAAACCTTAAATATGTAAAAAAATTGAAATAATCACAGTACAATTATGTCACGTGACTTGCTGCTGGCCCACCTAGCATGATCAAGCACCAGAGTGTCCTTCAAGTTCCGTTAGCGTTAGATCAAGTCATTTCACGTCCCATCCTGTTAAGAGACCGATTGATTCATTGATATCCACTGTATATACAAAACCCGCAACCCACAACCGTCCAGTTTACTCACCATGTCTGAAAAGAAAGAAGAACAGCAACCACAACAGCAAAACCCAGATGCTCCGCTGCTTGAAGAACAACAAAGCTTGATGGCCCTTGCCCGTCAAATCCTTAACCCAGGTGGAAAGGATCCAAGAATCGACCAATACATCACCAGTACTTTCAGCTACATTTCCGGTGCTCTTTACAAGATGACTACCGCCACCAACAAGGATGTTGCTGCTAAAGAAATCGCTGAAGATTTGAACCAAAAGTTCGAGCATTGGGTTGCTGAAAGAGAAAAGAAGAAGGCCGAAGAAGCAAACGGTACTTCTGATGATGCTAAGCCAGCTGAAACCAAGCCAGCTGAAGATGAACCAAAAATCGCTGAATTAGATTAAACATTACAAACAATATACCAAATTCTGGTACAAATGGCTGTAAAAACTGGAGACATATCCGGGCGGAATTATATGCCAAATAAATTCCCCTTGCTGTTCCGCTTGTTCCCACTATGATGGAGGAACCACATAGCCAAAAAAAAAAAAAAAGGTTAGGGCGAAATCAGTGCTACTGTGCTGCCCTGAAAAAGAGCGCTTGCAATGGTCTTCTTCCCCTAATAATCCATTAGCGCCACTGCTGTTTAATCTCTAGCCGCCGCTACTCTACTTTCTCACTGCAGAGTAGCCCGATACATAGCTTATATACATTATTTATGACACTGACAACTTTTAGGTCCTCACTAATGAGATCAATACCTACCATGTCGAATATCACCTTATCTATTGGCACTACCACTATATCATTGGCCATTGATTGGTGAACATCCACATTGTAGCCACCACCACCACCACCATCAATATTCACGGTCCTTCAAAAGGGGGCCCTCTTTGATCTGAAGCCATGGTTGCGGAATTGTAGTGGAGTCACCCCAATAACTGCAGGACCAATATATCCCCACAATCTCACAATCGCCATCTTTAATACATTTACACCATTATCTCGGTCTTATTATCCTGCACTGTGGGTCTATCCTGCACTGTGGGTCTGTGGCTCCAGGCGTATAAAGGAAGACCGAATTCCTGTTGAATCAGCAATTGTTGCAATATGAAACTTCATTCTTTGCTTATTGGTCTTGTTTCAGCTGCTTCTGCAGCTGTTGCTAGTGAGAACCCACAAGTGGTGTTCTCTGACTTCTTTCATAATGACGTAACTGAGAACAATGTCTCCAATCACTTCGAGGGCCTCGAAGATTTCACCATTGGTAGATTCTCGCTCCTTAGTCTTCACAAGGACTTGATCAATACCGAGTCCACCTCATTCTATGAAGGTAGTGGTTCTCAATTCCTCAAACAATACCTTGAATCCTTTGGCTTGACCGTAGAACTCCAAAGAGTCGAAGACGAATTCGAAGAAAGATACAATGTCTATGCTTACTTAGGAAAGACCAGAGACACCAAGATCGTCATCACTTCCCACTTCGATACTGTTCCTCCTTACATTCCTTACAAGATAGACGGAACCAAGATCTACGGTAGAGGTTCATCCGATGCCAAGGGTTCTGTGGCTACCCAAATTGCAGCCTTCTTATCATTGGTTCACCTGGGTGAACTTAAAGAAGGTGATGCCTCCTTGTTGTATGTTGTCGGAGAAGAAGTTGGTGGTGTTGGTATCACAATTGCTGATCAATTGGGTGTCAAATGGGAATCTGGTATTTTCGGTGAGCCAACAGAATTGAAGCTTGGGGTCGGTCACAAGGGTTACTACATCTTTGACCTCATTGCAGAAGGTAAAGCTGCTCATAGTGGATACCCACATTTAGGAGTTTCCGCTAACGAAGTGTTGATTCCTGTTATCAACAAGTTATTGCAAGTTGAATGGCCAACTTCTGATTTGTTGGGTCCATCTACATTGAATGTGGGTACTATCAACGGAGGTGTTGCTCTCAATGTGATTCCTGCTCATGCTGAAGCCGGTATTTTCATTAGAGTTGCTGCTGATGTTGAAGAAATTGACAGATTAACTCGTGAAATCGTCGAAGGTGTTGACCATTTGACATTCAACCTTCGTTTTAAGGGCTCTGAAGTTCACCTTGACTATGAAGTACCAGGATTTGACCTGATTATTTTGGCTTATGGTACTGATGTTCCAAACTTGAAGGTTCCTCTTAAGAAAAGATACTTGTACGGTCCAGGTAGTATTTTGGTTGCTCACTCAGACCACGAGTTTGTGGAGAACTCAGACTTGCTTGAGTCTATTAAAGGGTACCAAAAGTTGATCAAACACGCATTATCAGAGTAAGGATATAGCAAGAAGTTGAATAATATACTAAATTTTTGAATAGTAGTAATAATGGTGATATATAACGTATATACGGTATTATTTTGCAGTAATTCAATATGGAGCAATTGGTTGCATCAGTTGGCGAAATTTGCATCTAGTTAGGTAAAAAAACTATAATAGCAGTCTATTGGCTCTTCTAGATTCCTAATGGTAAAAGTACCATGGATGAACAGCTAGTTTGGATCATCTTTGGTTCCATAGGTATTCTCATGAAGAAACAAACTGGTAAATATTTTCAGAAGTGAATACTTAAGTTTCATACTATCTAAACTAATCTTTTGGTTACGATATGCTTATTCTAAAATTGACAATCAAAAAGATTGACAAAAAGGCCCTATGCAGCTTTACTTTATCTTTTTATTGATTTCTTTCTCTATTTCTTTCAGTATATTAGGTTTTTGTACATGAAAATAAATGAGATACCTATATTTATAGTTGAAGAATAAAAATAGATTATAAAGGTCAAAGTAATATATCACCATTAATAATAAATTTACTTGTTGTTATTTCTAATGTTGGTAATTAGACCTAAAATGTAACTTTAGTGCCGTTGTGCAGCGACTGCTCGAATCAGTAACTGATATAACTGATAATACTGAACCTCAACTACTTATATTTATTTATTCTTAGTTTTATTTTAATTTATAAATTTATTCTTTCTTTAAAAACTTTTTTAATAAAAGGGGTTATCTTTCTTTATTTATTATTTTATATAATAAAACTTTTATTTTAGGACAAGTTAATTCACCTAAATTAATGACACTCAAATGTCTTAGTGTATCATGAAAGGCTTGTACGATAAGATCTTTGCAATTACCTGTGATCAACTCAAAATAGAACTAATACAATTTCGTCTCAAGCTATACCATCGACTACTTCCCGGAAGAGAGTCGTCTTAAGCTAACAGGTACTTGAAACACCCAATGAACCTATTTAACCCATTAACATGCAACAGTCTTTATTTGCAGCCGTTGATAAAATGACAACGTCAATTCATCTCAATGTAGACGCAGAAATGGCCCAAAAAAATACGAGAAAATAAGAGGTTCAAATACGAGTAATTTACTAAAACTAGGTCAATACAACCAACTAAGTCACACCAGTTAGACCCATAACAAACAGCCATAACATCCAGACCACAATAGTCTTGACCCCATTCACTCCTACACCGCTCGGTTGTTGGCGGATCTAATGTATACAATCTCTATATCCATTATACCTAGATGAAGCGTAACGGACTCAAACCATGTATTTATCACTATAGCTGGATGTCAATGCAACTGGTCATGGAAAGGCCAACCGACTAGAGCCGACTCCACAAGGAAGACGGCTCCACATCCGCAAGTTCAAAAGAGAAGACAAAAAAACGAAACATCCTACATTAAGTTCAGCAAAACGTTTATTAACTAGAGAAAGAAGTTATTAGTAAACTAAAATAGTAGTCGCGAAAATTTTCTTTTATAGTGATCTGGGTCCTGCACACAATCCCAGCCCAACCGCATCGTAGAACTTTAATGATGAGATGAGTCGCCTAACATTAAAGAAAGTTAGTGGTCAAATTCCATACATAAACATAGCAAATTATGAGTGAACATATTCCGGCCTGGAAGCGAATCGGTTTAAAAGTCAAGGAAGAATTGGAAAACGACCCACTTGTGGTTGGTACACACCTTGAAACCGCCAATGTCACCAATAAAGACCTCAAGAAGATCAATAAGCAAAAGAGAAAGCTTGAAGAAAGTAACAAAGTCAAGAAGGAACCAAAGAGAATTAAGTTACCAAAGAGTGAAAGAGGTCCTCCACCAGAAAAGGATCAATTAGCATACTTGAAACAGTACCATACTGATCGTGATAACTGGAAATTCAGTAAGCAAAAGCAAAACTGGATCTTAAAGAATGTTCGTGAAATACCCTCAGATTATGAAAAGGCATTGGAAGCATATTTGGAAGGATTACAAGGAGGATCCAGAACCAGAGTGGTAGAAGATCTCCAACAAGTGATAAATAAGTGGAATGAAATGGCCAAGGCCATAGAAGAAAAGCTTGAAAAGGAATTAAAGGGAGAAAAGGAAGAGCCAAAGGAAGAATCAAAAGATGACAAGAAGGGAGACAAAAAGAAGGAAAAGAAAGAAAAGCCAAAGAAGAAGGAAGTCAAGGAAGAAGAGCCTGACCACGATTATGCTGTGAGGTGTAAGAAATTAATAGAAGTTTTAACTGGAGAAGAAGTTAAGCTTTCTGGAGTTGAAGAAGAAGCTGAAGCTGAAGAAGAAGAACAAAAGGAAGAACAAAAGGTCGAAGAACAAAAGGTCGAAGAACCAGAACCAGAAGCTCCTAAGGAAAAGACTGACAAAAAGGAAAAGAAAGAAAAGAAAGGAAAGAAGGACAAGAAGAAGAAAGAAAAGGCAGACAATCTTATTCTTGAAGAAGTAGATGTGAGCCAATTCGAAGCCTCTGGTGCCCAAGAACCAGCCAAAAAGAAGAGCAAGAAGAACAAGAAATCTTCCAAGTAGACAATGCATAAAACGGTGAGTGTCATTGTGTGAATCATAGACTTGATATTTCACTGATAAGACGTAAACTTACCTTATTCGACCCTGTATACATAGACTATCAATCTTATACTATAGTTAAGAATAAAATAGTAATGAAGAGTAATTAAAAAGCCCCCAATAGAAAATCAGCTTTATTGTAGATGATATAATGAATACAGTGTATATAATGGTCTCACCTTTAAACTAAAAACTATACTGTTGATAGTATTGGTCCTAATTGTCCTAGTGGAGTCGTTCTCTTCATTGGTTCTACCACTGTTCCTGGTACGACTGGACTGGTGGTGGGGCTCGCCGGACTCGCGGTGGCGGTCTCACCGGATTATGACACTACCCCCTACACACTCTCGCTAGGGAGTCTCACCCCCGCTAAAATAATCACCACTACTCAAATCATGTTATCACTTTGGCCGCCACCACTTTCCACCTCCAATGCAAAATATCAATCTTAAGTCCCTTATCGACAAGGCCTTGGACGTCGATCCCGATCTCCGGTTCATGGCCTTGGAAGATTACCGCAAGTTTCTAGAAATTTCTCCCCAAACAACGGGTTACAATTCAATTGAAAGTTTCATACCCACCCTTTTCAGACTCTTAGAAGATCACAATTCCGATGTTCAAAGTCAAGCCATTAAGTCATTCGAACCAACTGTTCGTTATCTTTCCAATGAAGCCATTTTGAACATTATTGGCAAATTATACAATATGGTATTACAAGAAAATGAACGTTCTAAAGATAAGGGCCAATACAAAAGTTTCACCACCTCAATCCCAAACATGGCGCTTAGATCCATCTTTGACAATAATGAATCTGACGATAAGAGAAAGAGATTTGATTCCAGGCTCAGTAGATCCATTCTAGATGCATTGTTACCCCAATTGATTAAGAACGATATTTCTTATGACTCCATTGAAATCCTCATTGATTTGATCAAGAACTTGGGCAATCTGCTCAATCAAGATGAGTTATATAACTTGTCGTTATTCTTAATAGAAATATCATTCAAAGAAGCAGGAATCATTAGTAAAAGATCCATCCATGGATTCAGTCTTTTGTTCCAGTATGTCAAGAGAGAACATGATTTAAACAATTCCATCCGTTCAATTCAAAACCATGATCTTAAACAAGGAAGCCGTGACACCATTATCATCAAGTCCCAATTATATTCCGTTCTTATGGGCACTTCTCTTTTAATTGAACCTAATTTATTGCAAGAAATCTTCAAGGAAATCTCTGACAACTTAAAGATGTCACAAAAGGTCAACACCGATGAAGATCTCGATTACGACAAGCTTTTAGAAGATAATTTGATCAGAGAAGACTCATTGGTAGTATTGAACAGTTTAGTCAAGTCCAATAATGATATTAGTGCATTTAAAAGTGAAATTTTTAATATTATCAAGTTCTTCATCGCCTACAACCCCTTAAAGGATGAAGATGAAGAAATGGCTGAAGAAGAAGATGAAGACGAAATTGAATTCAGTGATGAAGAAAATGAAAATGACGAAGAGGAAGATGATGACGGGTCATGGAAATTAAGAATGAAATCATCAGTTTTACTCAGATCCTATTCCACCAAATTCCCTGGCCAAATCGATGCCATTTACGAAGAAGTATTTGATCAAATTCCAATCGATGATAAGAACGAATTAGTCTCCAATGAAGCTATAAAGGCTGCCATTCACATTATAAATAGAAGTGAAAAAAGACATGATAGCTTTACCAAAATCGAAAAGAAGATTATTGATACGCTCTTAGTTGAATCTCAACAAAATCAATTCCCAAGAGTATTAAAATTAATCGAAAGCTTAAATAAATTCAACGAGAAGGACTTGATCGAAGCTACCTTTCAAAGATTCACTCAATTACGTTTGATCACCGATGGTACTCTTCACTATTTGAACTTCTATAGATCAGTATTGGAAGTTTCTGATGGTTTGGATGCTCTGATCGTTCAATATATTGCCAACGATTTAATCAAATCTCTTGAGAATAAGTCCTTCAATGTCATTATTGAAAGTATCAAGATCTGCAGTGCTTTGTTCAAAAACAAATATGAATTAAATCCTGAACAAACTCATCAAATTGTGGATTCATTGATTTCAAAGGTCGAAAACAGTAAATTTTACTCGAGTGATTTGGTCCAATTGGCTATTCAAAGTTTAGGAGATATTGTTCACTATGGACTTTCTGATGATCCAAGATTAATTGAAACTTTCAAGAAGAGTTTCACCAATGAAAATAGTGTCAGAGTCACCATTGAAATGCTTATTCAACTCAAATTAAGTGAAGATGATATTTTTGAGACCAGTGACTTCCAAGTATTCCTTTTGACTCAATTGACTGAACTTATCTTATCGCGTGATGAAACCATTCATAACTTAGCAATGACCTTACTAGCATTACTCATAAAAGAAACTAGTTACTACGAAGGAATTGACCAGAAATTGTTTAGCAACTTACTCGCTTTATTGAGTTACCCAGAATCGACTTCTCTCAATGATTCTTACAATGTATTTGAAATTTTGAAGGTCGTTTGGGACAGAAGTGGTAATACCACTGATCAAATTGATGATATTCTTCCATCCTTGGTTTTCCTCGTCAACGAAGATTTAATTGATGAAAACAATAGCTCATTTTTCTCTTTTATTTCTTCATTAACATTGAATTATCCACCAGTGTTTGAAATCTTGAAGAGAGATTTGAATTTGACTAAACAAGTCAGCTCAAAGGTATTGGCTATTGTAAGTGTAAAGAATAACATGGAAGAAGAAATTAACAGAAACCAAGTTCAATTGACTGAAATTGTTAAGAACAAGACTGTCAGATCTATTGATAATGCTCAATTGCTCTTTATGATTCAATTCTTGGGTAATGTTGGTGAATTTGCTCCACTTTCTGGTGTTACTCCAACCTTATTAGAGTTACTCAATGAACCTGATGAAGATTTCCAACCTCTTGAAGATAACAAACCCAAGAATGAAGATTTAATTAAGAAAACTGCTGCTATTGCCATTGGAAGAATTGCTAAATTCAATGTTCAAGACCAATTTGCTGAATTATTGAAATACTACCAAGAACCATCTTACGAAAAATCAAGAAGTTATTTGGTACAATCATTTGTCTTATTCTTGGATAGGCTCGACTCTAATCAATTAAAATCATTGTGGTATCAAGTATGGCAGACCATTAAAACCATCAACTTTGAAACCCTGTTGAGAGAACTTCGTAACTCTGGTGATTTGCTTAGTGAAATTCTGTTAAAGGATAATGCCTTTGTTGATGAAATCATTGCTAATTCAAATGACTTGACTGATTTTTCTCAAGTTTATACCACCATTGTTATTTCTAAGAAGCTTTTGAATAAACTGACAACTTCAGACAATTTGAAATATCTTATTCAATTGTGTATTGGCTGGTTATCACTTGTTAATATTGACATCAAACAATTAATCATTGGTAATTTACTTACTGGGTTGCACAATCAACCAATCTTGATTCTTGAAAACCTTAAAACATTAATTTTACCAAGCGTTTTCGAACAATTGAAAGCATTACCAGAATTCAAAAAGGTCATTCCAATGGGTCCATATAAATTCGTTATTGATCAAGGTTTAGAAATTAGAAAATTATGTTATGAATTCTTATACACTTTAATATCCTCTGAATTGGACGATGGTGATTTAGGTGATATTTTAGCTAATATTATCAACCAAGGTTTGGTCGATGAACAAAATGATATTATCATTTTAGCATGTTTGAATTTAATGAATTTTGTTACTAATCATGAATCTAAATTCAGACAACTGATTGGTGCCAATGATGGTGAATTGTCTGAACAAGCTATTGCTCATTTGAAGGTTCAACTTAATAAGAAGTTGTCTGCTAAGGCCTCAAGTCAAGATGTGGAAAGCTACGAAGAAAGAATGCACTCTATTGTCAAGTTGAGTAAGCAAGTTTATCAAAGTGTTTCCAGTGATGATGGAGACTTGGCTCTTTCAAAGACCTGGGGTGATTTAGTGTTGGAAATCAAGGCAAAGTTCCCAGTATTTTTCAACGAATCCCAGCAATAGGATAGCCTTCTAAGGGTAAATCCTACGGGCTAATCTGCTCCAAAAACTATGTATCAATAGCAAATAATAAGCAACGCAATATATTCGAATGTAGTTAAAAAGGACCATATCTAGTCCAAGTTTAGGCAATATTATATATAGAACAAATCCAATTTGGACTATTTCTGGTTCTGTATAAATCTAAATTTCCTGTACATTTTAAAGGAGCCAATCTAACCCCTATACTCACTTTACCAGGCCATAATGGCTTTGGTTCTCTTGTTATACCTTCTTGTTCTCTAACTATATAAGTCACATGATCCAATTCTTAATCTCATAAGGGGTATCAAAAGACCAGTTCTGACCCCAACTACACCCACTTTCTTCTTATCTACGTAAGTCTCCTGGTGTGGCGATGCAGATCTTCAATACTCTCGGGTCCCTCTTTGCCTTCTATGCGTCGTGGAACCTGTTTCCTCAAAGAGTAACCATCAATTCAGGTGAACTGGTTTATTTAGACCACCCCCAGTCCGAACATCCAGAACATCCAGAAAAGCCACAGTCGTACCGACCAGTAGTGATATGGCATGGACTCGGTGATCAGTACAATTCGTCGGGGATCCACAAGACCGCTGAGATCTTCGATAACTTTTATCCTGGGATCTTTGTGCATTCAGTCTACCTCGACTTAGACCCTTCTAAGGACCAAAAAAGGTCCATTTTTGGTGATGCTAACTCAGAAGTAGACGAGGTATGTGACCAATTGGCGGCAATACCAGAATTAGAAGACGGTTTTGACTTAATTGGGTTTTCTCAAGGTGGTCTATTCCTGAGAGCTTTGGTCCAGACTTGTTCAGAAATCAAAGTCAATAATTTAATTACATTTGGGTCTCCCCATTTAGGAGTTCTGGAACTCCCGTTATGTGAAAACCCTGGTGATTGGGTGTGTAGAAGAAAGAATGAGTTGTTGAAGAAACAAGTATGGCATGATAGTGTACAGAAAAGAGTGATACCTGCCCAGTATTTCCGGGACCCAGTGCAGTACAACCAATATGTGCTTCATTCCAACTTTTTGGCTAGATTCAATAATGAAAGACCTTTATCTTTCAATCAACAGTTCAAGGAAAACTTCCTGAAATTAAATGGCCTTGTTCTTATCCAATTCACCAAGGATACCACTCTTGTTCCTAAAGAAACGGCCTGGTTCGTGGACTTTGATACCAATGGCAATGAGATCCCATTTGAGAAGACAAAAATGTACGTCCATGATCTTATTGGATTGAAAGAATTGCACAAACAGGGCAAAATTGAGTTTTTAACAATAGAGACTGATCATATGGTGATTTCAGAGGAAATTTTGACTGAAATAGGTACAAAGTATATTGGAAAATAAAGGAATAGAGCCGATAAGAAATATTCTTCGGTATGAGAAGTGAACAATTGTGATAAAAATCTTGTTCCACATTTTTGCCCGCTCTTTAAGTGCTGGTTTTGCTTTAGATAAACATATATGACCCATATGCATCCAATCATTATATGATTTCTAACAGTACTGGTTACTGTTGGTTAGGTTATTAATATACAATACGGATATTTAACTGTAAAGAGTAGAATTCTAGTAGCAAATAGCTCAAACAAGAAGTATTAAGGTTCTCATTTATAAATTTTGCAATTTCATTTTAATGTGCTTATAGTAGAAATTTTTCGTTTTGAAGCGGATTAAGCTCTAGAAAAAAAACATAAACCTCTAATGGGTAACTGAAAATCTGGAGAATTTCAGAATCCGCTCTTCTCTTAATTAACCTTCGTTTTTTTTCAGCTTTTGGTTGAGTTTCACTTTGATCGACTGCAAAATCTAAAGGTTATGGCCTGCATATGGCTCCCATACTTAATCCTCATCTCTACCTACGATAAACACCAATGGAGTCCCTGGAAGCCAGAAGAGCCCGTTTAGCGGCATTAAGAAAGAACAGACTCAACAAGCAGTCAGATTCTGGAGCTGAAACCGAAACTACAGCTCCAGTTCCTGTGTCAAACGAGCCAGAATTGAATGAACCCCCACAAACAGAGCCCCCAAGCTTACAACTAGATGGAGAAACAGTAGAAGTTTTATCAGCCAAACTACAAAGACAGATCTTTGACAAGGCCCGTGAACAGGCCAACGATTTACAATTTGATGGTGCCAACCATGCCAAGAAAGTGTCGTATACCAAAGACTTGGAATCAGACATACAAGACCTCACAGTTAGGGCCAATAGAAAGACCGAAAGAGCCATATATAATGTGATCAAAGACAATTACGAGAGCTATAATAAGCAAGCAAAATAATTACAGGTAATAGAGTGAAAATAATAGTTCAAGGAATGAGATCAAGTACCAACAGGATCTTGTTTTAGCTGGATCTAGCTCTTCTAGCAATGTGTAATGTGACCAATCACCAATAGTTTGTGTAACATAGTGTATAATAGATATGACGATAATTAAATAGAAAAAAAAAAGTGTGTGTAGAACAGTGTAGAAATAAATAAAAGAAGACAAGGGTTAGATTGAGTGTAGTGAAATTTTACCTGATATTCTGGATCACAAGTTTAAAGGTATTTAGTAGTACCAAATGGTATTCTATATAGTTATTTGTACTCAGAACTATACTACAGTATAAAGTACACTATAGAAGATAAAAGAAAGACCTATAAAATATTCCAGAGCCAGAATTTCAACCCACTAAACACATCCGCCCCTTAGAAAATATTTAACATGTATTTCGTCCCAGTAATTTCCCCCACAACACTCTGTTTGCTACCTCTTACTGTCTCTGTTTCTGCTCCCTCTACTTGTTCGCATCCCAATTGCATTGTCGTACCACGCCCGCTCGCGCACACCCTTCCCAATCCGGCAGTCATCTCTGAACCAATCAAATCACATTTTTCGGTCCGGCCCTCGCTCACTAACAAATTGAAAATTAACCGCAGATTTTACTCAACAGAACTCCAATAATCAGGTATTCTAAACATGTCCATGATTAACAGAATTGCGTTCAGAGCAGTCCGTCCTGCCGTTGGAATGGCCATGCGTCCAGCTCCGTATGTATCATTGACCAAATCATCAAAAACCCTTTGAAATCCATCAACACATCGACACGTCAAACATCCTTCAACAATCAATCGAATTTATCACCAACTTTCAACGCCCATTGGACGAATCGAATCACCTACAAAACATCACGTCCAGTCCTAGACCACCCAGAGAAGAAATTGATCAAGAAACAAGCCCCAACCGTCCACCTTTAAACAGGTTTAATTCAATATGAAAAAAAAATGTACACATAGAAATTGGATGTGAACGAGTGAACGAGTGAACAAAAAAAGTTGAAAATCACCAAAAAGTCAAATTTGGGTGTGGATGATGTAGATATGGAAGGATAAAGAGGGTGGATGAATGAAAAGGGTTAAACAGGTTACTCCCCATGAATTATTATACTAACGTTTTTTTTTAGAATTGGTCTTCGTTTCCTCTCTACCCCAGTTGAACCAAAAGAAAAGGCCAACTCCATCATTGAAGCCTTACCAGGTAACAACTTAATCTCCAAGACCGGTATCTTGGCCACCAGTGCTGCCGCCGCCATCTACGGTATCTCCAACGAATTACTTATCATCCACGATGAAACCATCTTGGTTGTCACCTTTGCTTCTTTCGCTGCTTTGGTTGCCAAGTTCGTTGCTCCATTATACACCGAATGGGCTGATGGTGAAATCAAGAAGGTCAACGACTTATTGAACGAATCTAGAACCAAGCACGTCACTGCTGTCAAGGACAGAATCGAATCTGTTTCTCAATTAAAGGATGTTGTTGCCACTACCAAGCAATTATTTGCTATCTCTAAGGAAACTGCTCAATTAGAAGCTGAATCTTTCGAATTAAAGCAAAAGATTGCTGTTGCCACTGAAGCCAAGGCTACCTTGGACTCTTGGGTCAGATTTGAACAAGCTCAAAGACAATTGGAACAAGAACAATTGGTTAAGTCTGTGTTAGAAAAGGTTAACAAGGAAATTGAAACTCCAAAGTTCCAAGAAAAGGTTTTGGCTGAAGCCGTTACTGATATTGAAAAGTTGTTCGCCAAGAACTAAATTCATCAATGAGCAAAGCAATTTGATGAATGATATAGCCACTGTATCATCTAGAATAAAGATAAGCATATTAAAGTGTAGAGCTCAAAAGAGCTGAATAAAGGGACTTTCAAACACCATTTCAATGGACGAAATCACTGTAGTAAACTAACCACAATTTTACCCTTTTCAATTATCGTCATACTTAAGTAGTTTTACTATTTTCGCTATTAATTATCTATTAATGATACACTATGTACTTTTATCTTGCCATACACTGTACGAACAAGACTATTAAGACCGCTATTAAGATAAAGAACTGACACACTGTCAGTCACCTAATACGGTTTATAGAGTTTTTCAGCTTGAAGTGGGATTAATGCCTCTAATTAATTGATGTAACTGACACCTGCATTAACACCACTACATATTAGAGTAATAACATTTAGTCCCATTATTCCTTTGCTTTGGCTGGTTGGTTTGTAAGAGCACCCATATCTGGTTTCCATACGTGCAACGAGTTATCGTCTGCCACACTGGCAACCATCCAATCGTCATGGAATGACCAGTCAAAATCGTTAACTCCCAACATGTGTCCAGCATGTACAAACAACGAGTCATCAGTCTTGTTAACATCAAAGATCCGTACCGTAGTATCGCTGGAACTGGTTCCTATTATATGGGCCAATCTTGGGTGCCATTTTACCTGTGTTATGGAATCGGTGTGTTTCTTAATTTGATAGTGTGGAGCTTCATTGTATCGAATATCCCATACACTCAATTCTCCAGTACTATCACCAGTAGCAAAAGTTGTAGGATCTTGAGGATTTATAGAGATACCATTGACTCCCAGCTTGGAAGCCTCAAACTCGGCCACTACACTATCGGATCTTGTATCGTAGACTTTAGCCTTTCCAGCTTCATCTACCAATGCAAAGAGTGAGTCATGATTAGGAAACCACTCTATATCGTTCACTCCAACGGCATTGTCATAATACTTATACTGTTCCAAAGTGTCTGAATTCTGGGAATACTTCTTCATGTCAAACACATTGATATCTCCACTCATATTGGCAGAGATCAATACTCCTTCTCTCTGTTTGTTCCATGATAAAGCGAAGATCTCATTATTTTCAGCCTTTGACTGTCCCCTAAGTGTCAATTGCACCTTGTTCAGAGATGCCATGGCCAAATCGTTCTTAAAATTGGAATGTTTGGTTCTTTCATAGATCACCAAGTCTCCAAGGTTATTGGCACTTGCCAACACATTAGGCTTTTGAGGCATAAATTGCACTTTATTAACATCTCCCAAATGACTGATCTTTTGTAGAACATTAAGCTTGTTTATAGAAGGTACTGAAAGCTCGAATTCTTCCTTATCTTGGTGGAAATCAAGGCGGTTAATTTGGAAATTCCGGTTGAGATTTTCATAGTATGATAACTGAACAATCGATATACTGTCGATAGCTTGGCCCAAAGTGAAGGTACCAAGCAAAAGTCTTTGCAGAAGGGTCTGATCACTGGACGAGGGGTTTGTGGTCAAATCGGGAAAGAACTGGACGGTTAATGATGGCCATAAAAGTGAATGTGTGGAAAGGTAATTATATAAAAACGGAGCATTTTTCTTCCAGATTCGGTAATTCTTTTCTGTTTGTGAATCTATTGGAGTTTCGGATGGACCGGGTGTAGTTTCAGTCACTTCCATATCTATATCAACGGGATTAGCAGCCATCTTGTGGTTGAACACTACGCGTCTTCAGTTGGTGAAATATGATGTTTTATCATTATACATCACGTGTGGAGTCACCCTGATGCACGGGTAAATGTGCGTGATCTCATCTACATAAACTAACATCGCCATAGTTTAACGCCATTAACAATGACTGAAGAAATACGGTTAAATGCGTCCAAGTTGGGGACCCAAGAATAGTATGTATTGATGAAAGCGACTAGGAAGAGACATTTAGTCAAGACTACATTCAATTTGAGTGGATATGAGTGGATTTATGGCTATTTTTGATATCTGAGGTGATCAGAGTATAACTGAAAAATGGCACCAGATTGACAATTTCACAGACCTAAAAGGCTCAGGAAGACTTTAAATATTTTATTTCAATATTCACCGGTGTTTTTCCTAATTTGTTATATTAGTGTCCCACTTTTGGATAAAATCGAGTCCATTTCAACTATCAGATATACCTCGCCATTCACAATATATCAGGCCCTTCTGCATACGATATCAACTCAATACCGGCTCTTTATACACCTAATCCCCAATTTCATCCGTTTCCCTACTAACGATAGCTGGAACCAATTCTACAAAAGAGAAATCAACAACTTCAATGAAAATGAAGAAGATACCGGAGAGTGCTGGTTTGACGACTCCGATGCCGAAAATAAGATGATCCAATTCCTCTTGGATAAGTTCAACGACCAAGAGTTCGATTTCACCCACAAGGATGTCAAGTTATTGGATTTAGGAACCGGTAACGGTCATTTATTATTCCAATTATATGAAGACTTGGAAGAAGAATACGAAGGTGAACAAGAATTCAAGTTCACTGGTGTTGATTATTCACCAGACTCTGTCCAATTCTCCAAGGATATTGCCTCTAAGAAATACTCTGACTCTCCATTTACCTTCGAACATGTGGATTTGTTGGCCAAGACCGATAACCATTTCTTAGACAACCACAAGGAACATTTCGATGTTTTACTCGACAAGGGAACCCTTGATGCCATTGCATTGAACCAAGACCCAATCGAAGAACATGATGGAAAAATCGGGATGGAAGTTTACGCCAACCAAGTGGCACAATTAATGCACAAAGACTCTGTTTTATTGATCACTTCCTGTAATTTCACTGAAGAAGAATTGGTCAAGATCATCACCAACGATGAAGAAAACAAGTTGAGTGTGTGGGGAAAGATCCAATACCCAAGTTTCCAATTTGGAGGTGTTAAAGGATCTACCATCTGTAGTATAGCATTTAAGAAGAACTAGATATGAACGTACGAGTTTATTGTTGAATATACGTTATGAAAAGAATTAGAAGATGTAGAGAATTAATTGGCCTACATGTATTGTCGTTTCTTACACATTATTAAAATATTACGCCTAAATAGCTGGAGATGGCATGAACCTATTCCGTTATATTCCATCATACTCGATAGAATTGGTGTCTATAGTGGAAGAGTATCAAGCAAACGAGCGGGAGTTAGGACAAAAGAAGCGATGTTGGCCTGTCGAACAGGCTGGTAAAGTTACATGGTGTAAGTAACGAGTGGTAGTTGTTTAAATTGTTCATTGGATTGGACGTGATTATTGATGAACGGCGTTGATTCACGTTTACTTTTGTTTCTGGTTTTCTGTAGTCGATCCAAAGTCACCACTCTTCATCATACTTCCCTTGGTTGACTGGTTAGATGACTGGCTGTAGTCAACTTATAACCACTTGGCTCCTCCCTTGACGGTGCTAACTTCTTCCTTCTTGTCAGAAATACTCTCCTTGATTCCTTCTACGGCATCAACAAAACCATTTCTTACGATTTCAGATCCAAACTTCAACAAGTACTGAATTGGAGTACCTTCTGCACTAATAGAGTTTAATCTTACAAACTTACCAGGGGTCAAACTGGCTTCCATTCCCTTTAAAAGCTTAGTATCTGATGATACCTTATAGTTTAAAATGACTCTTAAAAGACCACTGGATCTCATGACTATTCTGGAATCAAGCTTATTCTTCTTGGATTCATTCACATGAATAGGTCCTAAACCCCTTTCTTTCCAACCTTCTGATATTTTGGTTAAATCAAGTACAAATAACTTGGCAGTAGTATTGAATTTGGACTCTTCGTCTTCTTCTCCTGTTTGGATGTTATCGATTTTTTCAAGTTCAACTTGTTTGAATTGTTGAGGAGTAGTAGAAGACTTTTCTTCAGGCTCTTGTTCCGGAGTTTGTTCATCAAGGAATGACTTTTTCTTTAATGAATCTTGGAAGGCGTTTCCAAACTTGGAATTGGCCCCAAATGAACTGGTGCTGGCAGCCAATGTAGGAGGTTGGCTGCTCTGAGATGGCAACGAGTCAAATACATTCTTCTTATTCTTCAAGTTGTCCAGTATACTAGACCCAAATGAAGTGGTGGCTCCAAAAACTGGTTTAGGAGAGCTCTTGGCAGTATTTGGAGCAGTCGGAGTATCTGTACTCTTGGAACTGAATGATGTTGATGGTGTAGCATTGATTGAGAACAGACTGGCTCCAAAAGTAGCCTTTGGTTTAGGCTCTTCTTCTACGCTCTTCTTGCCAGCACTGGTCTTCAATGTTGGTCTGCCGGCAGTAGAAACTGACGCAGATTCCGTGGAAGGATGTGGCTTCTCTTCCGCTCCATTGTCTTTCTTCAATTGTTGTATTTCCTTCTCTAACGCTAAAATTCTATCCTCATAGAGTGCTTTGATTTCCGCCACGATAGAACTCTTGAATTCTTCCTGGTCAAATGACCCGTTTTCCGTGCTGGAATTTATACGCGGTCTTTTGTAGTCCGGAGAATCATTCTCCAGCTTTCTTTTGGAACTTTGTTCAGTCATGATGGGTACCGTGTTTCTCCTTTCCTCTTGTTTGCGTGAAATACTTAGGATAGTGGAAACGGTTATATGCAGGATGTGATGCTGTTTTAGACCACCAATAACTCAACAACCAGAGAAGATGAAAGGGTGTGGTTTGGCGTACAACATGTTACGATTATCTCTAATGGAATTAGCTATTTTTTTTTTTGGAACTTTTGGTGTTTTAGAACCCGTTTAAACTGGTGATGTTCGTGTCCTGCATATAGTTGACAGGTCATAATATGGCCCCCATTTAGTGTGGAGGTATCTATAAATGCTCTATATTAATGGATGCTATTACTTAGTATATACAGTAGGTAGGTAGTAGTGGTACTTGTGGCACTAGCGATATTTTGGTTCGGTTTTTGGAGTAATATCGCGTCTTTGGTGCGATGGTCTATTGACATTTAGCGGATGAGATGCAGTGAAATGCCAATATAACCAATATGGCAATTTTCTGGGGTAGGAATGATAAACCGGTGTTTCTGGTCCAATTGATAATGATAATTAGAATTTTTGCAACATCATGTTCTCTTAAATTAAGTAATTCTCATAACCATTACTTCTATTATTCTTTTAGTTACCTCTGATGTTCCGAATAGATCTTCCACTGTCTCTTCTGTTTCCTCCATCGTAACTACCACTAGCATATTTTGCGTACTTGTCCCGCAACGACTTCTCCTCTGTGTTATACTGTACAGGATACGATATTTGGGGTTTTGGTGGTGCTTGTCTGTATGAAGGAGTAGGAAATGGATTATTGGCAATATGGATTCTTCTACCACTGGCTGCAGCAGAAGCAGTGTTGGAACCTCTGGCATCTAGTCTGGTGTAGTGTCTGCCACCTAAACCTCCACCCAAACGGCGAGGTTTCCAGCTCCTTATAATTCTTCCTCTTTCTATATCCACCAATATAGATCTGGTTGGTGTTTTATCACCTACTGGCAATTTCAACCCAGTACGGGCCAAATCATTAACACATGCACTGGCATCTTGCTCCTTTTCATACACAAGAAATCCATATCCTCTGGATTTACCTTCTCTGTTCCGTATCACTCTCACGGAATCAATGACACCATATTTACTAAAATACTTGGATATTTCAAGTTCTCCAATCCCATAGTCTAGTCTAGAAAGAAATACTGTTCTGTATGGATCCTTCATGAACTCTTTCTCGTTCTTGGCAAGAAGTTCAGGGTCATTCCATTCTTGGACCTGCCTTGAAAATGACTGTTGACGTTGTTTCTTCCGTTCTTTACTGATCTTTAACTTGACTTGTTGTTCACTGGGCACTGGTTTGGTCTGTGCTTCTTCGATTTTTGGTAGCTCTTCAAGGTACGCCTTGACTTGGTTCTTGATGCTCGATATAGGTGAAACACTACTAGTTCTTCTGGACTCACTGGGATAGTCAGTGGCCTCAATATGTGGTAATGGAGGCTTTGGAGCAAAGAGCTTCTGGATATTGGGTGGGTACTTTGTGTTGTCGGTCTATATGTTAGTACTGATCACATAGTCTACTTGTGACGGGTAACACCGTTCTATAGTGGAAGAAAGCTAAGTAGGATATTCAATCACCCACTGAGTCCTTTCGTCTATAATACTTACCATCTCCACTAAAGATCTACTGTACTACTAACCAAATGAGTTGATAGTGTGGTAGTGTATCATCGGTTTGCGCACGACCAGAATAAAGGCAGTTCTTTACATTAACTGGGCCCTAAGAGGGGATCAACAGGTTAGTAGAGCAAGTGTAGGAGGAAGCACAAGTGCCAAAGCTGACGTTTACGCCTCATATCCCTGAATACAATTTTGACGACTTTTTCGGACTTATCGGTTTAGCGAGATAAAAGGAGAGAAGATCGAGAATTCGAGAATTTGGGAGAATCGAGAACAACTTACACCTTTTACAACTTCATCATGAATTCAACGAATACAGCAGAACCAACCGAATTCGAAATCTACAATGATGGTGTAGATATCAATACCCTTCCTATATATACTCGTTCACAACTTGCGGAATATGATGGTATCAACAATTCCAATATTTATGTTGCCATCAGAGGATATATTTACGACGTAACTGAGAATGCAAAAAATTACGGACCAGGTAAAGGATATCATAAGTTAACTGGAAAGGATGTTTCTAGATTATTAGGACTCAATCGTTTGAATTTGACTGAACCTGGTGAAAATACTTGGAGTACTGATGATTTTGATGAAAAGCAAAATCAAGCAGTTGATAATTGGGTTGGTTTCTTTAGAAAGAGATATAAGATTATTGGTGCTGTTGTTGACCACGATTAAAGTTGGTGAACAACCGACAATTGCAAAGAATACGACAATGTCAATGAGTGAGTGAAGTCAATAGAAAAGATTCAATGGGTGGAAGTATTATTCCCAATGGATCTGATCAAGCCTTATATTTAACTCAGGGTCAATGGTATACCATCAGTCTTATATTGCTATAGTCCTTATAATAATAATACTACTATTATAGTGCTCTAGTTACTATGGGGTGAGATTGTCGCTAGGGAAACGTTAGAAATTAGCGAGGCTCTTGGCGGAAACGTTGCTAAATAGTTTAAGTGGGTGGTTCTAATTACTGTGGGAACAGCGAGAAGAATCTAATTGTGCTAATTGTGCTAATTGTGCTAATTGAGTGTAATCGGGGAAGGTTTTAGTGGAGAAAAGTATGGAGGCAGTGTGGAGGAGCTTTGGTGCGGAGACAAAAAGCGCAATCCTGACTAGTGCCGTTTAACTCCTGAGAGAGATGGCACTAAGGTTTTGCAACTTCTTGCGCGGTACCAGGCTAGGGCTCGCAAGGGCTCGCGAGGGCTTGCAAGAGTTTTAGCGGGAGATAGCGGAAATAGTGCAAGAAAAGACAAAGACAAGAAAAGAAATTCCTGAAAAAAAAAAAAATTAAACGGCCAACGCCAGCACTATTACTGGTATTACTACTGTGCTTACCTGTGGCAAATTTGAAACACCAACAAGCTATAAAGTATTTTTGCCTCAACTTCCACAAGATCGGTGCTTTTGATGACATATCTCCATTGCGTTATCTGAACTAATGTCCATAATCAGCAAACTAAATGAATAATGTATAGCCACTTTTTTTTATATATCATGTAAAAGTGTAGACATGGTTCAAAAGTATACCTGAATTTGGTGAATTTAATCATCACAGCTGCATAGATATAAGAAGGGGCGCATATTCTGTACCTAAATGAAAGCTGAACTGGATTCTTTTTTTTTTTTTTGGTATAGGTTGAAGTTGGTGCCTTATACTAAAATTCCAAATGCCAAAATTACTAATGGGTATGATATTTTTGAAGTACTTTCTTTTTTTTATGTTCTTGTACTTAATAAATTATGTATGTAAATGTTCTATTTATGTTTGGTGCTATTGCGTTAATGGCTTGCGTTTTGGGCTTGTAACTTGCAATAAAGTTCAAATCTGACCACCTGAAATTTTATTATCCATGGCTTTCTTGTAAAAATAACTAGTTTATACGAAACTCTACGTCAATTAACCAAAGGTTTTGCCTAATCCATACATGAAACACCCGAGGTGCAGTGGAAGATGCAGGCCCTCTTTCCTATTCTCGTGGTTTCCCAGGCACTGTTCCTTTTTTTTTGGTTTGCACTGGTAGCCTACTGAATGTTTATGTAAAACTAAATACAATAGCAACACCACATATCTCTTACACTGCTACCGTCAACTCACATTTTACCTTTTAACATATGCCGAGCCCTTTTAGGTCGCGTTTATGTCATCTCGCCCCAATAACCGATAACTAATCATAGTTATCTCGGTGATTTGAATTTTTCACTTCTATTTGGAAATATTAATAGATTTCACCCACTACACCCGAATCAGTAGCTTCCTTCAGATTCAGATTTCAGATTCCTACTATGATTCGGTTCATCCTCACGCTCCTATCCTGCATGGTTTTGAACCTTCTTTTCTCAGTGTTTTCTCTATATTACTACTAACTAAGGTGAAATAAACTAAAAAGTTACCGAACCAAACGCGTGGATTAGGCGGATTTTCACGACCACGAGTCCCGCAAAACCTTGTGCTTTCCTGTTGTCTCGTATCAGCCCCATCCCCCCCAAAAAAAAAAAATATATAGACCAGTATCCAATGGAATATACCAATTAAATACCGATCCCTATAGTTGATACGATCCCTTGTGTGTTCCTGACCTCTTCCCTTGTATATTCCCTGTAATTACATTGCTCTAATTTACTTACTTGTTTGTAACAGCAAAAATATACCCAATTTTCCAGGCGAGCCGGTTTCCCCTGTTTGTCCTGTTTCTTTTATATGTCTTCCAAATTTGTCACTAACATTACTCTTTTCGCGATGGCAGTGCTCACTAAATAGTTATTTCTTTCGTAGTGTATAACAAAAACTCGGTTGCTTCAAAACTTCACTTACAATACTTTTTTAGTTTTACATTCTTTCTTTTATCAAAATATTACATTACCATGGAAGCTGCCACACTAGCCACCCAGAAGGGTAAGCTCAGGCAACAGATCTTGAATGGTGAACAAGATATCGAGGCCTTAAGCGGTAATACCCCATCACAGCAACAGATTCATCATCAGCAACAACAATATAATCCTAATAATAATCCATATCCTGGTCAACCACAACAGCAACAATATGGAGCCGCCGGACATCAAGGATATCCTCAACAAGGTTATTCTAATTATGATATTATGACTCCTTTACCAAACCCTGGTGGAGGTACCAAGTCTATGACTTCACAATCAGGGGCCATGAATCGATTCTTTCGTAGAAATAGAGGTGCTGCCTTTGATGAAGATACTGGTGCCGATATTGGAGATATTTCTACTGGTCATATGTCATTTGATGATATCACCCATATAAGAGATAAAGGTCCTTATACTGGTAAAGCCTTAGATACAACTCCTATAATACCTACTTTAGGTGCTGGAGGTTTAGGAAGTGCTTCTGGTGCCAGATCATCTAAAGTTAATAATATTGAATATAGAAAGCAAATGAATCATCAAAAGAAAATTGCCATGGCTAATGGTGCTCGTGCAATGTCTCTTGCTACTGGTGGTAATCCAATGCAACCTCAACAACATCAATTTCCAGGCGGTGATCCTCGTGCTATGTCATTAAGTGCTTTCAATCCTAATAATAGAGCCATGTCATTAAATTCAAATCCAGGTGGTCCAAGAACAATGTCTTTGAATAATAGACCAGGTCCAGGTGGTCCGATGCCCTTGGGTTCCATGGGTTCCATGGGTGCAATCGGTGGAGGTATGGGTCCAGGTCCAATGGCTCCAAGAACTGCTTCTTTAAGAAGTAACGGTAATCCATACCCAGGTCCAGGTCCAGTTCCAGGACAATTTGCTCCTGGTCAATATCCACCTCCTGGTGCTCAAGGTTATCCACCACAAGGTTATCCTCCTCAAGGTTACGGTGGTCCACAAGGTGCTTACCCTCCACCACAAGGTTATGGTGGTCCACAAGGTGCTTATCCACCACCACCAGGAGCCAGAACTCAATCTTTAACTAACGGTAACGCTCCAAACGGATATTACAAGCCTCAACAACCACAACAATTTCAACCAGGAGCTCCTGTTGGCACTGGTCCAAAAGGTCCACAAATCCCATCAGTTCAACAGTTCCCTAATTCACAACCACAACAACAATCACCAAATGTCTTCACTGCTCCACATCCTCCAGCATCTAATTTATACCCTCAACAAAACTCCAATGACTCTTTAATGAATGTCGTGGAAGAAGATGAAGAGGACAGCATTAATAGTTCACCAAAACTCGAAGCCAGATTACCAAATAGAATTCCTCCACCAATATCTCCAACCAAAGAAGAAAATGAAGATGATGCATCCTCTCTTTCTAGAAAGTCTACTCTTAAGAAGAGCAATTCTATGAGAGTACGTAAACTTAATTTGTTCAACCCAGGAGTACAAGAAGAAAGTTCTGAAAAGTCCAACTCCGATAACCAAGCATCTGATAGATCCAATGAAGAAATTGATGCATCTCCTTCATTCAATATCCGTAAAACCAACAATTATCGTGAATCTATGCTTCATGATGAAGACGATGACCATAGTGATAACTATGGTGAAAAATTCAAGAATTTGGGTGCAAATGCTGATGGAAACAAAGATGTTTTCGTCACTGCACCAAACTTGGTTACCCCAGGTAGAACTCCAACCAAGAACAATGCATCTAATAACGACTCCAACTTAAAGGAAAGAGGTTCCCCAGAAAAGGCTGAAGGATGGAGTATCAAGAAGAAACTGACATCTATCCACTCCTTAGTAGCAAACACTGCATTCAATAATTTCAGAGCAACTGGTGAAAAGGATGAACAAGAAGAATTGGACGCTATTCCAGAAAAATCATCCCATATTTCTTCTGAAAAGAGTTCTTATAGAGAAAATATCGGAGCTTCTACTCCTTCTACTGATAACACCTCCACTGCTTCTAATTTCCAAAATCCATATGGACAAGAAGAAGATTTGAATGTCGCTACTCCTGATGATTCTAGTGACTTCATTATTGGTGGTGGTAGTGGAAGCAAGAAGGATAAGACTAGAAGCTTCTCATTAACCGGAAAGTCTAAGAATTTGTTCAAGAGATTATCCAAATCAAGCAAACGTTCCAGTGTTGCTGATTCTCAAGATGAAATCCCACCATTGACACAACGTAGTTCATCTGCAGTATCCCTAAAGACTACTTCCAACAAGATTACATTTACTAAGGAAGAATTGGGTATTATGAACTCTAATAATGATCTATTGAATGAATTACAACTTGTCACTGCCGAATTAGCAGCTTCTATCAAGCGTGAATTGAACTTAGAAGCTATAATGAAGAACAGCTCAGTGGCCAAACCTGATATTGATATTGATGAAGAATTAAGTAATAAACTGAAGATGATTGCTGATTTACAAGAAAAATTAAACAAGGAACGTCGTCTCAGATATATCAGTGAAGAACATGCATTACTTTCGGAGAATGGACAATCACCAAGTCCTCTCAAGTTAAACTATGAAAAGACTGAATTATACCAACAACTTCTTTTGAAGAACGATATGGTTAGTCAATTGGAAGACAAATTGGAAGAATTTGAACAGAATAACAAGTCAGACAAGAATCTTTTAGAGAAGTATAATGAACTTTTAAAGGAAAATGCCGAATTGAAATTCTCTGTGATACCAGAATTAGAAAAGAGAGCCAGCACTCATGAAGGACACAGTAGACAAATCTCCCATAGTGGATCAAGACAATTTTCATTAGTTAATGAAAGTCAAGACGAATCATATGATGAATCACAAGAAGCCATTTTAACATTAAAGAGTCAAAGAGAAGAATTAAGAGAAGTAGTTAGTACCTTGACATCAAGACATAACTTTGAGTTAAAGAATGCTCAAGACAAGATCAAGGCATTAGAAGCTAAATTACAAGACCTGAGAGCCATCAGTGACAAATTAAGCAGAAGAGTCTACAGCGAAGATGAAAGCAGTGCAAACAACTCTTTCAGTGCACCAGGAGGAAAGTTGAACGGATTCACCATCGTGTCGCCGATCAAGAGGGTGTTTGGACCAGAATAGGTTTAAAAGAAATGAAAAAACATCCAATAAGGATAAGTGACGATTAATGAATACAAAATTCTTTCAAGCATTTACGAAAAAATCATAGAATACAGTTGAAACATATAGTTAAAACACATACACACATTAATGGCATGGCATTCTTGACAGGAACAGGTAATTAGAAATTTAAAGTTATAATTATTAATATTATATAATTAATATAATTATTTAATTTGATCTATTTAAATCTATAATATGGTCTATTCGTGATGCTGATTAAGGAAATTGGTAATGACTTGACCAATTAAGTAGCCTTGATTTTCCAAGGTAACAGAGTTCTTTAAGAATGTAGTACTTTCTTCATCCAGTAATTGGTTTTCCTTGATACCTTTTTCAACCAAGGCAGTAATAATATTTTTAGGAAACTCTGGATGGCCTTGGAAGGTTAAAACTTTCAAAGGACCAGAAACAGATACAATTCCTTGGATTTCACATTTATCAGTTGATCCAACAGTTACAAATTTAGTGGAACTAGATTTAGGTAAGCTTAAGACCACATCTTGATGGTATTCTGAAAGATTGAGTACAGAAGAAGATTGAACTGGGGCCATAATGGGTAATTTAAGCACCTGAGGATTCAAATCAATAGGAGTAGTTCCACATTCCCAACCTCCTAATGGGTTTCTACCCACGGTACATCCAAGATTTTTGGCCAAGATTTGATGGCCGAAACAAATACCAGCCATAGGAATAGTAGGGGTTTGTACAAGATTGAGTAGAAATGTATTTAATAAATCGATCCATAAAATACCTTCAGCGAATGAATCAGCTCTTGAACCAGTCAAGACAATTCCAGTAATTGAACCGGTGGAGATGCCGGTGTTTAATTGTTCATAAGTTTGTTTTAAATGGTCTTCATCTTCACTACGAACAAAGTACTTTTGGGTGTTGATAGTGTTGAGTAAGTCAGCGGTATTGTCACCAAAGTTACCATATTTCTCGGTAATTCCAGGGATGGGAGTGTCACACACGAGGATAGCGACGTGTGGGGCAGAAGTGTCAACTGTCATAATCTGAAGGAAGGGGAAACAGTGGGGATGATCTGGAACACAAGGAGGATGGACGAGGGGAAAGGTGAAAACCGTGTGTATGTGTCGAGGGGGGCAGGACTAATACTGAAAGAGTAACACTAACGAGTATGTTTTCACTGTTGTGTCAGATATTGGTGCTGATCTTTGTAAATTTGGAGATGGGACCCGAAGACATTTGGAACCTGATAAGAACTAGCGAGCGGAGTCCTTTTTCCGGGGAGCCAGTCCCGCCAAGCGCATGTGTCCCACTGACTCTCTGACTCGAGGCCCTGGCAACGGGGTGTGTGAAACTCCACTGCAACGGCGTGCGACTCGGGGCCGCTATACGGGACCATTAACTACAGTTACCCAACCCAACACACCACACACCACACAAACCCAATGGTCCCCAAAAGACCACTAAAAACCACTACAATTCTCCCTAAAAAAATACCAAAAAAATCCTGATAGTCCTTCTATATACTATCTTTCTTTTTTACTCGTTTTTCTATTCTTGTAACACTTTTTCTTCCTATTCCTGCTCCCTCCCTCCCTTCGCTCGTTCGCTGACTCCACTATTTTTTAGGGGGAAATAAACCCTCTCATTGCACACGGGCGATGGATTGAGGTCAGTGACGGTGCGAACCTCGATCAACGAAAAAATCAAACGGATACACCAACCAATTTCGTAATCATCCATTTTAATCAATCTGATTGGCACAGTCTTAATCATCAACCCCATTTAATCAATATCATCATCCCCCAGACTCGGCACTCGTTGTTCCTATTCCATTGAGCAACCCAACTATTCATATCAAAACCCAATCAAACAGTTCTCATTTCTTTTAAAATCAACCTTTTTGATTCTCATATTGACATTATAGTTTGATACTTATGTCGGGAAACAATCAACAGGGGCAAAATGGTAACCCTCAAACCATTTCTAACTTATCAGCGGGCTTAAAGTCAGTTAGTCTTAATGATCAACAACAAAATGAAGTGAATTTAAATTTACTACAGCAACAACTTCAAAATGAAGCTACTAGCCAACAACAACAATCCAGAATCACTCATTTCTTTCAAAATCAACCAACTGAAGGCTATACTTTATTTTCTCATAGATCTGCTCCAAATGGTTTCAAAGTAGCCATTATCTTATCTGAACTTAATCTTCCTTTTAATACTATTTTCTTGGACTTTAATAACGGAGAACAAAGAGCTCCTGAATTTGTTACTATAAATCCAAATGCCAGAGTTCCCGCTTTGATTGATCATTTTAATGAAAATACTTCTATGTGGGAATCTGGTGCCATTATTTTATATCTTGTATCTAAATATTTGAAAGAAAATGGTGAATGTCCTTTATGGAGTGATAATTTAGTGGAACAATCTCAAATTTCTTCATGGGTCTTCTTTCAAACTTCTGGTCATGCTCCAATGATTGGTCAAGCTTTGCATTTCAGATACTTCCATTCATGCCCTGTTCCAAGTGCTGTTGAAAGATATACTGATGAAGTTAGAAGAGTTTATGGTGTTATTGAAATGGCTTTAGCTGAAAGAAGAGAAGCTTTAATTATGGATTTAGATGTTGAAAACGCTGCTGCCTATTCTGCTGGTACTACTCCTTTATCACAATCTAGATACTTCGATTACCCAGTGTGGCTTGTTGGTGACAGAGCCACTGTTGCTGATTTATCATTTGTTCCATGGAATAATGTTGTTGATAGAATTGGTATTAATTTGAAGGTAGAATTCCCAGAAGTTTATAAGTGGACCAAGTATATGATGAGAAGACCTGCTGTTATTAGAGCATTAAGAGGTGACTAAATCTAATTCTTAATATTATTATTAATCACCCTTATCCTCAATCTCATCTTCAAACCCAAAATGAAATGAAACGAAAGTACAGTGTCAATAGTCGCTACATAAGCGCATGAAAATGTGCTAAAGAAGTGGAAATGATAGCTAAAATATGCAAAACAAAACACAAATCATCCAAAGTATGCCCCCCAGCTCGTCATTCATTAAGCTTCAAAACGTACGAAAATCAAGTACACCGTTACTTCTCGTTTCATCAGAGTTTAAAACTGCTATTAGTGACTATCCAGTTCTAATCACGCTTCATTTGTGATAACGCTGATCTTTTATCCCCTAGTCTTCTAGGGCAACACTAAATTGTAGCTGCCAGATACTCGTAAAAGTTCAATTCCGTCCATAGTTGTATGACTTCATGATACACTTGTTAATACCAACCCACACGCTCAAAAAGCGGTGATATTGTAGAAATGGTTTTAAAGGGCCTTGTAGATAGACAATTGAATAAAAAGTGATAGCAGTTGTCAATTCAGTTCAATAACTATTAAACTGACTAATTGTTTTGTCAAAGACAATGGAAAAAGAAGGTGATTATTGGAACTAAACTAATGATAAATATATCTATTTAATATACAAACAGTAATACAATATTTTTTTAATGAATCCAGCTTAATCAATCTTAACTTTGAAACATTAGAACTTGGTATCATATAATATTTACTCTAACACATTTATATATATATATATATATGTTATTGGTGCAATGACTAGTAATGATTTTCTTAGAAGACAACTTGTCACTAAAAGACAAACCAATATAGGCTAATTTGATAATTTTAGATTAATCATCATTTCATTCTGTCAATATCTGATTTTGCCTAATTGCCATGATATTCTTTCTGCCTCTTGAAACCTCGTATTGGTCTCGGTTGCCTCGTAAATTCCGTTTGACTGCAAAATTTCATTTCTTACATTTACCCACTTTAAGCAAACAAAACTCCACCCAAAAAAACCAAAGTAGTAACTCATTATGACCTTTACTCTTTATATTTCATAATCTCTGCCTTCGAATCGGGTGACCCCCATCTAATTCTTGTCTCCTTGTCTTGTGTATCTCTTCTGACTTCAACTTTCTCACGTGACCCAACACTGATCATCTCATCTCTCATCTTACGACCAAACAAGGCAAACAGGAACAACTCCAGCTAGCCGCCAAAGTCATCTCGTTACTGCATCTGCATCGAAACCCTTATAGTCCCATCTCACTACCATTTGTTGTCTGGCTTACGTAACTCGGCATTTTTCACATATATCTCCATTTTGACCAGTTCCAAATTATTCATTAACACTATATTTCACCATGTCATTTGCACTCGGCCAAGACGCCTATAAGACCGGTAGAAAGTCACTCAAGTCGTTGATCTCCCATAGCAAATCTCAAAACGGACCAGAGGCACACGAACCAGTTTTTCTTATCCTTAACCTCAAAATCCAACTTGCCAAATCCAAAGATTACATTCCTAGAATTATTCCAGTAACGAATAAACTCAGTAAACTCGAGGAAAAGTCGGTTTTATTGATAACTAAGGATCCTTCTACTCCATACCGTAACGAGCTTCAAAAGAAAGACTCTCCTACTGAAGATGTTTTCAATCAAATCTATACATTAACTAAGGTCAAGTCTATTGCCAGAGACCCAAAGAAACTCTATAAACTCTTTAAAGAATTTGATGTGGTTGTTTCTGATCATAGAGTGCATAAGTTTTTACCAGATATCCTTGGTCCTACATTTTACTTGAAAAATAAGAAAGTTCCATTTATGATCCAAATGTCTAAACCTGATCCCGATGCACAATTAACTAGAGGTAAGAAGTCTACCAAATTGAAAGACGATAGATGTGAACCAAAATATGTCAAGAACCAAATGAAATCCATTACCACCAATTCCTACTTTATCCCACCTGTTAACGGTAACTGTTTGTCAATTAAGGTTGGTTACACCTCTTTTACTGATAAGCAAATCATGGAAAATATTAATGATGTGATAGACTACTTGGTACAAGAAAAGTTCCAACCTGTTGGAGGACTCTTGAAGAGTGTGAATAACATTGGAGGTGCTTTTGTCAAGACTGGTGATAGTATCAGTTTGCCAATCTTGAAAGCAGAAGAAAAGGTAGAAGAAGAGGAAGAAGATAGTGATTTTGATTTCTAATTAATCAAACTATTTTAATTGCAAAAATGACATTAACCAGTTTTGTGTTGGCCCTGTTAAATTTTTTTATTCTCTTGCATTCATTTCATAGACTACATAGAGTGTATTATAGGAATAGTATAATAGTTAAACGAGTTAGACTTGTAAGTGGACCAAGAAAAAAGTAGAAAAATACCACTCAAACCACTCAAACCATATAATGTGGTGATTCCAAGTAGTAAATATACTTTTTCTACCATAAAATATGTTAAACATTAAGTATTGTGAATCTCATAGATTTACATTGGTTTAACAAAATTATAACATTTTTGACAATTTTAATATTTTTCAGCATTTTTAACAATTTTCATAATTGTACAATTAGTCTTTATATATACGGACAAAAGTAAAAAGAGAGCTAACCTTACTTCCGTGCCTTAATTAATAGTTTAACATCGGGTTTGCACTTTACAACCATTATCTCCAATTGTCTCGTATATTACCCACTAGGCTTTGATACCTTTCCAACCCAAGCCTTTAGGTACAAGGTAACCAACAGTAACCAAGAGGATCGACACCCACAATATTTAACTTTACACTACAGTAAAATATGTGCATTTGAGGCTTCAGTTTTCACAAAATGCAAATATAATAAATAAATGATTTTAAATATCCTTCTCAATTCTTGAGAAAATAACCACTATATTTATTCAAGTATATTTTTCACCAAGTTGAGCCTCAGCACTTCTGGCACCAGTCGAAGTCTAGGTACAACTGGGTACAACTTCAAAGCACCAGTAACCCCAATGTACATATACGTACTACCACTAGTGGTAGTGAACAATTGAATACCAAAAGTCATTGCTTATCACCCACTGATCCAGATTTTACACATATTCCAATTGTTACAATCTGTCCAGTGTCCCACAAATTTCAAACTTATCCCACATCCCCCATCACTATTAATAATTGCACACTAAGCCATCAAACCCCGTATTTTTAATTCATGGCGGCTGTTTAAGTTCCATAATATTAATTGCTTAATATTCGTTATTATTATTTGATGTCTCCTTACCTAGGTGCGTCCCACCTTAATTATTATATATGATCTACAGAAAATCCTAAAATTATTTTTTTTTGAAGCCCAACTATTATCCTTTATCTTTTATTTATGGTTTATATTCTCCATTTCTCCATTACTAAATTGTCGTGTCTTTCTATATATTGTACCAAAGCCGGATCTGAGTCCACTGCGAGATCGCCTAAATATCCCGCACGCAATGTCCTTAATCCCTATGTAATTTACCCTAAAGGCAGCTCCCAACAGCTTCAAAAATATTTATCGTAATTGGCAGACACCTGAATCAGTGTTTCATCGTTTGTGATGTCTGTTGCAGATATCTGCGGTTTCCGTTACCGGTTCTGTTGCTGCTGATTCTGGACCAAAAGGCTTATGGTAAAATAATTTTTTTTTTTTTTAAAAGAAAAATAGGTCACTCTCCAATACTTCCAGTTCTTCTAAATATTTATTTAACATCCCTAAATCACTCACCCCGTCAATTCATTTTCAATTCATTTTCAATTCATTTCCCTCAATTGTCTCGGGTGGTGATCCCTAAAATGGACCCGATTCTCGCACTCACCGAAATAGGGCTTGGCTAGTAGCTGCGTCATTTGGTTCGCTGTTGCAACCACCATCACGTGGCGCGAAGACATAGCCTAATATCATAGTTATCCTAAGCTTTCCTACTCTCTTCTTCTCCACTATGGAAGACCGTCCTAGCTCTGGAGCAAGTGCCTCTTCCACGTCCAACACACACGATGGTGGAGAAGCCAGCCATTCCAATGGCTCTAATCAAACACAAGACCACGGCCAAGGCCCTGGCTTGGGCCAAACCATAAATCATTTGGCCGCACCAGTGGGCGAATTCGTTACCTCTTTCCTTCATGATCTAGAAGAAGATGAAATCGAACAGGTAGAACATTTCAAATATAAACAAGACTTGAGTCGGAAATTGACCGTCACTTCAATCATTGGGTTGGGTGTCACGTTAATGGGAGTTCCGTTTGGGTTATCATCTACTTTATGGATTTCATTAGTTGATGGCGCTAACGTCACTATTTTATATGGTTGGTTAGTGGTTGCATTTTTTTCATTTTGTGTTGTTCTAAGCTTAAGTGAAATTATTTCCAAGTATCCTACTGCCGGTGGGGTTTATCATTTCAGTGCCATTTTAAGTAATGAAAAATATTCATTGATAAGTTCTTGGTTTACTGGTTGGTTCTTATTAATTGGTAATTGGACTTATGCCGTCAGTATCATGTTTTCAGGTTCTCAATTCATTTTGTCAGTTTTCGGATTAAAGAATGCTTATTTCAAGCTGGATGTGCTATTTGTATTGGGAATTTATTTCATATTATTAACTATATGTGGATTTATTAATTTTAAATTCTCCAAATACCTCGAAAAAATTAATAAATTATGTATAGTATGGTCGATCTATACGGTTTTGGCCATTGATTTCCTCCTTATCTTTTTCGCTAAAAAGACCAATTCTGTAAAAGATATTCTTACCACTTTTGATAACTCAAGATCAGGATGGCCTGATCCTTTGGCCTTTATGATCGGTCTTCAAAGTTCCTCGTTTACTTTAACTGGTTATGGTATGCTTTTCTCTATGACTGATGAAGTTAAAAATCCTGAAAGAAATATGCCTAAAGGTGCTATAAGTGCTATCCTGTTGTCTACAGTAATGGGTATTATTTTCATCATTCCAATCTTGACTATTCTCCCTGAATTAAGATTATTATTGGATGAAACTCCAGAAATCATGCCTATTGATTTGGTTTTCAAATTAGCTACCGAATCCTATATTTTATCCTTTTTGTTGGTTCTTCTTTTAATTGGTACTGTTTTCTTCCAATCCATTGGTGGTCTTACTACCGCCTCCAGAACCACTTATGCTTTTGCTCGTGATGGTGGATTTCCTTATAAAGAATTATGGACCGAAATTGATTCTGTTGATGATTTCACTGTTCCTAAAAATGCATTGTTCTTATCAATGTTAGTTTGTGCTGTTTTGGCATTATTATCATTGGTATCAGCATCAGCATTCAATTCATTTATGGGTGCATCTGTGGTTTGTTTAGCATTAGCCAATGGTATTCCAATTTTATGTTTAATGTTAAACAAACGTCAAAAAATTAAGGGTGCTCATTTCAGATTAAGAAAATTCGGTTGGTTAGTCAATGGATTATCATTAATATGGATTATCTTCTCATTTATCATTTTATGTTTACCACCAGTTATCAAGAACTTGACTTGGTTTTCTATGAATTATGCCCTTTTGGTTATTCTCGCATTTGTGGGATTTGCAACCTTGGGTTACAAAGGTTGGGGTAGGGCCAGTTTCAATGGACCACAAATTGATACTGATTATTTTGAGTTAAACAATATCGAAAACCAACAGACTATTTCCGATGCTTTTGTTATTGGGGTTGATGATATTGACTCTGAAGAAGACTCAAAAGATACCAAAAAGAATAGCAGTGGCTACACGCCTATAGATTCAGAAGGTCAATCGGAACCAAGAAGAAGATCCGATGAATCTACTACTGGTACTACGACAGACTCACCTATCAATGATGAAAACGACGTTTTATTTGATCAAGACCAAGAACAAGTCGACGATAGAGATAACTTCGTAGATGAAGAAGAAGAAGATGATGATGAGCACACCAAGTTGCAAAAAGGAGAGAGTATAGACAACAATCGCAAGATTCAGGCATGATCAATTTATGGTTAGTGTATAGACGTTTTATAGAGAACAAACTCCCGCCAAATAGAGTGGAACCTCAACCAATTCCACCCTCCGCTTTTTATTCACCAAAAAGCAAGTTTGTGAATTTTTTTATACCAATTTCAAAGTCAAATATTAATAAACCTAATTTGGCCCATTTTACACTTATGTATATCAACCAGTAGAAATTAAAAAAAAACAAACTAACTACTTCTTCCTATTACTACCATAAATCTCAACCACTACTTTATCAGTAGTGGAAGACCAAGAAACTGATAGATCAAAAAAATTCACGTGACCGCACTTCATGACTGAAAATTTTACAAATTTTGGGCCTTAATCTTGCCTTCATTAATCAATAATCATCATGTCTGCTGATCACGCTAGAGATCCATGTCCAATAGTCATCTTAAACGATTTCGGTGGTGCCTTCGCTATGGGTGTCATCGGTGGTAGTGTGTGGCACGGTATCAAAGGGTTCCGTAACTCTCCATACGGTGAAAGAAGATACGGTGCTATATCGGCCATTAAAGCTAGAGCTCCAGTTTTAGGAGGTAATTTCGGTGTTTGGGGTGGTTTATTCTCTACTTTTGACTGTTCTGTTAAGGCTGTTAGAAAGAGAGAAGATGCTTGGAATGCCGTTATTGCTGGTTTCTTTACTGGTGGTGCTTTAGCTATTAGAGGTGGATGGAGACATACCAGAAACTCTGCTATTACTTGTGCTTGTTTGTTAGGTGTTTTCGAAGGTGTGGGTATGTTGTTCTCCAGAGCATTTGCTCAACCACCAGTTCAACCAATCTATGCTGAAGAGCAATTGGCTGCTTAAGCGAGTGAACCAGTGATTAAGAATGAACCAAGAGCTATAAATGAGAAAAAAAAAAGAAGTCAATCAAAAATGAACCAGTTTTTTTTAAAAAGCTTGATGAACAATTCACTTGTCAATCTGATCAGTTCCACTTTTTAAATGGTGATCTTCACTATATTTCACATTCAGTTGGGTCCACTTTAGAGATCAGTTTCAAGTGTGGTTTTCGACCCACAATTCATGACCATACGACCGAGATTCGGAAACAGTGTTTCCTCTTGTACATATCCTGAAAATGGTAGTATGACGATGTTATTTCATCGCTATAGATAATGTATATTATTCAGAGAAACTAATGGCCTGGGGCCCCAAAGCCGATGGCGATGACTGTAGTTTTTAGCTTAGTAGACCGAAACCAAATAGGCCAAGTGGAAAAAAAAAAAAATACAGAACAATAGAACAGTCCCGATTCAGACATTGGACTCCATTCCTACTGTATCCATATTGTTTCTTTGTAGCATGGGTAGAAATGGACTAGTGGAAGTTACTAGTCCGGAGCTTGGGAATTGTAGTAAGCTAGCGATACCATTTTTGTGAGTAACTAACCAGAGTAATTTTAGTGGGCCTGTGAATTGGCCCTATTACTAGACATTCTGGTGAGGGTGTTTCACTTACGAGCATCTAAAGAACCCTACAATACTTACAAGAATGTACCTATAACAATAACCACAAGTTGATTGTCGGAACGGAAATTCTTGCGGTTGATGTTGTTTCCGAGGTTTGATGGAAATAGACTAGAACATGAACGGGAACGTAACAATCGCTCATTTTCTTGTAGTCATGTCACTCCTACATTGTTCGTAGCTAACCAAGTCAACTATTGCCTGGTATCGCCAGCTCCACCGCCCGCCGCGTGGGCATTACTCACCACCACCGAGGACGTACCACCACCGCACAAAAAACCTAGTACCAGTCCCTCCCCCCAAATCCCACCAAATTCCTCGCGAAACTCAACATGGCCCATTTTTCGGCCATTCTAAGAGATTTAATGCATATTTTTCACTAACCCAAAAAAAAAAAAATAATGATAATAATAATAACAAAAAAAAATAGAATCCCAGCCACTATATTATCAATCAAATATCTCCAATTTATTCACTAATTTATTAACTGAATTTATCCCCCTTTTACTTTTGCTGTGATCTAGCTACTTTTTTGCCATTCTGGTTACAATCCCCACTTTTTTCCTTTAATCCCCCCACTCTGCCACGTGACGCGTTACCCAGGGCGGAAGTGCGGATGTTGATCAAGCAAACCCTGCCATACTAAATACTTAAAGTACCAATAATAATACAATACCTGTGATCCAATCCCTTTAAGTGCCCCCCACTACCCCCCACACACCCTACTGATCATCCCACAAATTAAAAGTCATAATCTGCTACCACACCCCAGTGTATCTGTACTGTACTAGCTAATCATGTCTTATAACTATAATTTCAATCGGCACAATTCTATAGGGGGAAACTGGCATCTACCTCCATTGCAGGGGTATAATAATGGCGCCAATAATTCCAATACTAATCCTAACAACAATCCTAACAATAGCAATCCCAACAACACTAATCCTAATTCTTCTGATCATAACCAAGATCCTCAACATAATCAACATAAGGGCCAAATGCCTGGGTTCAGGAACCCTTGGTATTCTCCTGCTCAATCGGCAAATGGGTCTAGTGGATCAATGTCTCAATCTCCTACCAAAGGTCAAGGAATACCGTTATTACAACAGCAACAGCATCAAAAGAGGCTATCTTTTGCCAACCAATTGCCTACCACTTATGAATATGATCAACGTCCTCTGATTGCTCCTCCATATATACATCCTCCTACTCGTGCTGATAACCCTTTCAACCAATATTACACCAACCAAGAGGTTTCATTACAAGGGGCCGACCGTAGAATGTCTGCTGCAGTAGATGGTCCTTACTACAATGCTTATAATTCATATGGTCTGCAAAATGCTTCTAACAACTACCAAGCTCAATACCTTCAAAATCCAATCCATTTGGGCCCTCCATTGGCAGCTACCAGGAGATCCTCAGTAGCTACTGGTAACTATGGTACTAACGTTGCTGACTCAAGAGACATGTATTATCCTCCAAGTCGTATTGGAAGATCTCCCCTGGTTGTTCAGTACCAACAATACCAACAAGCCCTCCAAACTCAACGTTCTGATTCTAAGAGAAGACCAGCCCCTAAAGCATCTAAAGTCTATAATAAACTTGACTTAAAGCCCAAGATCCACCAACATCCAAAGTATCGTCGTTGTTCTGTCAATTCCATCCATATATCCCCTGTTAATGCCTTATCAGTGTATTTAACTGAATCTTATGGAATTTGTCAGCCAAGAAAATTCCAATATTCTAAATCCACAAACCCAAAGAGAGTCTTAACCAAACCTCTGGAACCTAAATTCAATAATGGTTTTGATAATGAAGACAGTGACTATATTTTATATGTCAATGATATTCTTGGTACTGAAGAAGGTCGGAAATATATTGTTTTGGATTTACTTGGTTCAGGAACTTTTGGTCAAGTTGTAAAGTGTCAAAACCTTTCTAATCAATCTGTTTGTGCCGTCAAAGTTATCAAGTCTAAACCAGCATATATGAATCAATCACTTACTGAAGTTAGACTTTTGGAATTCTTAAACTCCAATAGTGATGGAAAGAGTTTTATCAGATTATTGGACACTTTTATGCATAAAGAGCATCTTTGTTTGGTATTTGAATTATTAGCATCTAATTTATATGAACTTATCAAGCAAAATCAATTCCAAGGATTAAACATTAAGCTTGTGAAATTATTGACCCGTCAATTACTTGAGTCATTATCTCAATTGAAAGGATTCCAAATGATACATTGTGATCTAAAACCTGAGAATATTCTACTATGTCAACCTGATAAACCAGATATTAAAGTCATTGATTTTGGTTCAGCATGTTTTTCTCGTCAAACCATATATACTTATATTCAATCCCGGTTTTATAGATCTCCAGAAGTCATACTAGGATTACCTTATACAGAATCAATTGATATGTGGTCTCTTGGTTGTATTGTGGGAGAATTGTTTTTGGGATTACCTATGTTCCCAGGTACTTCAGAATATAATCAAATATGGAAGATAGTTGATATGTTAGGATACCCACCACGTCATATGATTGAAGTTGGAAGAAATTCATTAAATTTCTTTGAAAAATCTAGTGAACCAGGTGAAGATGGAAAACCTAAGTACCAAATCAAAACATATGATGCTTATGTCCAATTTTTGGAGAAGTCAAAGGGTAAAGATTCTAACCATGTTGAACAACCTAATAAGAATTATTTCAAACAAAGATTATTGAAAGATATTATTTTGAATTACAAATTACCATCCAAGAAAATGACCAATTCTATGATTGAAAAAGAATGTCAAGAAAGATTATTATTGATTGATTTCTTGACCAAGGTACTTAATTTGAATCCTTTGGAAAGATTGACACCGCAAGAAGCATTAAAACATCCTTTTGTTAATGATGTGAGGACAATTGATACTCCAGCTGCTGAAAAGAAAGAAGTATAATAAAGTATTCAATTTTCGCCCGGGGATTGAAGTAAGGTTTTTTTGAACACCCAGTCTATATCCAGGTTTCAGACTCAAACTACTTGCATAACACGACCATTACCTATGTATTAATAGAGGGCCATCTACTGGCCAATATACGATAGCGTTATTAAATTAACTGAATGGTTAGTTGGTTTCGTTAGTCATTATAATAATAATTCCCAGAAACACATATTAGTAATGTATTAGGTAATCTGCCTCATAGGTGAACAACTTGAGCGATAAAGACTGTAAAAATGCTACAATAAAGAGGTAAACTGTAAGATACCGAAACTTGTTTCAATGAACAGCCAACTGACCACAAAAACTATGGGTCTCACCGCTCCCAATACACATCTCTGCTCATTACTCTTTACTTATGAACTGGACCAAAATGTAAGAGGTGGCGCGTTCACGTGACGCACTTATCATCTCGACAAAATAAACGACCAAACACCTTTAACTAAGTAATAACCATGAACGTCAGTACCAGTGCCCTTGGTGTGAGAAGAAGAAAGGCCACCACCCAAAACATAGACGATGAAGAGAATGCCGCTCTTCTCAAGTTGGGACCAGAATTCCAGCTCAAGCAAATAACAAACAACGGTGAAGAAGAACAATTAATTGCGTTAAATTTATCAGAATCAAGATTATTAATCAGAGCAGCATTAAAGGAAAGAAAGAACAAGAATGGTAAGAACGGAGAGTTCGATGAAGAAGACGATGAAAATGAGAAGGAAGATGAAATAGAAAACATGAACTTAGCAGGACCTAATTCAAATGAAATAATGCACAAGACCTTGAATTACTTGTCTAATTTTGCCAGATATAAGAATTCATCATCAACTGAAACTGTGGAGAAGTTATTGAATGATTTCAGTGCGCTGGTTTCTGAACCATTACATCCTTTTGAACTTGCACAATTAGGTACTCTTGAATGTGAAGATGCTGAAGAAGCTAAGTCTTTAATTCCAAGTCTTGCTAACAAAGTTTCTGATGTTCAATTACAATCTTTGCTTACTGAATTAAGAAAGTACCAAACCTTATCATGAATTTGTTTTAAAGAAGAAAAAAAAAACATAAAATTACAAATCTTCGTCCACACACCCATCGACTTGGTTGCTTTAGAATTGGCCTCCTTTTGAAGTATTGTAGGATATGGACCAAATGAACCAAATGAACCAAATGAACCTTTTCATAATAAAGATAACAAAAAAAATTTTTCAAAAAAAAAAAAAACTGGATAAAAGGGATCAGGGCTGTTACACCAGCCACCAGCAGCAGATTCCAGTCGCCCACTTACCAATGAACCAACGCTTTTTGTTAATTCCTCTGGTTCAAATCTCCACCCTGTAATCTCTATGTATGTATTATAATAGACCTACCTGCAGTACGCGAACCCCCATTCAACTCATCTCAACACTTGACTTGTAAAACAAACAGTAGTAAACTATGGACAACGAAGAGTACGACGAGTTCGGAAACTTAATAGGTGACCCATTTGACTCCGACGCCGAGTCAGTACAGTCCGACCATTCGGAAGCTCAATCACCTCCAGATGTGACAGAAGATGAATCACCAGTTCAACCAGTTGAAACAGTTGATACTCAAGCGCTTATCAAACATGACAACCAATACGCTCCAGAGATCAAGTACGTCACTCCTCATATCACCAACGAGGCCATCATCACTCCTATTGACGAAAAGAATATTAAATTCGAGCTCGAAAATGATAAACTTCCTCCTTTGAAGTACCAATATGTATATCTCAACTCTTTGGCCAAACAAGTACCGTCAAGAGTCCGGAACTTGTGTGTGGTGGGAGGATTGCACTCAGGTAAGACCACTTTTATGGACCATCTCATCTACGATACATATTCCACGAGACCTATGGTGGATAAACCAGCTCGTATTCTCGATAACCATAAATTAGAGGTAGGAAGAGGTATCACAATTAAATCATCACCAGTATCATTACTCTTGTCAGACTTAAAAGACAAATCCCATGTGTTCAACATTATCGATACCCCGGGCCACTTCAATTTCTTCAACGAAGCAAACGTCAATATTGCCAATGTTGAAGGGGTAGTTTTGGTGATAGATGTGGTGGAAGGTTTTGGTCCAAGAGACAGACAACTTGTGGAAAGGGCCTTAGCAGCCAACAAGCCAATAATTTTAGTCATCAACAAAATCGACAGGTTGGTTTTGGAATTGAACTTGCCTGTATCTGAATCATTTTTCAAGTTAAAGTTAACTATTGATACTGTCAACGCATTCATAAGAGACCATGAGCTCTATTCTCAGTACATTCATAAGGATAAACCACTCCTCCCTAATTTGAACAACGTGGTGTTTGGTTCTGCCATTTTTGAGTTCCATTTCACCGCATTAAGTTTTGCCCAGCTTTACTTGGAACATAACAATTCAGATATAGATCCGGTGGCTTTTGCTAAAAGATTGTGGACTGACCACTATGATGCCGAAAAGAGTAAATTCACCAAAAATACAGCATTCCCATCTGCTTTCCAATCGTTCATCTTAGAGCCAATCTACAAAATATTCACATACACCTTGACATCCAATTTGAATGATAAAAAATTGGCTGATTTATTGTGGTACAACTTCGGACTCAAGTTGAGCAATGCCCAATATAAACAAGACCATAAGGAATTATTGAAGGACATTTTCACTTCGATTTTCAACGGTAATGGTTTTGTTGAAGCTGCTAAGGGTATACCGTCACCTGAAGAAGGAAGTGAAACTAACAGTTCTGCTACTCCAAAAAACTATGGCCTCCATGCCAAAATTATCTCTTTAACTGAATCAACAGATACTCTGAGATTCTCGGCTTTGGTTCGTGTTTATAAAGGATCACTTAAAGTGGGCCAAAGAGTTAAGGTTATTGGAGAGAATTTCGCTGAGGATGACGAAGACTACAAGACAGAAACTATTGAAGAATTATACATTCCAGGAGGAAGATATAAGGTACCAGTTACCGAAGTTAAAGAAGGTGCTATTGTGATAGTAGAAGGTATAGATTCAATTATCACCAAAAGTGGTACTATATTTGAAGAATCATTATCGATTAATGAAATTCAACAATTATACGTTCCAGATATTAAACATAGTTACTATGATAAATCTGTGTTCAAATTAGCCATTCAACCTGCCAATCCTTCTGAATTGCCTAAATTACTCCAGGGAGTAAGAAATGTCAATAAAGCATACATTTCATGTAACATTAATGTGGAAGAAAGTGGAGAAATTGTATTATATGGGCCAGGAGAGCTCTATCTTGATTGTATCTTGCACGATTTGAGATACTACTTCACCAACGACATTGAAATCAAGGTCAGTGATCCTATGACTAGATTCAGTGAAACAATCATAAATACTTCAGCTGTGAAAATTCCTATTTCTACCAAATCAGGTGAAAATACCATTTCCATCATGAGTGAACCTGTGAACGATGAAAAGCTTAGTAATTTCATTGAGGATGGAAAACTTGATTTGAGTCAACCAGCAAGAACTAACTCCAAAATATTAAGAAATGAATTTGGTTGGGATGCTTTGGCTGCTAGATCTATCTGGACTTTTGGTCCTGATGACATGCAAAATCCTAACATTTTAATGGATGATACTTTGGAGCCAGAGACTGATAAAAAATTACTTTATACTGTTAAGGACTCTATTTCTTTAGGGTTCAAATGGAGTGTTAACGAAGGTCCTTTATGTAACGAACCGATTAGAGGAACCAAATTCAAGATTCTTGATGCTGTGATCAGTGGGTCTGAAATAGCCAGATCCAGTACTCAAATTATTCCAATGACTAGAAGAGCATGTTACAGTGGTTTCTTAACTGCTACTCCAAGATTAATGGAACCACTTTACTCAGTTTATGCTACTAGCACTGAAGCCAGTATCAGAGTGATTTCTAAACTTTTACACACTAGAAGAGGCCGTATTATAGGAGAACGTGCTATTCCAGGAACTAGCCTTTATGAAATAGAAGGTGAAGTTCCTGTCATTGAGTCTGTTGGGTTAGAAACTGATATTAGACTCCACACTCAAGGACAAGCCATGTGCTTCTTCGATTTCATCAAGTGGGACGTTGTTCCTGGAGATCCTTTGGATCCAGATGTGTATTTGCCAACATTGAAACCAGTACCACAAGAGTCTTTAGCTCGTGATTTCGTGATGAAGACCAGAAGAAGAAAGGGTTTAACTGGTGAGATCTCTTTGGAGAAGTATATTGATGAAGGGTTATATGCCAAGTTGAAAGAAAGCGGAATAATATAGATGGATATCTGGTAATTGCCAGTTCTTTAAAATAGAGTAAAAATGACCAATGATTTGGTCATACAATTAACAGTAATACTAATATACCAGACATTTATTAACTACGTAGGCTATATATTATTCGTAAGTTGTGAATATCTGATTATATTTCTGGATATCATTAGACCAACCAAAAAGGTGATAAGTCAATTATTACTCTTTTTATCGAACATCACTTTTATTGTTTCAGTCAGGCGTATTTTTAACCAGACGAATGAGTATAATGTATAGCAACAATTGTGTCTATACTTATCACTTTATAAGAATTAGAGAAATGTATAATTTTGTCATCGTATAAAGTATTGTATTTGGAATAGCTTGTACCATTTTAATAATAGTTTCAAATTCACATCCTATTTTATAGAACCAGTCTATCAAGACTCTGGTAAAGCTGTCATGTATTTAGGATTTGGTATATTACAGTTCATTGGTGATCTTTTTCATATTAATCTAATCTTCTTCTCTTTTGGTCACTGCCCTCTTCGGTCTTGGTCGAGTGACTGTGATCAATACTCTCAAATCCTTTACCAGCTTGAGCCAACTCAGAGAGCTTATTGTAATGACCAGTAAATCTAGACTTCAAGTAAACGTTAAAGGTCAAATATTCAGGAGTTTCGGGTGTTATTTCACTGTTTTCTCTTAATTGAAGGAAAGTAGAAATAAAGTCACCAATACTCATTTCTCTAGCATAAACGTTATCTTCAGTAATAGACAATTTATCCAATTCCACGAACTCCAACACCAATTCCTTGCTCTCATCAGAGTCTTTGCATCTCTTTAAAAATGGGTCTGATCTGAGTATAATAAATAGACGGTCGATTGTTATTGAGGGGATTCTTTCACTACTATAGTATGAATCCGTAGATGAAAAATCAAAGTCCATCTGTAACCCATGCATTGGCTTGAAACTAAAGCTGTGGCCGTATATCTCCATCTTCAATTGTAGGTTCTCTTCAGTGACACTATTATCTTTATTTCCTATTATTTTCTCTTCTTGTTCTTCTTCTTGTTCTTCTTCTTGTTTATCTTCCATCTCGTCCTCTACAATAAGAACTGGTTCTTCTTTGGCCTCTTCCTTTTCTCTTTCTTCTTTATCATGTTCGTGTTTCTGTATTTCTGAAGTTTCGCCTGCCTCTTCCAACTCTTCCAAGTTCTCTATATCGTCTTCGCTGTCCAATAGTATCACACTAGGACGATTATGAGGCTCATCTTCAAAATCATAGTCTCCTTCTTGGTTTCCATCCTCTTCTTCATCATCGTCATCATCACTGAGAATATCAATAAGTCCGCTTGGTTCATCTTCCTTTTCTTTCTTTTCCTCTTTCTTGCCCTCCTCTTCCTTCTTCTTAGGCTCTTCTACTTCACTTTCGAGATCATCTTCAAAGATTTCAAACTCATTCACTCCATCCGGTTTAGATGGTGCTTTATCAGCACTGAAACTGTCGTTAACGTCGCTAAATTCCTGAGTGAACTGTTCCGTTCCGTTCAATTCTTCCATTTGGTGATACTACTTACCTAATGTGGCTGTGGATACACGTAAAAGTACTTGTGGTAGTGTTTTGGTGGGTCCTAAAGTGGTGCTATTGCTACTCCTGTTCGCATTACACGACTTAAATGTGACACACATGCGACATAAGCACGTCTTATATACCCACAAGAAACAACCAACACGCTCAATAAGCTACTAAATAAACTACCAATAAGTCTACATATAAGTCTAAAGAGCCAATTAGCCTAGTTCTTACTTTAGTAATCTTTACCTTAATGGTATCGCTACTAAACTTGGTCTACTCTTTTTCTCTTTATCTCTATTATATTAATACGTAACACTATGGAGCCCAAACCTTGAAAGCTTGAGGAGTCTTTAATGAAAGCGGTTTGAAATCGTCATCATTATTAGCAAAAGCAGATGCTTCTGGTTCTACCGAATTAGAATTTTCAGCTGCATCTCCATTGTTGGCATCTGACGATATGTTGGTCAAAGATTGTCTGGTTGGTTTATACAATAAGGACTTGGCTTCAGCAAGTAAACTAGTAATGTTACCAAACTTAGCATCATCAGATTTAAGCGATCCTTCAATCAATGAAATCGCATCGTCTAATTTCTTGGTAACATCAATTGTAGATTTAGTAAGTGCTAATCTATCGATGAATACTTCTTCTTGTTGTTTAGCCAAATGCTTTCTTTCATGTTCATAAATCTTTTCCAATTCTTCAACCTTACTCAATTTCAAATCAATCTTAGATAATTCATGATTTATTATGGTGGTACTCAACTTATGCATTTCTCTTTCTTCATAAGTAGCAAAAAGATGACTACGTGCTCCCACTATACCTAAAGTATTGGTAATAATGTCTTCAACACTAGTCTCATCATTGTTTGAATTAATCTCTTCAACTGGTGTTTGCTTATGAGATCCATTTTGTTTGATAGAATCATCAGCATTACCATTAGAATCACTTTCGCCTTCACCATCTTTCTTGTCTAAGTTTTCTTCTTTAATTTCAGAATCTTTATCATCGGACTTAGATGCTTCTTCTGGTTTATCGTTCTTCAATTCTTCTTTCTTGGTTTCAGCGTTCTTGCCATAAGTTGAGCTAACCTTTTCAGCAATCTTCTCGTCCATAACCTTAGAAGCACGTACACTAGCTGCCTTTGCAACTTCACTATCAACTAATTGAGTCATGAATGTCAAGTTACTTAAAACTGGATTATCAATTGCACTGACTGGGAAGTTTGGTGCATATTTCAATAACTTAAGAACTCCACTATCTGTCTTGTCATCGAATGGATTAAACTTATCTTCAATAGGAACATTCAAGAACTTCAATATACATTGTTGAGGAGTCTTATTAGATCCAACTTCTTCGGCAATTTTAAACCAATCATTTTTATACTTTTTAATTCCCAAAATCAATTTAGAAACTTCTTCTGATGACCAGCCATCATTTTGCTTTTTGGATGCCGGTTGATCTTCTGCTTCTTCAGACAATGAATGTTTCTTTTCAGTTCCATTATTAGATGATTCATTAGAAGGGTTGGTGGATGTGTTGGCAGAAGTTGGATTAGTTGGAACAGAGCCATTTTCATCTATATTTAATAACTTTTTCAACTTACCAAGGTCAACTCTATCAGGAGCACTTTTGAATGTATCAAAAGGAAATAAACCACGAGGAGTGTCATATTTCACATTGAAATCACCAGTGTAAGGTAATCCCACCAGTTGACCATTTGGCAATTTTTCAACAGCATAACCTGGCTTGAATTGAGGTCTAACTTGGTAATTAATTAAACCCCATTTGTTCAAAAATCTATGCACTCTCATAATTGTACCAACATCACCAACCAAATTACGACGACATGAGGTAAGAGTCAAATACTCATTAGGGTTAAGTCTGTAAGCGTTAATCATGAAATTACGATAGTTGACATAAATCTTTGGTGACTTAGAAGGATGAGTGGTATTGAAGAATTCGGGTAAAGATTCCGTTTCGATCTGATGTACTTTCTTCATGTTGAACCAACTAGCATAGGAAGGAATGATGATGGTATGTGTTTGTTTGACAACTGATTTAGAGTTTTCATTAGAATCATCATCGTCTTCATCGTCTTCATCTTCTTCTTCTTCTTCCTCGTTTTCTTCTTCAACTGTTTCACCAATGTTAGCAGTACTATTGAATGGAGTAGAAGTGCTAGTGTGGTCATTAGATGTAGTTGCAGTATTTGTAGCAGGAACTTTTTCATCCTCATCTTCTTCTGCATCATCATCATCATCATCATCATCACCATCATCTGCTTCAGCTTCTGCTTCAGCTTCTGCTTCAGCTTCGGCTTCGGGTTCTTCTTCTTCATCATCTCCCTGTTTAGTGTCTGGAACAGAATCAAGATCGAATTTATCTTCTTCAGGTATCGAATCTTCTTTAAGCATATCTATGTCATTATCCTTTTCTTCTTTAACTTCATCTTGTTCGTCGTTTGTAGAAGCTTCCAGGTTGTTTGGTGAGTCTTTGTTTTCTTCTGCATCTTCCATGTGTATGTCTTCATTAGTTTCAGCATGCTCTTCTTCTTTAGGAGCTTCTTCGGCTACCGGTTCTTGGACTAGAGGTTCAACTTCCTTCTTTTCTTCTGGTTCATCTTTTTCATCCTCTTTAGTTTCTTCCTCTTTAATGTCGTCTTCCTTGGTTTCTTCAGCCTTATCTTCTTCCTTTTCTTCAGCCTTATCTTCAGCCTTATCTTCTTCCTTTTCTTCTTCCTTTTCTTCTTCCTTTTCTTCAGCCTTATCTTCTTCCTTTTCTTCTTCTTGTTCTACCTTTTCTTCTTCCTTAACTTCTTTGTTTTCTTCTCCTTCTACTTGCTCTTCTTTGTTTTCTTCTTCTTTGTTCTCTTCTTCTTCCTTGGTCTCCTCTTGATTTTGTTCAAAATCTTGATTAGCATCGTTGAAGTCTACATCATTTAAACTATCAACATCTTCTTCATCTTGATTATCTTCAAGGAATCCGGCCAAAAGATCTTCGTCATCATTATTGTTATTATTGTTGTTATTATTAGTATCATCATCATCGTCTCCAGGTATGTTGGCAACGAAATCATGTGAGGCTTCAGAAATTTCATTATTGAGATTTTCATTTTGAGTTTCAAGTTTATCATTGGAGTCAGATTGTTCACCAGAGTTCACGTCGTCTTTATCGGCAAAATCGGCAAAATCTATGTTATCTTGATCATTTTGATCATCCATATCGGCATCTTGATCCTGAGGCTTTTCAACCAGGTCAATTTGATCAATTTGATCAAAAGCAAGTGGCAGACCACCTTCATGGTCTCCCAAATTATCGGGGATAGAATTGTCCTGACTCATAGTTTATGCAAAGGTTTCAATACAATCAATTATAATACAAAATAATCCCAATCCTAGTATACACTTGAACACAGTAATTGAACCACAATTATACCTTTATTGATGGATATTGGTGGATGAATGTCGCGTTTCGTTTGCTGTGGTATTTGGTTTAAGTTTTTAACACAACAGCCTCCAAATTATATTAGCCAATGTTTTATTGAACAGCAATCACTTTTTGGTAGGGGAATGAATGACAGTGATAGTGTAAAGTGTTGTGAGAATGAGCAATAGGATTTACACAGTTGACTTAACCAACGATTGACTTTCTTTGCCCTGCACTCTATCTTAGGGTTACTGACGGTAAGGATTGTTGTCATTTTTTTCGTTCAGGCTGGTGGGCACGGCACGACCGAGGTCCAGTCCGAGGTGAGAGTGGTGGAGCCTAATTGAGGGTGAAGTGCAAGCGAGCGAGTGAGGTGGGTGAATTAAAATTATGAGTGAGGCAGCTTTTGGAGTGTGTGGTGTGGAGATCAGACTAAGGGGGGAAATGAAGAGCTAAGATTAAAAATTAAAGTGGGTGTGGGTGTGGGTGTCAAGGAGGCAGACACGAATGTGGGTCATGATTTCTAGCAATTGGTGCCATTCGATGATTGGTGATATAAGGGGAAAATGAGTGATGAGGGTAGATCTAAGTATAGGAGGGCCCCAGATCCTTTATTGTATTTGTTCCTCTTAACTAGTAGTACTAGTAGTAGTTGCGCTTATCTATGGTAGCAGTAAAAATGGAAGGGTCAGGATGGGGGAAAGTCATCTCTAGGGGATATGGAAAGGACCATAAGATAAGGGGACTTTTGTACCAGATGGTTCCGATGGCAAGTAGACCAGTATAGGTCGTTCTTCTTTTTTTTTGGTAATGTTGGACTGGGGCTCATAGATGTGATGGCTGAGATACACCTTAGCTCTGTTTAACTAAGGTTGCACTATTGGTATACTATATAGTGACCATTTTATATAACTTAGGTGAAGGAAAAGATAGTATTGCAGAGAAGAAACATATAATAATAATCTGAATTATGCTAGAAGTTTATCCCCTCCCCCATCAGACGAGCTACATATTACGATACAGCAGCGGGTAATCACCCCCCGGTTAAGATCATTATACGTTTCCGAGGCTGTTAATAAAATGTGCATAGAAGGTTGCGCGAGACGGCTGTCAGGATATAATGTACCAAAAAAAAAAAAAAAATCGGGAACTTTAGCCAAGAATTGGGATTCTTTCCATTGGCAGTAGGCTATGTTGTACAAGCTACTAATGGAGTTTCTATTATCATAAGATTCCTATAGAAATTCGTTTTGTTCTATCATAAACGAAATAAAATATAAAAAGCGAAATTGTGGTGCTAAAGGTGGGTGTGAATGTAGTTGTTGTGATGCAATTTTCTCTGTGGTAGTCTTGGTCCAATTCCATGTCTGCGTCATCAGGATTGTCTGTGTAACTGAGCCAATCTTGCAGACTGCCCGCTGGCTCGTAATTGTTTGCAACGGTTTACGGGTTGTGAGTATAGATTCAGAATCTCCAGGGGTGATTGCTACTAGCGGGGAGCTTTTAGATAGGTTATACTAAATAAAGAAATATGTTTAAGAAAAATAAAATACTTACTATAATTAAAAAAAAAAATTGATCATGATGCCATGCCCCTTTTGATAATTCCGCAATAATGGCAATTACTAATTCTATATTCACACTCTAGTTCAAAAACATTGCCTGGGTCATTTCTACCAATTTGGACATTTGACAATCAAGCATATTTCTTTTTCGCAGATGCCTAGAAGAGAGAGACACAGATAGAAAAACGGTAACAGAGAAAAGGTAACAGAACCGTACTGTTTATAGAAGTATCTTCGAATAAATGGAATGGAGCACACAAATAATGTAATGTCACAGTTGCCATTTGGGCTGTTCATCATGGTAATTGGTATGGACAAATTAATCTAATGGAATTTATGGGCCAATAAATCTTTTGTTATCAGAATTAATCTACTAATTATATACATCATGCGGTAAGAGGGGTGTAAACCAAAAGTTTTTGAGTTTGATTGAATTGGTGCAAAACCCGAGAAAAATCCCGTTAGATAAAGAATCTGAAACTTTTTAGTTGGGTTGTGAAAATTGCATATTTTAACAATAAGGCATGCAAACAATGTTATTGGGTTCTCTGTTTAAGGTTCGTATGGAATTACGTTCCTTGTTGGTTGATTATAGAAGATATTCTGTAATCTCTGGATTTCCTTACATTTCTATATATATTGCATAGCTTTCCCCCTGTGCTTAATCATAGATGATAAATCTGGATTAACGGTCTTATCAGTGATGGGGCTCACGTGATACTTATAACAACTATTAAGACTCCATTTAATAACCTACTAGCACTAACGTATCTACCAACACTTGCCACTAGTAGAAACCGTAGCTACTCTAAGTGTTCTATTTTTACAATGTTTTCCGTGTTCACTAATTTCCCGTAACCTTTGCAACCCTCTTCCAACTCTAATTAGGTTTACCCCACCTATAACTATAAAACCTATTAAGGCTCACTCACTCATCTCAACCTAACTAGTTTTTTTTGGTGTCCCACAAAACCTCTGACTTTCACACGTGAGCATTAGGGCTTGTGCCCTCGTCGCACTGGCGTTCGCACCCATTTTCCCATGTCGGTTCGCACTCTCTCGCACCAATTCGGTTAGGGACTTAAAAATTTTCAAAACCTTACCTCTGAAAAGTTCTTCTTTTATTCTTCTTACAAAGATCAACAACAGCAAAAATGGTTCGTTACGCTGCTACCCCATCTAACCCAGCTAAGTCTGCTTCTGCCCGTGGTTCTTACTTGAGAGTTTCTTACAAGAACACCAGAGAAACCGCTCAAGCCATCAATGGATGGAAATTAGACAGAGCCCAAAAGTACTTGGACCAAGTCTTAGACCACCAAAGAGCTATTCCATTCAGAAGATACGCTTCTTCTATCGGTCGTACTGCTCAAGGTAAGGAATTCGGTGTCACCAAGGCTAGATGGCCAGCCAAGTCCGTTAACTTCATCAAGGACTTATTAAGAAACGCTCAATCCAACGCTGAAGCCAAGGGTTTAGACGTCACCAAGTTGAAGATTTCCCACATCCAAGTCAACCAAGCTCCAAAGCAAAGAAGAAGAACTTACAGAGCTCACGGTAGAATCAACGCTTACCAATCTTTCCCATCCCACATTGAATTATTCTTGACTGAAGAAGATGAAGCCGTCGAAAAGGGTGAAGAATCCAAGAAGCTCAGATTGAACTCCAGACAAAAGGGTAGATTAGCTACTAAGCAACAACGTTTAACTTCTGCTTAAATGTGTGAATATCTAAATAAGTAATAAACACAAAAGTCAACGAGAAATGAAATCGGTTCTTCTTTTCAAAAGAGTTCCGTGCCATCATTATGGTTGTTTGTCCATCTATTATTTATTTGGACAATATTGGTTAAACAGATAATCTCTGTTATGTACATTTAATATATACTCTTCGGTAATCTGTAAACTATGAACAAGTAAAGACTTCACTGTGAGCTGGAAAATGCCACTGTCTTGCTTTTTTACTTTTTTTCTTTTTTTTTTTAATTTGGGTCAAAACTTACGTCACTAACTATGAGTGGACCTCATCACCTAAATAACTCTTTGACCTATTGCTCATATCAGTGGGGAAAAACTGACTTTCTGGTTGGCCAGTTGGTCGGTCTTTGGACCCCCACCATAATGAGCAATCTGAGGGTCTAGAAACGTTGTTGGTCCTCGTATAGTGTGGCTGGAGGGTAGATCTTACTGTTTAATGTGATGCATTGCATTTTCAGTGCGGAAAGATTTTTCACTTGCCAAAGTAGACAGTGTGTAGTTACGGTAAAACTAGGGAATAACTGGGTAGAACGCAGCAGTAGATGTCTCAGTACTGTCAACCGATGTCTCCTGGATCTATCAGCCTCTCCTTGCCAGTTCCGGCGTATCTTTGATGACTTTTGCTGGGTATTGGCTATTGGCTGGAGTTTGGTATCACGTGACCAAACACCACTACCAACAACTATATTATTAAGGGCCAAAACAAACGGCTAAAAAAGTAGGTAAAACTAAGATAATTATTCCCTTCAGCTCCCTCTATTTTTCCCACGCGTATCAATACCTTCCTGGCCCCATTTGCCTCCATTCACCACACCATGTTGCGGCCTCTGGGTGGTCTTACCTCATTCTCAGTCCTGCACACCACCAGCCAATAGCTGGTCGCAAAATTGAAAGAATAAGAATTTAAAAATTGTTGTTAACAACTTGAATCAAACACTAATCGAATCAACATGGGTGGTCAAGGTCCAAAAGCATACATGGGATGGTGGGGTAACATCGGTTCCCCAAAGCAAAAGTACATCACTTCCTACACCGTTTCCCCATTTGCTACTAAGCCAATGAAGGGAGCTTTGTACAACTCTATTTTCAACACTTTCAGAAGAACCAAGAACCAACTCTTCTTCATTGTTGTTCCAGGTGTTATTGTCTGGAACGTCTGGGCCCAAGCCAGAGACTACAACGAATACTTGTACACCAAGGAAGGTAGAGAAGAATTGGAAAGAGTCAATGTCTAAATACAATTACTAGCAACTAAGTGTGAAATACTAGCCACCAACCTTTTAGAATTTAAAAATTAAACTTTTATATTAATAAAAACGAAATGAAATTTGATTGTGTGGATGGTGTGTTGCCAGTTTTAATCAGTCATAACTAGAAACGGTCCAAGTGAGTTGTTTAACTTAACGATGTGACTATGTCAGTTATAGTCATTAGAGGTGTTGGCCAAGTCCAAGCCTTAGCATATATATATATAAGGTTAATTAACGTTAATTGAATAAGAAAAATTAGTCTAAGTGACAATGTAGTGTAATAGTATGTTTTTACAAGGGTAAATAAGGTAGATTGTGGTATTTTTCATGTCTAGGAGTGAGCTTAATTAGTCCTAATAGCCAGTCACTTATATGTGGTGATACGCGAATAAACGATACTGAGCCAATACGAGAAACCATGCAATTACCATTTATCAATTACTCTACTCTGTACCAATACCATACTCCAATTCTATGAATACTGATCCAATATTTTACCACTTCTTCAATATTTCTTTACTGTTCTTATCTACTTTTACCTCTTCCTATTCGATAGACTTACTGTATATTCAAATCTATTAATTAATTGTAGCCTACATCAGTAACACACATTGGAAATTATTAATTACTCAAATGGTATTTTTGCATCATTTATGATATGATTGGTTCCTTACTTGGATCTCTTGTAAACCTTGTTTAAGAAAGAGGTCAAGACATCCTTCTTTAAACCAGTAGATTCATCAATTTGATCAATCTTCTTCTTAAGGTCAGCAACAATGGATTCTTCGTAGTCATTGTAAGTCTTTTCAATGTTCATTTCCTTGAACAATTGCTTACAGTTGGCTTCAGCTTGGTCATCCTTTCTACCGTAGTTGTTATCCAAAAGTTCTCTTTGTTCTGGAGTAGCCTTTAATAAAGCTTGGTTAATAACCCAAGAACACTTGTTATCCTTGATATCAGTACCAATCTTACCGATTTGTTCTGGAGTACCGAAACAATCCAAGAAATCATCTTGAATTTGGAAGTATTCACCTAATGGAATCAAAATATCATGAACTTGTTTCAAGTCAGCTTCAGAGTTAATACCAGCCATGTGCATAGCTAAAGCAACTGGTAAGTAGAATGAGTAGTATGCGGTTTTGTAGATAACAATGAAAGAGTGCTTGTCCAAAGAGAATTTATCTAAATCAACCACTTCTTCATCAGCAGTGACCAAATCTAATAATTGACCTAATTCAGTTTGGAAAGTAACATCATGGAATAATTCCAATAAGTCAACATAGTATTTTTCTTGACGGAAATACTTCTTTAACAACATGTATAAGGCACCTTCCAACATGAAAGAATCATTGATAGCAATGTTACCAACACCTTCAACCAAGTACCAACATTGTTGACCTCTTCTGGTCTTAGATTGATCCATCATATCATCAGCAACTAAAAAGTATGCTTGTAATAATTCAACAGCCCAACCCAAGATGGCAACCTTCTTGTATTCTTCATCACTAAGCTTATCAGCAGTAGTGTTGTTAAGAATAGCATAAGTATCAACCACTGATAAACCACGGTTTAATTTTCCACCTGGAGTGTTGTGGTACAAGTTCTTGTGGAACCAGTCAATGGCGGTTTGTGGCATCTTGTAGTCGATCAAGATTTGTTCCAAATCTTGGGCCAACTCATCGAAAAGGTTAAGGAATCTTTGCTTAGACATTATGAATGAATAGTATAGAGATAATGGGTAATTTTATTTGGGAAATCACCTTCGTTCATATATTGGCTAAAGGCTATACGACGCGCGTGTGTGCAGGGCTGAGGGTGTCTGTCTTGTCGGAGAGAATGTGAGAGGAAGAGATAATCAGTTTCTAAGTAAGGAAAAAAGGTGTAGTCGTTTAGAACTGGTTGGGGCTCGTATCGAAAAGGAGAAAAGGACCAATAAATTATAGATTTATAGAGTCATTAGTTATTTCATCCTTATCCTTAATATTGGATGAAAGTGTAAAATGTATTGTTAATTGTTAACTATTACTGAGTAAATTTAGTGGTTCTGGAAGTTTCGTTTAATTTTTCATATTTTTCAAATAAGTGTGAAATGTAGAAAATGCGTTCCTAATTAGTGAAAGTAATTACTGGTAACTTACCATAAGAAATCAATACCGTAAAGAAGAGGTTTTGCCGTTTATTGTGTACATATACACTGAAATAGACATATGTTCATGGCTAATTAGTAACTTGTATTATACCGTGTCTCATGTTCAACGGTAATTTTCACTAGATAATTCTATATTTAACTCAAACAACTAATTTCTTGGAATTTCTTGGAATTTAACCTACTCCACATTATCTGCTACATCTCACACTTGTTATATGACGGCTAATTAAACCAATTTATTATTCCTAGTTAATCTAAACTACACTTGACCATTTCGTAACGTACCAGTATAACCAATACAGTTACTACTATCTCTAAATATTTTAAACAAAAACAGGGTTTGTTTAATTTTCTTCTGCTTTTCATTGAGCTACTTTGATGTTCCTCTTTTTCTTCGAATCAAAATTTCCTTTGTTTCTTTTCAGTCAATTTAATTTCTTCTGGAACGCTTGCTCTTACCTGGTCTGGAAGTCTTTCCCTTCATCTTCTTAGAAGAGAAATCACTAATATCAGCAGAAGACTTAGCATCGTTGGATCTCTTGAATCTCTTCATACCACCGAAACCGTACTTGGAGTTCTTAGCAAGTCTCTTACCGTTGACCTTACCTCTCTTGTTGTTGTCACCACCTCTGTCTTCACGAGTAGCTTCTTCAAGAGCAATATCAAAGTCATCTGCACCCATGTCAGTAGCACTTCTCTTCTTTAAAGACTTGATCTTTTCTAAAGTATCCTTCTTTTGCTTGGCTCTTTCTTGAAGAGTAGCATGTTGAACTTGCTTACCGAATTTCTTTAATTGTCTTTGCTTCTTGGCATCAGCAGAAGCCTTCTTGTCAGCAGCTTCCTTGAGTAACTTGGTCTTTAATTTATCCATATGTTCGTCACTCTTGACCATTTCAGCGAAGTAATCAACTGGTCTGGAAAATGGAACCTTCAACTTTAATAAAGTTCCTCTAGCTTGCTTGACAGCGTCAAGACCTTGCTTATAGAATGCTAATTCTCTTTGAGTATCATCATAGATATCCTTGATTTCTGCTTCAGTCTTTTCAGCACTGGTGACAGAGTAATGCTCAATAAATGAATGCTTAGCCCATGGTAATTCTATACGGGCAAGGGAATCTTTTAATGCAGCCATGTTATTTATGGTTAATTTGGTGTAAGGGACAACATCGGCATCGTCATCGATTTCAACATCAGAGAATGCAACATCTTCTTCAGCTTCTGGGTCTTCATCTTCTTCATCATCTTCTTCTTCATCATCTTCTTCTTCATCTTCTTCTTCTTCATCTTCTTCTTCTTCATCTTCTTCACCATTTATGTCACTTTCACTGTCACTAGCAGCGAGCTTTTCTAAGTCTAATTCTTCATCATCTTCTTCTTCTTCATCATCATCTTCTTCAACTTCTTCTTCTTCGACTTCTTGTTCCTTCAACTTCTTCAACTTTCTTTGTTCCTTCTTGGACAAGACTTCACTTTGGTACTCATCTCCCTTAGACTTCTTGGTCTTCTTCTCCACTGCGACTTCTTTGACTTCAGGAACTATCACAGGTTCTTCTTCGACTTGCTTCTTTTGCTTGGAAGGCTTGGCCTTGGTGGCTTCAGATTCCTTCAACTTCTGATTCTTCAATTGTGTTTTAAGTAATCCCCCTTTAGCCATCTTGTGTTATCTAGTAATAGTATACTGAATGAAAAATTTAGGTATGCGATGCCGATGGGATAGTGGGTGTGGGCACGACCGAGCATCTGATGTGCAGCCATACAGTAAGACCAAATGAGTATGAGGATCAGAAGGAACGAATGAGCGGATAGATGAGATTGTTTGAAAAGGATGACAGTGGCCACTTTAGGCTGGTTGGTTCCTTTTGACCGTGACAGTGTCCCTTTGGTGGTTACCCGGTCACGTCCTTGTAGTGTTCGTTGAATGGTGATATTTGCCAGATCAAAGCACTCATTGAGGAAATTACAGGGGTAGTGCCAGGACTGGAGAGTGTGTGGGTTGATTTCGGGGTAAAATAGACTGTTTTAGTACCATTGTGTTCTATTTTCTATTCTGTTTCTCTGGTGGCTCGTTAGTTGGCGTTGTAGTTGACATCGTTGAGGAAGGTCTTACCTCCACCGTATCTCCACCATCTACTCAAACAACTGTAGTGATTAACATCAATAGGCTTGGAAATAGGTTCATCTCCATCAATTGCCTTGCATACACATCTCTTGGAAGCAAGGACGTCTTCGGACGCTGGACAAGCCATGTATGGAGCATGGAAGTAACCAATGTCTTCAAAGTGGTGTATCTGTTGCTTGTCAAGAAGAATGTTTAAGGCAATGGAGTGGACTGGAGCATCACCCCAACGTTCGTAGTAAAATCCACCAGTTTTATCAAGGTAATCAAAGTAGGTATTGTAAGCTTCAGATCTAAAGAAGTTGAGGTTTGCAATCTCAAAGTTAGACCAGAAATGACAGAGATTGTACTTGGTAGACGACTCAATCATTGGGGCCCAGTGATTTAATTCTGTTTCGTTAGTAGTGATGAAGTCCAAGGAATTGTTAGGGTGGATCAAGTGGGGGTACTTCTCCATGAACCCCTCTACTGTTTGCCAAAGAGTAGGAATGGTGTTTTCGTAGTCGTGAATGGTGATGATGAACCCGTAGACCTTATTCTTCTCTCGGAGTAGGGTGAATGGATCGTATTGAAAGTCACACATGTACTCCACATCTGGTTCTACTCTAAAGTACCAGTCATAATTGTCCAATCTCTTTTGCTTGTAGAAATAGCCGGAATTGAAATGACACATGTTACGGTACGAACGGTATCCACCGTAAATCACATTGTTCTTTTCTGATTCCTTTAAGTTACGTTGTAACTTTCCTTCGTCTATGAATGCTGGTGGTTCCCAGTCTTGTTCTGGAATCAATTCGTAGAATGTCTCACCACTTGCCATGAGGGTAGTTTGTTCGATAAATTCGTAACTGAAAGGGACTTCATTCATAAAGACCCATGGATACTTGTAATGTCTATTGAAACGGTCTTCAAGTGATCTCATTGATTCCAATGCTCCTTTTAAGTCCAGGTTTCTGGCCAACATTACCATGGTGGCATTTTCAACACCAATTTGGGTCCTGTCTCTTTTGGGAAACTTTTTGTCGAAGTATGAATTGGATGCTAGTTTAGGATGGCCCTGTTTGTAAGGGTCGTAATTGAATGAAGGCTCTGGTGCTTGCTCTAGAGGTGAATCATTGGAGAACTTGTGTATGATGATGTAGTAGTATATGGAAAAGAACGCTACTAGCAATGGGTAGTATAGCCTGGACATTGTGGATTGGAGTGAACAACCGATGAACTGGGCTCTTCAATGTCCTTAGTGGATGTGTGGTGGTACCGGTATTGGTCTATAGTGATGACCTGTAGATGTCTTGTGGATCTTGTGTAGCGTGTAAGAAATTCAATTCGCAGTAATATCAATATATGGTGAAAAGTACAGAAACTGATAAGAGGAAAGAAAAGATGAGTCAAATTGGTAGAAAGGAGAGAACAAAGGTTTTAATACTACGAGACTATTCTACTTTATTATTGTATTGAATGGACACCAAAGTTGTGCTGTTGTCTGGAACGGTGTAGTGTAGTGTAGTGATTATTATGTAATTAATAGTATACTTCTGGTAAACATTTCACCATTGAGTTTTAAATGTACCAAATCGACTGCTAAAATTAGGAGACGTTAATAATTCAATAGAGTATAAAGAAGCAGAAAATTTTATCCAAGAACCAGTATACTTTCTCTATCTAATACTTATTCGGTCAAGGTGTTACTTCGTCTTTATTACTCTAACTCGCATATTTTCATTATTTGTAGAAATCTGCAAAATATAGAGATTATCAGTAGCTGAACAAGCAATATAAAATAAACCAATAGACCGGGAAAATAGTGAAAAATATCAATTGAAGGGTATTTGACCCATAATAACACTATTTTACACTTTATAGTGCCCCATAGACAATTCCGATAAATATTACCCTATTAATTCTAGCCAATAAAGTTATATACAGTGTGTACTCACCCAATTTTCACCATTGAAAATTTCCAAAAGTAATCAAAATAAGTCCAAACCTACAAAACTTACCAACCAAACACAACTCCACCATTTACCACCAATTTTATCCATTTACCCCATCTTATCTCCTCCTGTTACTAAGCACTATTAGCCAGTCCCTAACAATTTTTTTTGCAGAAAGCCAGTCGCACGCACGTGACCGCAGATTATCCAATAACGTCCCAGCAAATGCAATTACATACGAAATTTTTTTGGATTTGAACAAGCCAAAGTTCAAGCCAAAACTTAGCCCAAAACACAGTCATGCTTCGTAACTTCAACAGAAGGATACCCTTCAGAAGGTTGGCAACTAGTGCAGACCCAGCCGCCAATCCAAACCGTGTACATGGAGGATTAAAAGATCAAGATCGTATTTTTCAAAATGTTTACAACAAGTATGGTTACGACTTGAAATCAGCTCAAAAGATGGGTGATTGGTATAAGACCAAAGAAATCATATTGAAAGGAGACAAATGGATCATTGATGAAATGAAGAAGTCAGGATTGAGAGGAAGAGGTGGTGCCGGATTCCCCTCTGGTCTTAAATGGTCATTTATGAATCCACCAGGATGGGAAAAGAATCCAGGTCCACGTTATTTGGTTGTCAATGCCGATGAAGGTGAACCAGGTACTTGTAAGGATAGAGAAATCATTAGAAAGGATCCTCATAAATTAGTGGAAGGTTGTTTATTGGCTGGTCGTGCCATGAATGCTACTGCTGCTTATATTTATATTAGAGGTGAATTCTATAATGAAACCGTTATTTTACAAAATGCCATCAATGAAGCTTACAAAGAAGGTTTATTAGGTAAGAACGCTTGTGGATCTGGTTATGATTTTGATATCTATATTCACAGAGGTTTAGGTGCTTACGTTTGTGGTGAAGAAACCGCTTTAATTGAATCTATTGAAGGTAAAGCTGGTAAGCCAAGATTGAAGCCTCCTTTCCCAGCTGGTGTCGGTTTATTCGGTAGACCAACCACCGTTACTAATGTTGAAACCGTTGCCGTTGCCCCAACTATTTTAAGAAGAGGTGGTGATTGGTTTGCTTCTTTCGGTCGTGAAAGAAACAGTGGTACCAAATTATTCTGTATTTCTGGTCATGTTAATGAACCATGTACCGTTGAAGAAGAAATGTCTATTCCATTGAAAGAATTATTAGAAAAGCATTGTGGTGGTGTTAAAGGTGGATGGGATAACTTATTAGGTGTTATTCCAGGTGGTTCTTCTGTTCCAGTTATGCCAAAGGAAGTTTGTGATAATGTTTTAATGGATTTCGATGCCTTAAGAGATGTTGGTTCTGGTTTAGGTACTGCTGCTGTTATTGTTATGAACAAGCAAACCGATATCATCAGAGCTATTCAAAGATTCTCTGCATTCTATAAGCATGAATCTTGTGGTCAATGTACTCCATGTCGTGAAGGTACCACTTGGTTACAAAGAATGATGGATAGATTTGTTAGAGGTCAAGCTACCGAAAAGGAAATCGATATGATTTTTGAATTATCTAAGGAAATTGAAGGTCACACCATTTGTGCTTTAGGTGATGCTGCTGCATGGCCAGTTCAAGGTTTGATCAAATCTTTCAGACCAGTTATGGTTGACAGAATCAACCAATTTAACAAGCAAGATGCCTCTATTAGCCCTGGTGGGTGGACTGACGGTGGTAAGGTCAAAGAAGGTAGAGTTGTTGATAACCCATTACCTGCTCACCATTAAACCTGCATTCATGGTATATCCATAGTTCATAATAAAATAAAGATACAGATAATTAGCGAAATTATGTGGAGGGCTGGCAAAATTCATTAGTAAAGGTATTAAAATAATTTACCAGAAAATAATTTGTTTTTGCATGTCTTTCTCTTACAGTCAATGTAGTATAATAAAAAAAAAAAAGTATAATTGTACCATTAAAAGCCTATGTAAAAGCTCCAAAAACAGGTGTTGAAATTTATCATTGAAAACAAACTTTTTTTTCCCACTTGATTTAGGTATATCTTAAGCGTATTTGGCTAGGTGTTGCAAATTACAGGCCCCTATAAATACGCTAGTCTAAGCCTCTACCAAGGTCTTATGAGCAAATCATGCAGAGATGCAGGAAGTGAATGTGCTAAATCAACTCTATGTATGGCACGATCTAATGTACCAGGTGATGTAACAAAGTGTCAAAGCGGCATCCATTAGAATGACCATAATCAAAAGATCTTGCCCTGCATCAACATGGTACTATTTACTTCCTAGTTATAAATAGGTTCTACTTATTGTTTGGCCAAAGGAACAACACTGACTGGAGTCACGACTAGAAGTCATGTTGAGGTGCGACATTCTGTAGACATAATCCATCATTTTTCAAAACCCATACTACAATAATAAACAGTAATCAGAGCATAGAGCGAGGGGAATGTACCAGATATAGGTAGATGATACTCACGTGGGATGAATATATATGACTATAAACTAGATAATAAAAACAGTAAAAAACGGTAAATTACTGCTTACTCACAGCCCCCATGATTTGCCAAGTTATTCAAGTGGTGGGTGATTATTGGCTCGGACTTAATTCTCCCCCTCCACTCATCTCAATGTCGCGTGTCGTATCACGGTCTCGGAGTCTTGAAAATTATATCACCAAATCATCAATTATTTTACAGTTCTGTTGATTGGACCATTGTTAATATGAGATTGACAACTCCACTCTTGATTTCCACCACTTTGGTGGCTGGTGTATTAGCTGCTGTGGACACTTCGCTTACAAATCCCGAACTTGACGTGTCAATCGATGCTGGAACCGGATTGGCAGCTGGATTAACTGGTGGTTTAGCTTCTGGTTTAGAACCAGCTTTACCAGTTGGTGAACTTCCACCAAAACCAGAATCCGAAAAAGCTGCTGGAAGAATCGGTATTTCCCAGTTAACCGATGAAGATAATCTTCCATCTTATAGAAAGGATTCCATTACTTCAACACAACAACAACAACAACAACCAGGATCAGGACAAGGCCAAGTTTCAGACTCAGAAGAAGCAAGTTCTTATAATTCATTCATTATGTCGATTTCTATGATTGTAGTGTCTGAAATTGGTGACAAGACCTTCTTGATTGCTGCATTAATGGCCATGAGACACTCCAGATACGTGGTGTTTTCTTCTGCATTTTTATCATTGGCAATTATGACCGTGTTATCGGGTCTTGTGGGACATGCTTTACCAACTCTTTTATCCAGAAGATTCACCCAATTCCTTGCTTCCCTTTTATTTTTAGTATTTGGCTATAGATTGGCTAAAGAAGGTATGGATATGCCAAAAGATATGGGTGTTGAAGAAGAATTAGCTGAAGTTGAAGAAGAAATCCAATTTTCTGAACATCATCCTGCTGATCTTGAATCAGGTCAACAATTCAAACAAAAAGAATGGTATACTGATATTGCTGATCAAGTTAGAAACTTGGCCTCTTTCGTATTATCTCCAATTTGGATTCAAGTGTTTGTAATGACCTTTTTAGGTGAATGGGGTGACAGATCTCAAATTGCTACCATTGCTATGGCAGCCGGTTCTGATTATTGGTTTGTTATCTTGGGGGCCATTATTGGTCATTTTATTTGTACATTAGCTGCTTGTATTGGAGGTAAATTTTTAGCCAAAAAGATCTCCATGAGAAACGTTACTTTGGGTGGTGCTTTTGCATTTTTTGTCTTTGCATTGTTGTATTTTTATAATGCTTATTATGATATTGAAGATTAACCAACCAGAATGATGTGACGGAGTTGAAGTCCAGTGGAAGAGGATAACTCAACGTACATACAACACACACACACACATGGTGATACCACTAATGTTGATAACTCTTTACACAGACTCACTGGTTGGTATCTGGTGTATAACTAAAAGATGCAAGTATATACTGATAATAGATATGATACAGGAGTATAACTCCAGCTACAAATAGAAACGTATTACAATAGAAATGCTTTTATTGTAATGGTGGCCCATTGGGTTATTACTGTCAATTAATATTAATTAATCTATACGATCATTTAACTCATTATACTATACATCTATATTTTTGACCCGAGACCTGTAGATCCAGGGAAGTAACGAAAAGCGATAAAATAGTGTTTTATACCTCTTCATTGCTATTTCGCTTCGTTTTCTTTGTTTTTGCTCCTTCAAGTTCCTTCAGAGGATACCTTGACATAAGAATTTCTGGATTTGGTTCGGGTTCAAGGCCTTGGCTCCACCAGTAATTGCCTTTTCCTTGTCTTCCTTTTCCTTCTCCACCTTATTCTTCTCGGCAGTTTCTTTCTTTCCTTCGTCTGTTTCCAAATGGTCCAACTCTTCAACTGTATGGAATCCATAAAACTGGAAATCATCTCTTAACTCTTGTACTCTAGAATAACACCATTGGGCAAACTCGTCACCATTGATGGAGTCTACGTTTTCAGTCAATGCCTTATTGATCCAGTCCTCCACCTCTGGTAACACCTTCTTCCGGAGAAGGGTCGTTACCAAACCTTCTTGTTGTGTAGTAGGAAATGTAGGTAATGGATACGCATTGGTATTAGCAAGTAATTCATCGTTATTACTCAAATTGGAAGCTATAGAATGAAGCTGAGTAATCAAGATCTGGAACTGGTTCTGGAAATGAGCATAGTTTGGTAATTTAACCTTGGTAGGATGTCTATTGTGATGATTGACTTGTTCGGCCAATTTACGAAGTGATAAATGGGCTTGGTTTAACCGGTTACGGATCGACTCTAAGGAGTCGCTGGGAATCTGTGAGTTATCGAACCCATTGCTAGAGCCGTTAGACGCCATGGTGTGGTGGCCTGTGTATGGGATATATGATGGGGGAATGTGGATGGTAAGCTGTAGCGGTTAGCGGTTAAAGTGATGATAAGTTTTGGATGTCTTGTTTTTAGATATCGCACTATCAAGTCTTCGCAGTAGGTCTAAAATTGTATAGACATCATTAAGACAAGAGTCAAGACATACGAGACAAGAGTCAACTAGAGAAAGACCAGAGTCAGCTAATCGTGACTATTCCATTCCATTTCCATTTCCATTTCCTTTTCTATTCAACCAACCCCCATCCCAATTTTCCCCAATAGCTCCATTTAATACTTAAGATGATCCGCAAAAACTGGAGTTTAGCAGCCGAAGTAAGGCAGAACGAACAGAAACAACAACAGCGGGTTCAACAACGACAAAAGCACCAACACAAGCTCGAGCGGACCCAGAACATCGATCCAGTACGATTATACTACCAAATTCAAAAGCTAGAGAAGGAAGACAACCTCTCGGATAGAGATACTAAGCGTCTAAAGACACTCAAAGAAGACTGGGAATTTATAGAGAAGAACAAACTCCACAGTGATAAGCTCGAGCCGTTCAAGCAGAAGCTCGAAGCAGAGAAGAAACAGAAAGAGATAGAGGCCAAGAAACTATGGGGCAAGACATCTGTATACTTCAACCCAGAACTCAATCCCCTTGGGAAGGTACCTACCAAGGACGGAGTAAAGCTAGAAAATGCCACGGTGCCGTTGAAGCGTCAACAGATCCAAAAATATGATAAAGATCCACTAATTGACCTGTTGGGTTTGGTTTTACCTGAAGGAGAACCACCCAAGTTCTACAAAATGGTGGTTAATACCAATAAATCAGAAAGAGAAGTGACAGGAACTGCTACTGCAGCATTGAGCATGGCCCCTAGAGTGATCCAGAAACGTAAAGCAGACATCCATGCCAATCTGAACCACCCTGCTAACGATGGGTATGAAAAAGAATCAAACTTAGCACCAGAAGAAGAAGAATACAAGACCAAAATGCAAAAGACAGAGTAGACGAAACAATACTTAAGACTACAGAAAAATAAGAGTTGAAAAATTACCCAAGATATTAATATCTTGAGAGGGGATGACAATAAAAACCATCCTTCTTGTATTACTGATCTATCGTCTGATCGTGAACATACCCCATTATATACGAACCTAACCCAGAGCCAGAGATGACAAAACATCTTTGGGTATTTACATTGGCATCCGGGCGGTTCGTTTAATATACACTATGTACAAGCTATTTACATGGAACCACTGTAACACCACCAACGTATGTAGGTGTTGATGGGTCACTATTTTTCGGGATCTTTATATGGCAGGTATTTTTGGATTCTAGGTTTTGGTTGGTGAAGTTAACGGTCTTATGATAACATTCTGACCACTAATTCCCAGGTACCAAACATGATAATGGAGTTTGGTACGGTTCTTAACATATGAGGAGTTAAACCTCCATACATACTGGCAAAACCTTCTTCCTTAATAATTAATTTGAAACACTGAACCAACCCAGTATATTTAGGTTTACCAGTTGCTTCCAAAGGAGCTTGTCTCAATCTAGTACGAACAACTTCATGAGGATAAGTGATTAAAGAAGCAATGAATTTGGCAGCACCAGCAGCACCCGAACGGGCACCCCATTCAAATATATAATCTCTGGTTGTTTTATTTTGACCATTAACTCCATGAAGTTCTAATGATCTCTTGTTAATAAACATTCTCATTTGTTCATATAATACCCATTGTAATGTAGATTCCACACCTCCCAAGTAAGAGGCACTTAAACCTTTGTATAAACTTCTGAACCCTTCAGTCTTAACCACATACTTAAGACAGTCCCAAGAGTTCTTATAGTGCTTACCCTTAGTTTTATCCAACTGTAATCTGGTTTTTATCAACCATATAGGATTGGTTGCGGTAGAAGTGACCATACCGGCGTTGATACCGGATACCAAATGGACCCAAGTGGCTTCTTGACCTTGGGTGAAGTTATTAGAAAGAAATTGCTTGGTAGCTCCATAAGTAAAGAAATTAATGGAACGAGCAGGAATTACACCCACCAAATTAGGACCTAACCCTTTGAATAATGCACGGGTTCCTTCAGTAACATAAAGTTCTTTTATGGCAAGGTAAGTTTCTTTTAAATGCTGGGCGGTTTGTATGACTGGATTAGATGATTTAGGAGTTTTGTTATAAAGGCTATGGTAGGCATCAGATTGAAGTCTGGTTTTCACCACATCCAAGGGACATGTGACTATGGCACCAACCATACCACCAACACCACCAGCAATGAAGTTGACCCATTTTGGAGTCTCTTTCACTGTCAATTGTTGATTAATGGCAGTTGGTTCTGGTGCACGAGTAGTAGAAGACTTTTCATCTGAAACAAGATATGGAAACGAAGACTCGGCGTCCCGCTCTATTTGTGCTAGGTCGTTCTTCATTATGACAAAGATATTGATACTATTGGACGGGAAGTAATGTTATGATAAACGTATCGTGATGATAGAGGGTTGTGATAAGATGACGGCAATGAGATGAGGTTGGGTTTTGATAGTGCGACTGAAAAATTTTGACTAAGGAACGAACCCAAGTACCAGACAGGGCGAGTCTCGGCAGTGACTGGTAGCCGAAGGTAGGGAAAAAAAGAGGCTCAGTAAAGGGCAACACCAGAGAAGTGCCAAGTTTTGTATTGGTGAACAAATAGCGGTGTTAATGGTTCACATTCCAGTAATTATATGTAATTATATACACTTATATGGCCCTTTAAGACCATTTAGCAACCGACTTTTTGCACCTTTTTCTTTGGAGCTGGTTTGCTACTAGTAGTAGTGTTTACTTAAGTAGACGATAATTAAGACTACAGTATTCTTTTGGTAAATCTATGTGCTAATGTACATTCTATAAGCGAATTACACGGATGTAATCGCTGATTCTTACTTTTTTTGGAGTTCATATATAACAGTTGCCATACGCAAATGACAAAATCATTTCATATTATTTTTTTTTCTTCACTTAAGAGTCTTGATAAAGTTATCAAGGTTATATTCTTCTTCATATTGAGATTCATCCCATAAATCTGCCAATTCTCCCACAGCTCCTGCTGCCTTACCTGTAAGGCCACCAGCAACATCGTCTGGAAGATTATTTTCCTTTTCTTGTGGATCATCTGATATCTTGGTAGCAGCTTCATCCACATCGAAAAGATCAAGCAATTGATTAGTATCCATAGATGTTAATCCAGCATTTTGTTGATTAACAATAGTAGATGCAATATTCATCTTAAACTTTTGAAGACCCATAATCTTTTCTTCCAAAGTATTCTTGGTAATTAATCTATAAACATTAACCACCTTCTTTTGACCTAAACGATGGGCTCTATCCATAGCTTGTAAATCATTCATTGGATTCCAATCATGTTCAACAAAAATAACGGTATCAGCACCAGTTAAATTAAGACCTAAACCACCAACTTTGGTGGTTAAAAGAAGAACATCAATAGATGGATCTTCATTGAACTTTCTAACAATCGATTGTCTTTCTCTTGGATCAGTACTACCATCAAGTCTCATAAATGTAACAGATGGTAAATGCTTTCTCAAAAGTTCATTTTCAACAATATCCAACATATCTTTAAGTTGACAGAAAATAAGAGCACGATGTTCAGAAATAACTCCTTCAGTAGTAATCATTTGTTGTTTTTGCTTTTGTTGATATTTAGATGAAGTGTATGAACTATCATTCACACCAATACCACATTCAAGCAATAATGTTTTCAAGGATAAAAGTTTAGGAGAATGTTCAATATTCTTAATATCTGAATGGTGAGCTTGTAAATATTTACCAACTTCAGCAAATTTAGGATGATCTGGTGAAAGAACCAAGGCTGGATGGTTACATAATTTTCTCATGTATTGTAAAGCTTGGAAAACATGAGTCTTAGCTTCAGTTTCAATACCATCACCTTTACCAACTTCTTCCATAACAGTTGTCTTTTGCTTTTGAGCAAAATCTTTATATAATTCCTTTTGTAAATCACTAAGATCACAGTAGTAATCTTGAATAATCTTTGGTGGTAAATCAGATAAGACATCTTCTTTAAGACGACGTAACATAAATGGTAACACTTGTTTATGTAAAGATTCTAATGCCAAAGCACCAGCTTCTTGTTCCTTAGATGAAGTCTTACTGTTTCTACTAGCAGCAATTGGTTTAGCAAACTTTTCTTGGAAAATCTTTTCTGTACCCAAGAAACCAGGCATTAAGAAATCAAATAATGACCATAATTCTAACACATTGTTTTGAATAGGAGTACCAGTCAAAATTAATCTATGTTCAGCTCTCACTCTCTTGACAGATTTAGTAAGTTTGGATGCTGCATTCTTAATAATATGACCTTCATCCAAAACACAGTAGTTATAATCATGAGCTGAAACATGTTCCACATCATTACGAGCAACATCATAAGAAGTAACAACCACATCTGCATCTGGAATTTGACTTCTAAGTGGAGCTCTAATACTTGGACCACCAGCATAAACCAAAACCTTCAAAAATGGAGCATATTGGTTAATTTCTTGTTCCCAATGACCAGTCAAAGATGGTGGACAAATGACCAAAGAAGGAAGTCTTCTGAATTCAGCTGATTGATTTTCCTTAAACTTTTCTTGTCTGATATAATGATCAGACGAAACAATACAAATGGTTTGTAATGTCTTACCCAAACCCATATCATCACAAAGAATACCATGTAAATGATATTTGTTCAAGAAGGCTAACCAATTGACACCTTCTTGTTGATACTTTCTCAAAGTTGCCTTGATAGAAACTGGTAAATCAAATGGTTTGATCTTAGTTGGATCCATCATTTGTTGGATGAAATCTCTTTCTCTATCTCTTCCTTCCAACAAATCTTGTGGCATATCTTCAGGATCTGGAATACCTGCTTCCAATGGAACTAATTTAATAATGGAAGCAAAGGTGGTAGTGGCCAAGATACGAACATCTTGATCAGAATCACTCATTCTACCCAAGACTGGAACAATCAAGAAAACAATATATGGTAAAATATCGGCACCCATGGTGGTGGAGATATGATAAATGGTTTCAATAGCACCTTGTCTTTCTTTAACTTCACCAGCATTGTTCAACATTGGTAAAATAGACTTGACCAAAAATGTAAATGCTTTAGTAGGAGCAACAGAACATATAGTGGCAAGACATTTAGCAGTGGAGTAACGGAATACAGAATAAGATGAACTTAATCCAGGAGAGAATAATTCAAGCTTATCAGTAATTTCTGCACATAAGGTAGGATCCAATTTAGGTAAAAGAGCTCTAAGAACTCCCAAAGCATCAATGATACTTTGACCAGTAGAATCATCAGGAGATTCAGAAGTCTTATCGAAAGTATTCAATGGTTCAATCATGATTTCCTTTAATTTAGGAACTTCGGCAAACAATTTAGGTCCATAAACATTCAATAAAGCTTCAAGCGAAAGAATAGCACCATTACGCTTAATTCTTGCTTCATGAACAGCACGTTCATGAGCAGCAATATCAGCTGGATCAGTCTTTGCTTCTTCCTTTCTTAAGGATAAAATAATATCCTTAAACTTGGAATTATGGTGGAATTCTGGAACTTCAGAAGTATCAACACATAAGAAAGCACATAAGTTCTTAACAATCTTATCAACAGCACCCTTCTTTCCAGCCTTACCTAATTCTTCAATAAGATGAGCCACTGATTTAGCAGATTTTTGTTGCAAAATCAAGGTTTCTTCTTGCTTAACACTATCCATTAATGATCTAATAATAGGATTAAGCTTCTTTGGAATACCAGATAACTCCAAAATAGACCCAGCATAAGCAGCAAAAATACCAGTAACTCTATGGGTTCTGACAGATCTAGCTTCTTCAATAGCAACAGTAATTCTATGCTTACTATCTTCTAATGCTTGGTTAGCAGACATACGGTAAGTAGAGGATAAGTACTTCTTAAGCTTGGTGAAAGTTTCATTAATAATGGTTTCAGCATTTTCAAGACTGAATGCACCAGGACCTGCTTCTGATTCACCTTGAACCAATACAGGAAGTTGTGGAACTTTAGATGGTGGAAGTTTAGCAGTGGTGATGAAAACATCAAATAATTGTAAACAAGAAGTTCTAACAGATTTCAAAGTAGGAACCAATTCTCTGAAGTTTGGAATTTGTTCAGGATTTTGAAGGAGATTCAACATGTGATCACTGAAAGTTTCAATAGCCAATTTAGAAGGTTCTAAACCTCTTGATTTAATTGCAATGGCATATTCTTGGATGGTTAATGCAGCAAATAATCTTGGAGTAGCATGAGGGGAACTCAAATAAGTAAGAAGGGAAGTGAAAACTTGTTTCAAGATATCTTCAGATGACACAAATGATAAGGCGTTACCTAAAGCATGAGCAGCAGCACTTCTGGTTGCAATAAAAGTATCATAACCAACCAACATAACATCACCCTTGAAAATGGGAGAGTCAATGTTGACCTTCAAATCATCACCGAGTGGGATATCACTAGCAGGTTCAGAGTTCTTTCTCTTCTTACCCTTTTTATCATCATTCAAGTCCAAAGTACCCAAATTATGACCAGATGGACGAACAATTAAGCTGGTATCCATTTGATAGTTGTGTCTGGAAATACCAATTGGGGTCATCAATAAGGTTAATAATGGTTGGAAACTAGAACCAAAGATTTCATCAATAGATGGAAGAACATCTTTATGATTTTGAATTTCATTAAGTAAAGAATCGTAAACTTTTGAAGATAATTTTAAAACTTCTGGATTTTGTTCAACCAATAAGTTTTGGAAAATTAATCTAATAGCCTTTGAATCTATCCATGCTTTAGTGGTAGCATCTTTAATGGTTAAGAATTCTTGAATAGTTCTTAAAACAGCCTTTCTAACATTAGTAATTGAATGTCTCAAGAATGGATATAAACGAGGAATTAATTTCTTGAATGATTTTTCTTCATTTTCAGCAGCGTCCTTTTGCATAATAGCAATGACTTCATGATGAGTACATAATTTAGCTAAAAGATCCATAACAGAACCAATAGATGCAGATAAATCGTCTCTTAAATTGATTAAAGAATCCCAAATGGCATTCAATAAAGTATGAATTAAAGATCTTCTTGAATTAACGAATTGATTGGCAATTGGAGCCAAAATTAATGCAGCAACTGATTGAACATCATCATCACTTTCCTTCAATCCATGAAGAACCATATTGACAACCATATCCAATAAATGAGGGTTTGATAATAACACATCTGTTCTTACACTAACAAAATATCTTACACCAAGCATACCACCATGTTTAGCTTCCCAACATTTTGCAACCATATTATCTTGTAATACCAATGCATATAAACATTCAAAGGTTTTAATGACAACGTCATCATTAAGATGAACAAATAATGCAGCTAAAGTTTGAGCACATGATTCTCGTACAGGAGCAACAACTGTATCAGAGACATAATCTCCAAATCTATCCAAACAGAATAATGCACCTAAACGAACAGCCAAATCTTCTAAAGTGGCTGCATTATTAGAATTATTTTCATCTAATGATTTTTTCATGACTCTACCAGCACCTTTACCATGTTTTCTAATCAATTCTCTTAAACCCAAGGCAGCACCATGTCTTATTTCCCATCTATCATCAAACAAATCAGCCAATAATAATTCATATACACCTTGGAATTGCCATACAAGACCAGCAACTTTGGCATGTTGTGATAAAAGAGGAGATAATTCAGGAGCTTTAGTTTCAACCACTAATTTTTCACCACCTTGTTGAGATGTAACATCGAATTGAGGAGCGGCATTTTCATCAGTGGGTAATGCTTCTTCACCATTTTCAACCAATTTCCGAGATATACTACTTTGAGAAATATCCACAGGTTTTATTTTACTGGCATTAGATTTTGCATTAGCCTTAGCTCTTCTTTTTTGCATTGCTTTAAGTCTGGCACTTGATATAGATTTACCAGGAGCTGAAGGTCTTTCAGTTGGAGGTGGAGATTGTTCTGCCTTTACGGCTGGGGTAGATGCAGGTGATACTGATGAAGGAGGAGATTCTGATTTTATCATTGGAGTATCTTCATCAACAGGAACCAATGAAGATTTGTGTTTCTTTAATTTGCCAATTAAGGAATCATCAGGGATGGATGAGTCTATAGTATCGTCATCAGTTCTATTGGCAAGAAAACGTTTACCACTTTTTAATAATTCATTAAGATTAAATGCTTTGAAACTTACAAGACTCAGTAAACTTTCATCCATTTTCTTTAATTCTTCATCTTGTTCTATTTTGATTTTTTGTTCATCTTCGATTTTTACCTGTATTTCTTCTTCAGCTTTAATGAATGCTTGTTCTTGTTCTTGTTCTTGTTCTTGTTCTTCAGTTTTGATTTCTTCTATTTTTGCACCAGAAGTAGTTGAATTGGATGCTGATGATGCTGATGATGGATCTGATAGATCGGATGTTTCTGGATCATGTTTCTCATTAGGATCCCAAAGATCGGCATGGTTAACTATACCACCAAAAGCTCTGGCAGCTGCTATTCTTGTTTCCCATTTATTTGATTTTAAGTATGGATATACTCTACCCAAAAGGTTAATGATTTCTTCAGGATGACCCTTGGCCAAATCAGACAATTGATCGGCGGCTGTATTACGGATAAATGGAGTTGATCCCGTTTCCAACAATATAACCAACCTTTCTAATCTAGACATTTCTCATCAAAATATATCTTTTCTTATATATAATATATTTTATGGATTCTTAATTGTTGTTTGTTTTAAAAAAAAATAGAATAAATGCCACCCAAAACTACGGATAGAAGGAATCTCTATGGATCAATGTTCGACGATTAAATGAGAATGGATGGTGATGTAGTAAATTATGGACAGAGAAACCTTTAAACTTCCGGTTTTGAAATTACGGCCGATCTGAGGGCCCCCCGGGGGGAGGATTTCTTGACGTATTTATACTTTTGATGCTGCAAACATATCTGGGCGGCGCACGACATGCACTTCGCTGATTTTTCGCGATGATGCGGTTCGTGCTTAGGTGCGAAAGCAGAACTGGTAAAAAAGGGGAGGCAACTGAATCATCAATTTGCGAGGTTTGGTTGGTGGAGGTGAGTCACTGGAAAAATAAGGGATTGTAGAAAATGGCTAAAAAAAAAAGAAGGGGACGGTCACATGGGTACAGTCACATGATGCTGATGCTGTATTATATATACTTGTTTACTGGGCCCAAATATACTAACCTACAATTGTATTATATATTTTAATTTCATTGCTTTTCATACACAGAGATTCCAGAGGTTTTGCACACCCCAGGTTATTGTGTGTCCGGGTGACCCCAACCCATAGAGTTAGAGTTAGAGTGAGAGCGAGTAAGAAGAGCGAGAGATGGGAGACTCACTGAGATGGAATGTATCTCTGGCTGGGGACACGACGCGGTCCATACAAAACCAAACTGGGTGAACTGTAAGATGGAATCAGGCTTTATGAGCAGCAGCCTAAACTAATGGGGAACAAGGGCAATGTTTCTGAGGAGTGTTTCGATCAATCGCTTTTGGTTGGGACAAAAACCCGAGGTTTGGAAAGTATCCACAAATAACTAGATAGAGCACACCAAGCACCCACCTCGGCTTCCTCACCAACCAAATATATACAATTACAATGGCGCAAATCCCCCTTGGAACTTTGCAACTAATTTGCATACCAAAAGATCTACGCTAAATAGCCGCCAAATAGCCAAAATATAATCCCATCTCTAGCAACACCCGACTGGTAATGGACAACGGGGAGGTTTTTTTTTTCTTCAAGTACAGCTTCAGCTTCAGCTTCAGTTGAACTTGGATTCTCTTTGAGCCTTGACTTCCTTCTTCTTAGCTTCAATTTCTTCCCTGCTGGCATTGTAACTAATGTTGGTGTCTTGGTTCATTGGGTTTTCAGAAGACTTTTGGAACTCCTTGAAAACCAAGTTCTTGACTTGTTGAGTTCTTAAACCTGGGTTTTCCTTCTTAATTTCTGGCATTCTTCTTTCTTCAAATGCAGCATAAGCAGCCTTAACTCTTCTTTCTGGATGCTTATCAATGTCCTTGGATTGAATACCACCATCTCTCTTGGTCAATGCCAATGCATCCAAGGCACTGTCAATACCACTGGCACTCAATTCTGGAGTATCCTTGTTGAAATCCAAGAAATCATCAATCTTACCAGTCTTTCTGGCAGCAACCTTTTCAGCACCTCTTTGCTTGGACTTAAGAGGTTTGGATGGCATGGCGCTTTCTTCAGCTTGTAACAAAGCGTCTCTTTCGGCCTTTTTACGGGCAGCTTCTTCTTTCTTGAATTGTTCATCTTCCTTCTTCTTGTTACCCTTCTTAGAACCTTGGTCCCAAGCAGCGGCTTCTTGAGCTTCTAATTGAGCTTCTTGAGCTTGTTTCTTCTTGTTGGCGTTTTCGGCCTTCTTGGCGTTACCGGCAGCCTTCTTGGAATTTTCTCCTCCTTTCTTAGCCATTGTGTTGTCTTGTAGTAGGTTTTGATCTAAACTGGTAAAGTTGGCTTTCAAGTTGGATCGCAAAACTTTTAGTGATAGTCACGTGCTTCGCCGACCATGGAAATGCAAAAAAAAATCGGCTGCAAACGATTGAGTTTTTGAGGTGGCTGTTTGTGATGGTAAACGATTGGTTTGAAGAAATAAGTGAAGTAAAATGTAGATTGGGGTATTGAATTCATTATAGAATTTTCCCCATAATTTTTGAACCAAGTTTCAGATTTTTGCGGCTGAATTTTCTCTAATTATAACCTTTATCGCTAGCAACCGTATATAAGTCCTAATTGGATATACCAAGAGATTTGCAGTTTGGGCCAATTGTCTTGATCTACCGGTTAATCATCAGTTATAACCGAATCTGCTGTAATTTCAATTTTATTTTTTTGTAAATACTTTCAAATGTACGACTACAGTTACTGGGAAAACCCTTCAGTTCAAATACTTCGACTTTCAGCTATTTAAGTCTTATATAGAAGCCATTGAAATCTATCAGAAGCATTCAATTGGATACATCTCAAAGCTTTAAATGACTGATAAACCACCGGAAAATAATCTCTAGCAGCACATCTATAACTTGGATGGTCTGAAAACAGCTCTACCCTGTATCTTACCTTCAACTAACTCGTGCAAGTACTTTCTGACATCCTTGAAATCGTAGACAGTGTAGATAGGCTTAATCTTACCCATATCGATCCATTTCATCAATTCAATTTGTTCAGCAGAACGACCACCGAAACAGAAAATGTATTCCACTTCTCTTCTAGCTAATTCGTAGTTCTTTAAGACCAACTTGTACTTACCTAAACCGATACTTACAATCTTACCCTGAGACTTGACATAGGTTTGACAGACATCACTGGTTGGTTGAATACCAACGAAATCGAAACAGAAGTCGAAACTTTCTGGTTTGTGTGGAGACTTGGATAAATCAGTGTAGAATTCACTGGCACCGTTATCAATTGCAACCTGTTTCAAGGATTCCTTAACATCACAAGCAACAATGTGGACACCATAAACCTTAAGAATTTGGATGGCATTAGAACCTAAACCACCCAAGCCCATAACCAAAACCTTGGTCAAAGGACTGAATAAGTGCTTAACCTTGGAGATAGCGTGGAATGGAGTCAAAACAGAATCGGTAGCAACAGCAGCGGTTTCGTAATTGACGGTGTCAGGAATTGGAAGCAAAGATCTCAAGTTTCTAACCAAAAGATATTGTTGGAAACCACCATTTTGGTTTAAACCATAAGCCTGTATGGAGTTCAAACATGCTTGATCCTTACCTTCACGACAGTTTTCACAAGAACCACAAGCAAGAGCAATTTGCATAGCAAAACGACCACCGACCTTGTATAAAGGATGAGACTTCAAGCCATCACCAACGGCAGCCAAGGAACCAGCGATTTCATGACCCATAATGAATTTTTCAGGAGCCCGCTCCTCTTTGGATTCCATAGGACCAGCAAGAAGAATGTGAGGATCACTCATACAAAGACCAGCAGCTTCAACCTTAAGCAAAACTTCATTGGCCTTTGGAACAGGAACTGGTTCGTCCTTGAATTGGACAATGTCCTTGGTACCTCTAACGTAACCGTAAGCAGATTGGGACTTTGGAATAGACATAACGAAAATATTGATGATTTCTTGGTGATGAGGTCAAAAGTGAAATTTCCAAGTTAACTGAAAAATCTATTCAATGGTTCTTTTTTTTGGTATACAACCACAACTGACAAAAAGTACAGAACTTTATCGAATTAGAAGCGATTGGTATAATTGGTATAAGATCAATACAATTGAAGGAGATATTACCAGCCATATATAGATATATTATAGGGGGATCAACCCTCGGTATTACTATACTAGTATATAAAGGTGCGGGGGCCAAAAAGAATGCCGAATCGTGGGGATACTGGGGTACAAAACCGTTAGACAGAAGGAAACAGCGCCACGGCACCAGGCGGTGAGAAGGGGAGAAATGAGACGGAAAAGCCAACTTGGGCCCAGAATCCGGCAACCTCTTGATATACGAGCTATCCATATATAAAAACTAATGTTGTGTGGATTTGGAAATTAGGTACTGTTGTTTTAGATTCGAAAGGCTGCTCATCTAATTTTTGATGTTACATAATGTACAGTTTGGATTTTGCGACACCCCACTCCGTTTTGGGACAAGGAAGTCGGTCGAGGCAACCCACATATTTAGACCGGGTTTATTTTCTTGGTGGGACTCGGGCGAGAGAAAGTGCCTCGTAGGAGGGGAACTAAGGGAGGGGAGGTAATAACATTTGTAACAGGGTCGTCTCTATTAACCGTAGTGCATTTTGTTTTATGATGGAGATATGTGCCAAAGATTTCCGTTTTTTTTTCTTTTTTTTTTTTTTTTTTTGCCATCACCCAGTTATTATGGTGGATTTGTAGCCTTAGAATCTGTGTCATTGGCTCCTACAAAGTTAGGGGAGCAGTACAGAAGAAAGGGTGTCCTGACTGAGAACCAGAACTTCGTATTTTGGCTGGGTTTACTGGGCTCTTTTCTGCTCCATTGGCTACATACAATAGAACCCTGCGTACCTACATACATACATGTTATGCTAATACTAGGAGACATTGCAGCCCAGTGTCGCATAAAATCTGTCGGGTATAGCGAGAGCCCAAACGGAGTTCGCCGACCAAGTCCGCCACCACCTCCCATCACACAAGTGTAAATCCGCTCTCACAAATCCGTTTCAAGGGAATCACCCAGCTAAATAATATTCTACACTCTGAGAATACTTAGATGGGCACATGATTGTACAAAACTGAATATTTCAGGCTAATACTTAATTTAGCTGCAACTCTGCCAATCAAAGACTTCTAGAAGCCAATGAATAAGCTGAAAACCCTACTGAAATCAATGAAGACTGTGGTCACACAGCCCTGATAACTGTGGTCACACAGCCCTGATAATTCAGATCTCTCTACTATTCATAATTGTAATTATAATTGTAATTATAATTGCAATGAGTCTTACTGTTGGTAGCTTCAATATTACTTATTATCTACAGTTGATAGTTCCATAAAATCTCACTCCATGATTCGGTCAATGGAGTTGAGGTGTATTATAAATAACAAACGAGAAATGAAGCTCTAATGAGCAACTTTTTTTATATATATGCATTACTCCGACTTTTGCTTTTTAGCAGCCGGTTCGTCACCATTAGTTTGAGCAGGAGTGGTTTGCTCAGCGTGGAAATCCTTAATAATAGAATCCACATCATCAATGTTTAATTGTCTGACATCACCCAATAATTTAATCTTACCAGTAACTTCCTTACATTGATCATCAGTCAAATTCAAATTCAATTGATCAACTCTGGATTTAATAGCATTCCAACCAGTTAATCTATTAGCGAAATGGATATATCTGGTTAAACCGAAATCAGAAGGATTTAAGATTTCATAAGTAGATGGGTTAGCTAAAATGGCCTTAGCATGAATACCAGCCTTGTGAGTGAAAGCACAGAAACCAGTGATTGGGTTGTTGAATGGAACATTAACTTGGACGGCATCAGCGACCAAGTTTTCCAAGTCTCTTAATTTATGCAACTTATATTTAGATAAGACATAGTCTCTGTCGGCGGTGATCATTCTAGCCATTAAAGCACCTAATGGAGTAATACCATTTCTTTCACCAATACCCAACACAGAAACATCAATCAATTTAGCACCAGCTTCCAAAGCAGTGTAAGCGTTAGCAATAGCACAACCAGTATCATTGTGGAAATGACATTCAATGTCACAAGAAACCACGGATTTAAGGGTCTTAACTAATTCATAAACTTGTCTTGGGTTAGCACAACCAACAGTATCAGCAATACCAACTCTATTCACACCGATCTTATCAACGGTTCTGTAAATGTTTAACAAATCAACAATATCAGATCTGAAAGAATCTTCAGAAGAGAATCTGATTTCAATACCCTTGGATTTAACGAATTCAATCACTTCAATAGCACTTTGAGCAATATAATTCATATCTTTACCATGAGAATATTCACGAAGGAACTGAGAAGTACCAATAACCACATCAACACCATCAACACCAGTTTCAACAGCAACTCTAGCATCATCCATGTGACATCTGATGTGAGTTAAAATCTTGGCCTTTAAACCTAATTTACAGATAGCTTCACAATCTCTTCTAGATTGTTCAGAAGCAACTGGAGAAGTTAATTCAATATAATCAACTCCAAAATCATCTAAAGCCTTAGCAATTTCAATCTTCTTTTCAGTAGTGAAAAAGGCATTAGCAAATTGTTCACCTTCTCTTAAAGTACTTTCAATAACTTCAAACTTGTTGACATTAGACAAAAAGTCGGATGGATTAGGTCCATATGGATTACTTGCTACTGACATTTTTTATTGTAGTTTTTTTGTATGATAAAATTGTTCAACAATAATTCAAAAAAAAAATTTAGAGTTACAACTCCGAACCTTTATATATGAAAAATTTTCTGGTTCTCCAGATCATGAAATTTTGTATATTGGTCATAGGTCGCTTCGGTCCGAAATGAGTAATCTTATACAAGCGGCAAGCGTTATCTCATTACACAAAAAATATCAATGAGTCACAGAAAAAATATAAGCAGATCAAAAAGACATTATTAGTTAAGACAAAGACGTGAAAATTGGTGGGTAGACTATATAAACTGAGCTGATTCTGCTAAAGCTTTTAGTTTCTTCATACCATTCCTGGTTATCGTTAGCGACACCTACCATCTGTCTTTGATAAGGCAATTACTCATGACTCACCATGCAGTAGCGCTGTTTGCTAACCGCGGTGTTGCCCGCTAGACCGGGAGCTGCATCACGTGCACCTATAATCTGATTCTTTTTTTTTTTCACCTTCATCTTATTAACTCTCACGCCCACTTTTACCGCATGTTCTTAATTCATTCATATTCTGGATAATTCTAGAAGATCACGTGGAATGATCCAGTTTCTATAGTAGTAAGCTATTACTGATGTTGATAATGGTGCATGAGAAGTATTACTAAACAGATAGCATAATGTATAAGGCGGATATGGTCACTCACCCCCCCTTAATTAGGATAAAAAATTGCAGGGATATGCAAATGAAGTAGGACCTATTCCAAGTTATACCGAAGCCTAGATTCTCTTGCATAGAGTTGAAAAGCTACTACAGAACGGATTTAATTCCTTGAAACAAAGTGGCAAATGCTACAACACTATAAATTTGATCTTTGAGAAAAGGTGTTCCATGCTCAAAATAGCCCTGCAACTATGCAACTCGATAACAACCTTTTCTCGTTTAGTCGTCTACTCTCAACAGTTAACAGTAAGCAGTTGAATACTATATATATATATATGTATATGCAGAACGCTGTAGAAACTGCATTAGAATCATGCCAGTATGTACATATGACATGTAGTTGTAGAAAACCCACTCTATTAAGCATAAACAACATGTACTGTTAGAAAATGGCCCCACTTCAGTCATCATGTTTATGTCAAAATGCGGGCCATATCAAGCATATAAAAAATATTTGACAGGTTCTGTATTGCGAAAACTAGTTGCGGCAAAAATATGAGAGTTAGTCACATTTCGGCAAGGCACCAAGTGTGGGGAAGAGAGGATCAGCTAACTATCATTTAGGTCTAAAACATGGTATTTCTACCTCGTTTCTACTCTTACAACTATTGTGTTGCTTAGCATAGTTGCAAAAAAAGTGGTTCCCCAATCAAGCGCCAATATGGACAAATGGGGTAACCAATTTTGCAATCTGCGCAATAGTCAACTTTAAGAGAAGTCCAATGATTCCAAACTTCAAGTCGTCAATTTCACCATCGAATTACGTTTTAGATAAAGCACTAACAACTGGTAAAAATAAACGATCTGTGAGCTCATTGGTGTTCTTTTCTTCTTTTTTTAACAAAACAAATACATGATAATAAAAATCAGTACAACACTATATAGTAGAACCTTTCGGTAGAGTAAAATGAGGCTGGGCCTCCCTAGAGAAGTAAAATTACGCCATTGGAGTTAGAACTCCAAACCAGTTTGGGTGAGTATGATATAAGCAGCAGTATCATCTCAGGCCAAGTCAACAAAGAATTGTGCTAGTACATAAATGGAAAGCCATAAAGCATGTAGTAGCAAAATTCTCAAAAAAAGAGAGCTTTGAAAACCAAGTTAGAATAAACTATCCTCGATAATCAATGCTTAAAAATAAACATGAAAGGGTCCCACAAAATAGTAAATCATAAAAAATTTCGATTTGAAAAAGTTAAAGTTGCAACAAGATATAAGGATGAACTTATATTGTAGTTCTGAAAATAGAACAAAGAAGTAATAATTGCGTAAACGCTAAACTTCTGTTGCGACCATCTTGACAAATCTAAAGATTTCAGACTTCAATTTAATCAATTCGATGTTCTTAATAATTAATTTTCCATTCATCTTGGAAACAATTTTCTTAACAATAGTATTGATTTCTTGATTTGGAAGACCAGTGACATGTTGCCAATTGTAATCAGGAATTAAAGTAGCTGATGACAGAACTGCCATCTTCTTTTCTCTCATGATAGCCAATTTAAAACAGCCCACGATTAACTTCTTCAATTCAAATCCCATATCAGTATAATTAGCATAGTTGTTGGATTGATTAAGATATCTCAACAAGTATATAATATCCATATAACGGAAAAGATAAATTGTACCTTTCATAAACATCGGAAGGGACAATTTTAATCTGCTAGTTAACAATAAAAGGAACTTGTCTAAAGGAAGTTCGTCAGGGTTGGTAAGTCTTGGAGATTCAGGAGGAAAAGAGTTATGAATCTTAGTTGCGATATATTTAACAATAATAGTCATTAATTGTTGTCGTTCTTGTCTGATTTGATTCAGCGAAAGACCACCAGTATTAGTGTTTGACTTCGATAAACTATTAGGTTTAGCTAAAGTTAAAGAATAAGAGTCTTTCATAGACTTTTTGATCTGTTCAGCAGCTGCAAAAGTCTTAGTGGGAGTAGCCACACGAGAAACAGGCAGTTGAGGAGAACGATTTTGGTTTTGCTGAATAGTTTGAGCAGGAGGTTTATGCTTCGAAGAAGATTTACCAGAATAAGTGCTCTCGTTATCAGAATAGCCATCATCGTCAGATACTAATAAAGGCATGTCTTCGATAGACTCTTCCATTGGATTGGTATCACCATTGGTGATATCAAGGGTGGAAGTAGCCGATTCAATAGGATCATTATTTGACATTTGAAAATGATTAATAAAAGATGAAGTCATGGAATCGGCTGGAGAATCAGCAGGAGTAAGAGGGGCAGCCGCTTTGGATTGGGTCGCTTCGGAGGACGCTTTCTGTTGACGCGAAGTTGGATAGATGTTATCTCCAATAGTGACCATGTTGAAGTTATATAAAAAATAGGAGGTTTATCAATAAAGTAAAAGCCTAATAAGTGGATCGTGGAAATTCAAGCTTCCTATAGATCGAAAATAATAACAGTCACTTTATGATAGGAATGATGGTGGATAGATAACAACAACAAAAGTATGTTATTGGATTTTAAACGAAATTGAAAATTACAGCCAAATTGTTCGAATTATATGTTATGAGTAAAGCCTTGATAAATTTTGGATGCCCACTAGACGTCTAGTATGAAATAAAGTACATGTTGATGAATATAGGGAATAAATAGGGCTAGAAAATGGAACTTTGGACAACTTTATTATTAAATTAGTTGATATCAGGGTTTATGAATCTTTGACAGGTATTGATTTATATCGCAAAGGAGCTTTGGCTGAGGCTGTCTTGCGATGAAATGGATCTGACTAGAGTTATTCAATGAAGGAAATTTTCTTTCTTTCTTTCTTTCTTTTGTACTGTGTTGGAAGTACAATGGAGAATTGAAGCTATTTACTGTTGAATAGTAAAGAGCTGGGCGGGAAAAGGGTAAGTTTTGATACGGTAAACGGGGGATATAAAACTGCTTATTGGTTCAAAATACGAAGGATCGCTTGGCTATGGCGGCTTGGGTATTGATGGCTTTGTTGGGCTTTGTTGGCTGAAAAAGATAGCTATAATTTTTTTTGAAGCTTGGTTGGCGGGTGATGAGGTTTAGTGATTTGTTATCCCTTTTTTTATGAGTCAGAGGGTAACGAAGAAGTGGAAGGTGCGAGCGAAAAAAATGCGACCCAACAGTGGTGACTGTGTCACGAGCCCACCAACAACGACAAAACAATTACATGGACAAAAAAGAGCAAGTTCTAGGTCTACAGGGTCTAGATGGAAGATAGCTAGTGACTTGGCGAGTGATGGGGGTACACATTTACTGGAGCTTATGTCCCTAAAGAGGTCGGTACATGGTCCTTTTCGGGGGCCTTTTCGGGGGCCTTTTCGGGGGGTCTTTTGCTAGGGTTCTAGGCCCTTTCATACTGTTGTGTTTAGTGCAGTTCCACAAATGTTACATAGTTAGTGAGTGTAGTGAGTGAATCGGTAATGTCAGAATGGGTTAGGTACCTTAGAGGTACACATAGTTACAGAGGTGGAAAACGACCATCATAACCTGTGTCATGAGGTATGTCATAAATCCGACATGTCACCGTCTAATGTCATAGCTTAGGGCTGAGATGACGATGTAGTCTGGTGAGGGTTGTGGCACTAGTGCCGATCTCTCAGTGCCGAGATTGTTGGACCTGCACTAACAATAGCGTACAGCAGCCGCTTGCTATAGTATCAAAAGTGCTGGGCACACTGCAGGTATCACCACCGTAAGCATAGAAAATATACCCATAAAGTTACACCAGATCAACCTCATAAAATAGATACTCCTCTACTCTATTGCTAGTCCCCCCCTACAAGACCACACTAATATACTATTATACTATTATACTATTATACTATTATACTATTATACTATTATACTATTATTTCTATACTGTATAGTTACTGTATTTTATACTGTGTTGTATGTGTTGTATACTTACTAGTGGACAATAATGAATAATAGATCTTGAATATAGTAACCTAAATTTACATTGGTGCCCAGTGTATTTACTATGTTCTTTTTGAGCTCCTTGATTCAGAGTCAATCCACTCACTCCCTCTATTTCAGCTTGGCTCTAGGCGCACCAAGCAAACTCCCCCACCAGTACTACATACACTCAGTACCGCACTAGGATTGCTGATTACCTACTTTGTCCACCAACATTCTATTGTGAATGGCGGCTTATCTTTATTCTGCTAAACCTATTTAAATTATCCCCTTTTCCACTCACACATAATTTTAATAAATAGAAGGAGAAAGAAAGAAAGAAGCCAAAAAATTTGTATGTAATTTAATTGTTCAAAAAAAAAAAAGTCTCCTTTGTTACTTTCCCCCAAGTAGTAAATCACTCACTCAGGTTAATCCTTTTTTTCAGTCAATTTTCACACCAATTTTAATAAATCCTGATTTTATCTATATGACCCAAAGTCCTGAATCTTTAGGCCTGGCCGCCCCATCTGAACCCAATCGTGTTGATTCTGCTTCCCCAGCTATGAAAAGAACTTATAAGGATGCAATCAATGCTTTAAATACTTTACAATCCAACTTTGCTTCTATTGAAGCGTTCAAGAAATTGGGTCCAAATGTTAATCGTAATGAACTTTCAATTAGAGAAGTTTATGAATATACTCGTCGTTTAGGTTATTCTCCAAAAGATTTCAATCGTTTAAACATTATTCATATTACTGGTACTAAAGGTAAAGGTTCTACTTGTGCATTCACTGAATCAATCTTAAGAAAATATCAAAATGAAGCATTGATCTCTAAAATTGGTTTATTTACTTCTCCTCATCTTAAATCAGTAAGAGAAAGAATTAGAATCAATGGTAGTCCAATTACTGAATTAAAGTTTACCAAGTATTTCTTTGAAGTTTGGGATAAATTATCTTCAACTACTTCATCACCTGAAGAATTTCCAACTTTACAACCAAGTGATACTGTGAAACCAATGTATTTTAAATATTTAACCATTTTATCATTCCATGTATTTATGCAAGAAGGTGTTGATTCTGCTATTTATGAAGTTGGTGTTGGAGGACAATATGATTCTACTAATATTATTGACAAACCTACTGTGACAGGTATCTCAAGTTTAGGTATAGATCATACTTTTATGTTGGGTAATTCCATTGAATCTATTACCTGGAATAAAACCGGGATCTTTAAAACTGATACTCCTGCTGTTGTTAGTGAACAAATCGAATTCCCTGAATCCATTGAAGTAATTAAATCTAGAGCTGATGAATTAAAAGTATCAAGTTTAGATATTATTTCTTATAAAGATATTCTTCCAGAAAGTACCAAACTTGGTTTAGCTGGTGATTTCCAAAAACAAAACGCTGCTTTAGCCGTTAAGGTAGCAGAATACCATTTGAAACATTTAGGTGCTTCTCCACAAGATTTACCAAAGTACAATGATCAAGGAATAGTAGAAGAATTACCTGAAAAATTCGTTCAAGGTTTGGGTAAAGTAAACTGGGATGGTAGAGCACAAATAATTGAAAATAAACCTGGTTTTGAAAAGATAACATGGTACGTTGATGGTGCTCATACTCTTGACTCTATCAATGTTTCATCCAAATGGTTCAAAGATGAAGAAAACAAGAAGTCTTCTAAGAAACTTAAGATCCTTTTATTCAACCAACAAAGCAGAGAAAACGCAGACGCTCTTTTAACCAAATTATATGAAAATATCGCTGCTGAAGATTCTAGTTTCAGATTCGATCACGTTATTTTCACCACCAATATCACTTGGTCCGATGGTAAGTACAATTCTGACTTGATTTCTTTGAACAATTCCCAAGAATTAATTGACAAGTTGGTGATACAAAAGGGCTTGGCACAAACCTGGGCCACCTTGGATCAAAAGACCAAGAACAACTCCAGAAAACACATTTTCCATGATATTGAAACCGGGGTTAATTTCATCAAGAGTTTATCCAACTCCAGTGATCATGCCAATGGTGTAGATGTGTTTGTGTGTGGATCATTGCATTTAGTAGGAGGATTCTTGGTTGTTCTCGATAACGAAAGAGACTAATTATAAACTTGAAAATTTAATTTGGAAAATATGGAATTTTCTTTTACCATCAAACAAATAAGCCTTTAAACCTGGAAGCTGGTCCCTAATATCTCCCTAATATAGTAATGGTTCAAACTAATTAAACTAATTAAATCACATTTAATAATTAAATTATCAACAATCTAATGTTTCTTTGGCTGATGGACAAAAAGGTCCATATATTTCCTATTCAATAATCATATATCCTTTTTTACATATACTCATATTTTATAGTTTATTACTTTTAGTTACTTAGTTACTTACTACAAGCACAAGTACTATCTCACAATTCATTCCGTGGGGGGTTTTGTGATTCTTCTCGTATAGATCTATTTATTATACAATATACACTAACTTGAACCGGCATTAACAATATTTTCTCTAGATGACTTGACAATATCCTTGATATTAGTTAAAGAAGCCTTCCATTCAAGTAAAGCTTGTTTAGCTTGTTGCCATTTTTCAGCATTTTCTTGATCTTTACCAGCAACAATTAAACTGTTGACTCTAGATAAAGTAAAAGTTTCCTCTAATTGGTTTAATCTACCTTCAATAACACCAGTTTTAATGGCAGTAACCAATAAAGATTCTAATTCAAAAGAAGAACCAGTGTTTGGTATTTCATTATAGTTGAAAACAATTTTAGAATGTGATGCTTGACTGAGAAATCTTGCTAAAGATAAGATTTTAGATTTGTTGTGAATAAAATCAACTGGTAAACCTTGAGGAATTTTAGATGATTCAACTATTTCACCAGAAATATATTGTTTAAAAATGCTAGCCAAACCTTCTTGTTCATTGGTTGCTAAAGCAGCAGCAACGTTATTGTTAACCAAGAAGGAAATATCAACGATTTCAGAAGATAATGAGAATTTAATTAAAGTTTTTAATTCTTCAACATTTAATGAATAAGTTTCAGTAAATTTCTTAATTAATTGTAAAGATTTGTAAGTAAATTTAGTATCTAATTGAATGAATTTCCAGAAAAGACCCTTAATTTCTTCATCACTAACTTGAGCAGATTTACCCCAATTAACAAGATTGTTACCAATATTATCTTCAATAATGGAAAAATCAAAGTTAGAAGTTTCAATAATAGATACAATTTGGTTCAATATGAAAAGTCTGGTTTTGGAAGTTTCTGGTAATAAGTTGAACATGGTGTTCAAAATAGATAAAATAGTTGATGTCTTAATAGATTTTCTATCTCTTAATGATAATTGTTGTTTTGGATTAGTATCAATTAAGATTTGGAAAAGTGGTGATTTAGAATCATCTAAACTTTGTTGACCTGCTAATTCTCTAACAAGGTAAATCAATAAGTTGAAAGCTGGTTCGAATTCTTTATCAGTCAATTTACTTAAAACTCCATCACTTGATCTCTTGTAAAGTTCTTCAACAACAGCTGGTTTATTGGTGATTTCATTGGAATATGGCTTGATATATTGTTCTAAATCACGGGAAAATTGCTTGTCCTTGTTGGCACCATCGATGATGGAAGCGTACTCAAAAACTGAGTCCTTTAAGTCGTTGTCGACCACTATAACAGAAGCCATGGTTAAAGGTTATCAATAGTGTATAGTGTATATGGTGATCTCGTTGAAATTTTTCTTACTAAAAATTTTCTCGTTCGGGGGACGACCTTTTTGGCAGGGAAGGGAAGCATCATGGTGGTAGAGGTGGGTTGGGGTAAATGGACCAGATGGGATGGAAATAGTGGGAGAAGGGTGATTATGGGTTTTTTGGGATGATGGAAGGTCTAATTTGGAGATTTTACCATTTTTCAGTATCTTTGTAGTGGACATAGATGGACCTTTTTGACTACTGAATAAGGTGAAAAATCACGTATATATGTAATTAGAGGCGACTAGAGATACGAGAGTGGAGGAGAAAGAGGAGAGGGTTAATTGAGACCCGTACCAGCTCACTCGTGTATTTTAATTGTGGTGAAATGGCCGGTGTGGGTGATTTTTCACTCCCTTTAATTAGTATAGTACTAGTTAAAGCGCACCTCTATCGCGTCTCACGATAGTAGGCCCAAGTTAGCGGACCAAACCAATGGACCCACCGATAAAGCAGGAAAATATGTTAAATTCAGGATTTAGGCAACAATGACGTACCTGTATCTTTTCCGACTGTTCCCGCGTCTCTAAGACATATTTTGGTGTATATAGCTGAGTACTGATACTATCTCATCTCATAGATGAGGCATCGCCACACGTTAGAGTTGAAAAATCGACATCTCACTAACTTAACGATTGGCACATTCAAATGGCCCCAGAGTAGCCGAAGTGGAGCTGAATTGAAACTACTGCTTTGCTTTTATTTGAATTTTGATAGCTTAAATGGTCCAATATTATTTTGCTTAAATGGTTGCGAAATCAGAGTTACTATCGTGAGTAACGAAAGTAAAGAATAAGTAAAAATATCTGAAGCACATATTACTGTCATGCTACCTCTAAACACATATATTATAGCCATAATAATAGCTATTTATCGTATCTTGACCCCAAAACTACAGCTATTAGTACTATTAATATGTATTATTTATTATTTGGTACATGGTCATTAACTATGGTACTTTTCGAATTCATTAGTTAAGGAACTAATTTTATATGAGTACTATGTCCTGACTGTAATCACCTGTAAATCTTCACTTTCCTCCTCTTCATTAATAACTGGTTGGTATACCTTCTTGGCAGGTTCGGAAGTTTGTGTGGCTTTATTGGTCCAAGCACCAGACTTGGCTGGAGTTCCATTTTCCAGCACATTCTTCATTGGCTTGACACTCTTGCTCAGTTTGGTATAGTTTTTAGGAACAGGAGGAGAATGAGATCTGAAAAATGGTGTATCGGATTTATATGGGCCCCCAAGGGCTCCAGGCTGCGACTGGGTACCATTATTAACCAATACTCCATTAGATACCAAAACATTTGGTTTGGAACTGGTGATCTGTGGGCCATATAATCGTTTTTCTTTCTTTACCAAGTCAGGAGAGCTGGATCCAGCATTCTGCACTTGCGATAAGGTAGAATCAAGAGGATCTGGTTGAGTAGGTTTCGTAGGAATTGGCATACCAAATGCATTATTGGATTTGATAGAACTTTCTTCTGATGAATTACTAGATAATTGTGACAATGAAAACTTCTTTTGATGCTTATAATTTGCGGTTGCTGTAGTAGATGTTGATTTAATTGACTGTTCGGATGAAGTGGTCCGTTTATAACTAGGTCTCTTCTTGAAATATCCCAGTTTAGCACCTGCAGTTGGAGGTTTGGTGAAATCTTGTGAAGTATTAATACTTGGTTCATAAATTCCATCTTCATCATCGTAATCTTCTTCCATAGTATCAGTTTCATCCAAATGATCCAATTCAGATTCTGACAACATGGTAGACATCTGACTGATTTGACTGATTTGACTGATTTGTGATACCATCGAAGAAGGTCTAGTTCTTGAAGTCCTTGGGATCGTTTGTTCGCTACCTGGCGATGATCTAGGCTTATCGTCATGGAATCTACCATTTTTATCTTCAAAAATACGAGGACTACTGGTTTCTTCCATTTTCTTCAAGTGTGAATCGGTATCTGGCGCAATAGTGACATTTTGTTGAAGATGGTCCATTTTAGGAGGGGAGGTTCTCTTGGCCACAATTTCCAATGGTCCTTCAATTTCATCATTACTGGCATTAACTTCACTTTCAGTACTGGTAAAAGTACGAGGATGACTAATCAGACTTTCATTATCATCATCGTTACGCTTAGTGCTTTTCCAGAACTTCAACTTATTGAAGAACTTGGCGTTCTTTGATCTCTTCTCTAATGTCTCATTAGACTTTTGAGGGATCTGTGTCAACCTTTGAATATTACTACTTTCAGGATAAAATGAAACGGTTCTTTCTAAAGGAGTTCCATCAACAGAAAGACGAGGAGCTGGTCTTCTAGAGTCTGGAGTGTTGACTTGGAAGACTTGTGAAGTATTCTTTGGTGAAGAAGGAGATGGTGGGATGAATGGTTCCTTATTAAGACTGTTTGGGAATGAATATCTAGACAGTTGAGAATCTATTCTTTTTTGTTCAACCGGATCAGATCCTTTAATATTGCTTCTGCTGGCTATACTTAAGGAAGATTTGATTTTTTCAATTGGTTGAGGAGAATGAGCTAAATCTGTTAATGATAAAACACTTTTCACTCTACTTCTAGATCTATTAAGTGACTTTTTATCGAAATAACCTCTACTCTTTTGACGATAATATTTCTTTTTCTTTCTAGAAAATTCTCGGGTTAAAGATAATTCATAAAATGCAGTCAATGAATTCATTTGATTATTTAAAACACTGGTTTGTAATTCGTCGGTATTAAAATTAAGTTTTTGCATTCTTTTTACAAGATCTTTTTCTATTTTTGTTTGGAACGGGGAAGTATTGACACGGTAATGTTGGTTGATGGATAATACGGATTCAGCATCATTACTGGTATGACGGGATGCTTTATCTAAATGCTTGTTGTAATGGTCTATCAAAAATGAGGAGTTTAAAATTTGGGAAGTATTTGGCCGTTTACTTGGATCTTTATTAAGCATAGAAGAAATTAAATCTTGAACATCTTGAGGAATAGAGTCTCTATATCTTGGCTCTTCATGTAAGATTTTGAATTTTGTTCTTAGATCATCATCTTCATCAAATGGCATTTCACCATATAACATAGTGAAAAGAATAACACCTAGGGACCATATATCAATAGCAAACCCTGAATATTTTTCATTTTTCAATAATTCAGGTGCCATATAAACAGTGGTACCACATACAGTAGATAAGTATTTTCTTGCTTGAGGATTATATTCTCTAACAAAACCAAAATCAGTTAATTTAACAATGGTTTTCCGTTTATCAGCTAATAAAATATTCTCTAGTTTTAAATCTCGATGACTTAAATTCAATGAATGGACGTGTTTTAATGCCAACACAATTTGAAAAAATAAGTTACGACATTCTTTTAATTCTAAACGTTTTCTTTCATAAATTAAGAAGAATAATTCACTTCCTTCACAATATTCCAAAACTATCCATAAATGATTTTCTGTTTTAATGACTTCATAAAGATTAACAATATTTTTATGCTTGAGTTGTTTATGATAATAGATTTCTCGTACGATATTTGGATCATCCACAAGCCCACACTTTAATACCACCTTAACATTCAAAAGAACATGGGTTGCCAAGTATACTTTACCAAAGGCACCTTCACCGATTTCTCGTATGATTCTATAACTACCGATTTGGCTGACATTAGGTGAAGTTATTTGGAGATAAAACTCGTTGAACTGGGCGGCTAACTGGGCTTTATGGTTTTGGTCGTTAATCAACCGTGATGAACCGTTCATCGACACACGTTAAAAAGGTTCAAACACTGAAACACGTTTAAATTAACAAAACAGACGGGTGTGGTCTTCACTGGTACTAGCACTGATACTTGGTATAAGTCACAAAGCCAATGGGATTAAATAATGTGAAAAGTGACACGGTCGGAGTCGAGAGAGAGGGTGTGACCTTTTTGGATTTTAGACTGTTTAAAGAAAGGTTAAAATCAATTATTAAGAGTAGCCAAGCCACGTTGGGAATTAACTCTATTTCTTTCTCTAGACTATAATTGCAAGGGATCTGGGGACGGGCTGATGCCACTAACTATGAGGGGTTGGGCACCTACAATTGGCGGAGTAGGGTTAGACGAAGGAATGGATTTATGTAGGAGGAACGGCTTTAGTTGGCTGGTTATGGAGTTAGTTAATTTTCTGTCACGTGATGGTTTATCGAGATCTTTTTGCAGGTTGGAGGTACTAACCTGGGAGTTGGATAGTCAGTTAGTGAGTGCAGCAAAAAAAGGTGTAGTGCAGGTTTTGAGAGCTGAGGTTAAAGTTGTTTTAAGGTGGTTTAACATAAGAGGTTAAAATTCTCCCAAATAGGCAAGATCAATTACGAAATATATGTGGAGAAGTCGAGGATGGCTTCGGCCGCGTCTTACAGTGGTCAGAAGAGGCATAAGAAGTCCGTCATTATGCCGCTGCATGGCCACTAATGGGCCTCAATTAGGCAATACTCATGCGATGGATGCAATGGAAGCTCCAATTAACAGTAATAGAACCACCACAAGAACCAATACCACCACCAACACCACCACCATAAACAATACAAACGAAGAACATTTGCTCTCGTTACAAACAGTGGTAGCCCAGCCGCTCGATCTACTTGCAGAAAAGCTCCAAAACCGGACTTTCGATCCACCTTTTACTTCCCTCAACAAGCTCAACCGAACCGAAATAGAACATTTGATAGAACGGTTCCAACATAGACTTTACAATGAGTTTGCACAATTCTTAAAAAACCCAGATCATACTTCCATCGACTCCATAAATGTCCTTCACTACATGAACCCGCAAATATCTGATATCTCCCAGATCATATACTCGATACAGCTCCAGAAATACCCCCAAGATTACGTTAAGTTCCATGAAATAACGAGTCACCAACAGTTCCTTATTGATATTCTTACGAAATTGCTTTACAAGGAATATATCAGAATTAAAGTGAGAGAAACCAGACCAGAAAGCGAGATGATCGATCTTTCCAACCCAGCAGAATGGTTTCCAGAAGCTCGTAAAATGAAGAGAAAAATTATCCTCCATGTTGGACCTACCAATAGTGGTAAGACATATTCATCATTACAAAGACTTAAGGCATCGAAGTCTGGTTACTACGCGGGTCCACTTCGTTTATTGGCTCGTGAAATTTACGAAAGGTTCAACCAGGAAAAGGTCCAGTGTAATTTGATTACTGGTGAAGAAGTGATACCTTCTATCGATGAGTTTGGTAAAGTCAGTGAAATTTCGTCTGGTACCATCGAAATGATTCCTTTGCACAAGAAAATGGATGTCTGTATCATCGATGAGATCCAAATGATTGCCGATGAACACAGAGGTGCGGCCTGGACCAATGCTGTTTTGGGAGCATTGGCCAAGGAAGTGCACTGTTGTGGTGAAGAAAGTGCGGTTCCTTTGATCGAGAAGCTCACCAAGATCACCGGTGACGACTTGGAGATCAAGAGGTACGAAAGATTGGGAAAGCTTAGTGTTCTTCCTAATGCGCTCCAAGATGTGAAAAACCTTCAAAAGGGTGACTGTTTAATTGCATTTTCCAAGAGAAAGATCCTTGAGCTCAAGTGTAAGATTGAACAGTCTACCAAGTTGAAGGTTGGTATTATCTACGGTGCTTTACCTCCTGAAATCCGGTCTCAAGAAGCAAACAGATTCAATGAAGGAAAGTACGATGTATTAGTGGCTTCCGACGCTGTTGGTATGGGATTAAATCTTCTGATCAAGCGTATTATATTCCATGGAGTGAAGAAGTTCAATGGTAACGAAATGAAGAACTTGACCGTTTCAGCTGTTAAGCAAATCGCTGGTCGTGCTGGTAGATTCAGTAAGGACAGAGGTGAGCTGGAAGGGTTTGTTACTGCCTTTCAAAAGAAGGATTTGGACTTCGTGCGTACCATGATGGAATCTCCAACCAAGAATCTTAAAAAAGCATGTATCTGGCCTACAGATTTGGTGTGGAAGCACTATATGGCTAAATTTCCTAAAGGTGTTCCATTCCATGAAATTCTTCACCATTTCGAACAAGAAACCAGCTCTCTCAACATGAAGAACTACTTCATTAGTGATCTTGATTCCAGAAACGAAATGTTGAAGCTTTTCTTGAGAGAAGACCTCTATAAACGTACAACCATTGAAGACCAGTTGGTCTTGAGTTTGGCTCCAGTGAACGTACAAATAAACTCACCTGAAGTCATTGAAACAGCATTCAAGTTCTTGAGAAACATCACTGTCTGTGCCACCAATAATGTGTTTGACTTTGATTTCTTACATGAAAAACTCATCAGAAGAACTCCAAAAATCAATACTACAATTGCCGATACAGTCGAAAACTTGAGACTCTTGGAAGATAACCACAGAGTGGTTCTTTTGTTCCTCTGGTTGAGTCAAAGATGGCCTACTCTCTTTGTGGATAAAGAGGGGGCCATGGATATCAAGTCCTTGATCGAAAAGAGAATCAGTCAAGAGTTGAACAATTTAAGAAGACTCAACAAGGGTTAATAGATGAACTAATTCATAGAGAAGGGTTTGACTTTACTATAGTAATCAAACCCTTAGTCTTGATATGGTTGCATTTTGAGTAGAAATCAAACATGAAAGACAATGCATTGAGGGACGCTCTAAATGTTGTCATTTTTGCAGCTACCTGAACTATAACCAATAAACGAGGTGCGAGGCTAACCACCATCGGTTTACACAGACACTACTCAGTGTACTTTTTAATGATAGTCATATTGAGACCTTAATCTATGAGTTGGGACTCCTTTAAAAGGGTTCCCTACCAAATACCAGTTGATGAATAGATTTTGCTGTACATATATATGATCTATTCTTAGTGTTTCGTTTATCGCAACACAGATTTATAAAAGGCTGGAGAATCACATTTTGCATAAAACTTGTATATAGCAGAAAAAAAATAAAAGTTGTACAAAAAGTATCCCCCATTTTAATTCTTTTACGTTTTGTGAATTGTAGTTAAAGTAACCACATTTCCTAGTAACCCTAACTATGAGTGCTGAAATCGCAGTTTCCGATGTCCGATACTATTAAACCCATTTATGCCATTAAATGTAGGACTAGATTTTTTTTTTTGACCTGCCATATTTTCTTGACTACATTATACAATTACAGGTTAGACATGTAGAAGCAAAAGTAGGCGTAGAAGCAAAAGTAGGCGTAGAAGCAGAAGTACAAGTAGAGGCACGTAAGTTATGAGAGTAATGCAGGAAATAAATAGAGTAAGTGGAGGCACAAATAACCGGGTACACTTACTGAACCCCGAACCCCCCAAAAAAATATAAAGGTATCGGATTATCAGCTTATCAACACATTTTATTCGGTTCATTCTTTGATTCGCTGAGGTTAAAAATTGACCCCCCAAGATCCCCCAACTTTTGTCCCCCACACCCCACGCATTAAGGTTCTGATTCCCTGCATATCGCCCCTGATCATTTTTTATAGTGTTAGACAGACAGGTTCCCCCACCATTTTTGATAAATTTTGGGGGATCGCGATATATCAAACCCAGCGTGGGGGATAGAGAGAAATGCTTTAAAAAAATCCCTAAATATATATATAAATAAACCCTCCTATTTCCCAAATCATTAGTTTTATAAATCATTATTCCAATCATCATTATATAATGCCAACCGCAACAGAAAACACCGTTTTGGTGGTAGGTGGACCCGCTGGTACCGGTAAAACCACCATGGGAGAACTTTTGGCACAACTGTTATCATGTCCATTTGTAGAAGGAGATGCTTTACATCCAAAAGCTAATATTGAAAAGATGTCAAGAGGAATTGCTTTAAGTGATGAAGACAGATGGGGATGGCTTAAGACCTTAAGTGAAGTAGCAGCTGATAAAAGCCGAGCTCCTGATAACGAATCACAATCCGCAGTTGTAACATGTCTGATGTTAAAGATAGCATACAGGGAACTTATTCGGGAAAGTACCAAGACCAAATGTCGGTTTATTTTCTTACATTCACTGTATGAATTGTTAATGGAAAGAGTTAATGCACGTCAAGGACATTTCATGAAATCAGATATGGTTAAATCTCAATTTGATATTATGCAAGTTCCCGAGGGAAGAGAATTAGTGGAGAATGGAGGGGATTGCATAGCCATAGATATTGAAGGTAAAACGCCTCAACAGTTGTATCAAGAGATAATGGAGAAGTTGCGCTAAAGTTTGGTTTTAGGGGCAGCAAGCAAGAACTTCTAACTTTAGTCCTTTTATTTTTTTTTTTTTTGCTCCCTTGTACCTCTCCATAATATTTTATAAACCTCATCATCATCATCATCATCTCCATCATAAAATCTATACCGCTATAGAGTAATTAGCAAATAATGTCATAATGAATACCTAGAACAGATATTGTAATTCCGGCGATACCCCTATAAAAAACAATAGTAGTCACCAGTAAACCAGTAACAACCAAGCAATGTAAGACTATTGAGCTATTTAGCCATAACCACAGTTGGTAAATAGACAAATTGGCATATTGAGGTATCGGGTGATTGAGGGCTATTTTTTTTTTTTTTTTCATTAACCTCGCTCTGCTCGCTATACTCCGCTTTAGTTCTCGGCTTGCAATTAGTGAGACTTTCGAGGGGTAGCACTCCCGGGCGCACCACTATCACCACGGGACAGCGACAAAAAAAAAATCACAGTGGACAAATACCTCTGCTCCCGCGCCAGCTCCAAAAAAACCTGTCCCGCGCCAGCTCTTAAATTCACAGTTCCCGCTACCATAGCTCCGAAGCAGGTTTTATCATAACTTCATCCCCGAAAACCAACCAAGTATCCGGCTTCACCATAAAGGCTCCGAGCTCCTATCATACTTCGGATACACAACCCATCAACACAATCGATTCAACCGTGTGTTCCGTTCCCTCCCATATAAAGACACACTGACCCCTCTACCAGTTGATACCAAAAACTTTCACACCTCACTTCAACATAAACTAAAAAAAAACCTCTCCGAATTCCCGATGCTGAACTTTGACCAGCTTCCTTATCTCAATCCCAACTACGACCGAAGAGTGGCCTTGATTACTGGTGGTAACTCTGGTGTTGGGTTCTATACCGTTCTTGAACTTTATCTTCATGGCTACGTGGTATATATTGCCAGTCGTAGTCGGTCCAGGGTGTTAAAATCTATAAAGGAGTTAAAAAAGAAGGCCACTGCCCTTAGAAAAGAATATACTGCCGAAGCTTCTCAACATCGGTTTCTTGGTGAACTCTACTTCTTGGAAATCGACTTGGTCAGTTTACAATCGGTTCTTAAGGCTGTAGAAACATTTAATTCCCTTGAAGCTCACCTTAATTTACTTATCAATAATGCCGGAGTAATGGCTTTACCTTATTCTCAAACTATTGATAATTTTGAAATACAATTACAAACTAATTATGTTTCTCCATTTTTATTAACTACTAAATTGTTACCTTTATTAGAGAAAACTGCTGATGCTTATCCTCATATTGAACCTCCTAGAATTATTCATTTAAGTTCCATTGGTCATCAATTTGCATTCAAATATTTCGATATGAATTCTACTTTCCATTATCAACCAAATTTCATCTTTACTTGGTTCCGTTATGGAATGGCTAAAACTGCAGGTATTCATTTTATGAAATTATTAGCTTTAAGAAACCCAAAGATTTTGTGTTTATCAGTTCATCCAGGCTTTGTAATGAACACAAATCTCTTCTCTTATTGGACAAGATTACCAATTATTGGAATGTTATTCTGGTGTCTTTTCCAAATCTTTGGATTTTTCTTTGGAGTTTCTAATGAACAAGGTGCTTATGCTACCGTGAAATGCTGCCTTGATCCTAATTTGACTTTGGAAAAAGATAATGGGAAATACTTTGCTACTGGAGGTGTAGAACTGCAACCTTCTCGTATCGCTAGAAATATGGATTATGCTGCACGTACTTGGATATGGACAGTACATCAGTTGAGTGAAAGGGGAATTTCCATTAATTAGTCTACAACCATCAAATCACCTTCACCACCCTAATAATAATACCATTTTCAATAATTTAATGACTAATTCGAATACCCTTTAACTGATGGAAATCCATTAATGTTCAAGAACTATGGACTTTATCAAACACCAACAAACAATAATTAGGACCTCCCGTGGGGCCTGTTATTTACCTGGTGACTGCATTATCACGATTAAACCTCGTGATTCCACTTTAATTCTTTGCATAAGACATATGTTTTAATAGAAATCCTATTGACAAATATCTGATTTTGTACTGTAGTAGTCTTCTATTGACCCTCTGTAAATGCTTGAGTAACAAATTAATGCTTTTACTTTGCTATATTCACGTCATTAACCCCTTCTGCTAGTTCTTCTACCACTTGTTCGAACCTTTCACCCTTTTTCTCGTCCTGTTCATCGTCATAGACTAATGCATCCTCTTCGTCGTCCACATCCACAATTTTATCTCCATCGATTAATGCTTCTTCTGGGGTGAAAATAGGAAATTCTTCTCCATCGCTCTGGTAGTCACTATCGTCATTATATTCGTATTCTTCTTTGTCTTCGTCGTAGTTTCTTTTCTTGGACTCTGGTCCTTCTATCTGGTGTCTTTCCTCATAGACAAAATTGATGAGATCTGCCAATTCTGGATTATCTTCAATGCTCTGGACTAATCTTTCGTACTCGCTATCATTTTCACTTTCACTGTCGAACTCATCAAAATTGTCCTTTTCTATCTGATCCTTATGTTTTGCAATAAATGCTTCAAAATGCTCCTGCATTTGCTTGGCATCAGCAACACCTCTATATTCGATTTCGTCTTCGTCTATATCAGCCAAACCTATTGTTTCTTTGAAATCACGATAATCAGGCTCAATCTTAGATTTAATTAAACCCAGTTTGATTAAGGCCTCCTGAAGAACGTTTCTGGAATTTTCCTTTTCGTTAACATTGTCAATTGTTACGGCTGGGAGGTTGTTGAACCCGCTTTCCAAAATTTCAGAAGCAGAACTCAGATCAACCTGTCCATCGGTAATAAGGGACAAGTTGAGAAAGGTCATTAAATTCATGGATATAGTCAGTGTAGAATATTCCTCTATTTGCTCTCCTATTACTTTGAATGGGGTGGATCCCTTTTCAGGCCTCCAGGCTTGCATGGCTTTCCCAATCAACCATGGACCATTCCTAAAGGCATCTGCCATTCGCGTTGGTAGGGTTACCTCAAGATCATAAATATGATGTAAAGTATAAGTATCAAGGATATCACATAAGAATCGTTTGACTTCCTTTGTCATAGCATCATGGATCTTGAAATCGCCATTCTGGATCTGAACAATTGCTTTCTTCATAGGAAGAAAGATCTCGGACTCTTTGGCATCCTTATCAAACGCACCATGGGTGTTCAACACAATCACCTTGCAATCGTGTAACCAGACCCTGTTGACGGCTATGATCCCTTCTAGATCTTCGGCTGCTTTGGCTCCGTAGACCACCACTGGCTCCAACTCTTCTGAGTTCCACACATGGACGTAGCAGCCATTGAGACTGTATTGGAGTAGTAAAGCGATCAAGAGGTTTTCATCTTCGTAGAAGTCTTCGTAAACGAGCTCTCCATAAATGTAACCCTGTGCTTCCTCAAAGTACGGTCTGTTGATGGACCAAGGGTAGTATCGTATGAACGGACTGATATATGTGCTGAATTCAGTCAATGATGTACCAATGATGAGAAAAGACACCGTCTTGTTGGGGAACCGCTGATTAATCGTAATGATGTTGGGCGGTGATGTTTCCCATAAGTATGCGGTGTCCATAGTACCCTAATTATGATGTTGGAAAGATCAATGGAATGAATGAATGTAAGAAGAGTGTAAAAGAGTGTAACGAGTCAATGAGATGAATGGTGATGTCGTAAGATCACTGAATGCGTGAGATCAGATCAGGAACCAGGAACAATAGATCCAGAGATCAGAGAAAGATCAAAAGATCAGTTTTAGCGAGAACAAAACAGCACCAAACGCGACTTGGAGGAGCACGGTCTATCACGGTAGGTGCGTTGTTGCAATACTTTTACTGGTAAACTACAAAAGTGATCTATCAACTAATTATGTTGACTATCTAAGTCTAAATAGCATTATATAAGTATCCAAACGCGTTAAAGAAAAGGGGATAACCGTTGGAGAAGGGGAAGGTTTGTTTGTTGGTTGTGTTTTTGTTCGTTCGTTTTGGTCAGTGTAAAATCCTAACTCTCTAATTACAATTTGAAGTCGTCACCGGTCTTTTCAATGACAATAGAAGAGGCACCACCACCACCGTTACAGACACCAGCAACACCGATCTTACCACCTTCTTGGGTCAAGACAGATAATAATGTAACAATGATTCTAGCACCAGAACAACCTAATGGGTGACCCAAGGCAACAGCACCACCGTAAACGTTTAATTTGCTTTGGTCAAGACCAAGGATCTTGGCGTTAGCTAAACCAACAACGGAGAAAGCTTCGTTTAATTCATAGTAATCAACTTGATCAGCAGTAACACCAGCGTGCTTCATGGCCTTTGGAATAGATAAAGATGGAGCAATGGTGAAATCAATTGGAGCTCTAGCAGCTTCACCCCAACCACTGATCTTGGCTAAAGGTCTTAAACCTAATTCCTTTAATTTTCTTTCAGAAACCAAGATAAGGGCAGCACCACCATCGTTAAGCTTGGAAGCATTTGGACCAGTAACGGTACCGTTTTCCTTTTGGAAAGCAGTTCTAGCGGTCTTGAATCTACCTTCGTTAAAGTTCTTTGGTTCTTCATCTTCCTTAACAATAACATCTGGCTTACCTCTAATACCCTTAATAGTAACAGGAGTGATTTCATTATCGAACTTACCAGAAGTTTGAGCATTGAGAGCCTTCTTGTAAGAGCTAATACCGAAAGCATCTTGGTCTTCTCTGGTTATTTCTTGTTCCTTAGCACATTTTTCAGCAGCGACACCCATCAAACTTTGAGAGTAGACGTCTAATAAACCATCCTTTTGGACACCATCGACTAAAGCAGCGTCACCGTATCTAGCACCAGATCTGGCAGTTGGAACGTAGTATGGAGTGTTAGACATAGATTCAGCACCACCAACAACGACAACATCATTGGTACCGGTTACAATAGATTGAGCACCCATAATAACAGATTTCATACCAGAAGCACAAACCTTGTTAACAGTGGTAGCAACAATAGATTCAGGTAAACCAGCCTTTAAAGCAACCTGTCTAGCAGGAGCTTGACCGACATTAGCTTGTAAAACACCACCAAAAAGAATTTCTTCAACTGATTCTGGAGAGATTTGTGGAACCTTGGCCAAAGCACCTTTAACGGCAGCAGCACCTAAGTCAGCGTAAGTTAAAGTACTTAAGTTACCTTGGAAAGAACCAATAGGAGTACGGGAAGTTGCAACAATGTAGACAGAAGACATGACAAATGACAATGATTTAGTCGTTGACTTTTAATAAGAAAGTTGGTAAGATTTCCATTATTGCGCACACGTCTACTTTTTATAATAATTTCTCGCTATACGACGTGTGGGTGGATCAATTAAGGTGAGAAACGAAAAACCCCAAACTTACCCAACCAACAAAAAAGAAAAAACATAATACCAATAGAGATGATTGTGAGCTGCGCCAGGAAGGGTACGATATACGACGTCTCGGCTTCCATTCGTAAGCTTAGGGGGCTAAGATATGCTGCACCTTTCACCTCCTATTATACTCCTGTTATTGGTACCAGGTGGTTATCATTGTCGCTGTCGTGGTCGCATAACTATGGATCGTATCTATCTTCGTCGTACCGCCAGCCTAGGGCCTCGCTAGAAGCCACCCACTGGACCGACACCAAATGGTTCCACCTGTCGAGCAGATCTATGCTCTTTAGGGACAAGAAACAAGGTACTACATCTAATACTACTACCAGTCCTGCTACCAGTTCCACCACCAATTCCTCCACTAATTCTACTACCTCAACTTCCACTACTACTACTACTACTACTACTCGTCCACCATCATCTTCTACTGGCGCTAATAATGTTAGTGCGAATACTGTTAATGTTAATGGTACCACTACCGAGGGACCGAGGGCTAATGGTGGGATCCCCGTATCTGAAGAAATGGCCATGAATGCTCATCCTATCTTGAAGAGAATACCTAAGTTCCTTCGTCCATTCACCCTGAGGTTCATTCATGCTCCTATTTCTCATGTTACTGCATTTCTTATCTTACATGAGCTCACCGCTATTATCCCCTTAATTGGTATATGGTATGTTCTCCACGAATACCATTTAAGTGTTCCATTGGACTTACCATCCTGGGCCATTGATAAAGGTACTAAGATCATTGACTCTTCTTTGGATAGGTTCGATTTTAGTGACTGGAATGTCAATGAAAAATTCACCTTTATCATGGAAGGTGCCTACGCTTTTGTAATTGTTAAGTTCTTAATGCCTGTAAGAATAATGATCAGTTTAGGGCTTATGCCATTATTCTCCAAGTGGGTCGTAGTGCCTATCACCAAGATCTTCAAGAGAAAGCCAAAGAGTACCCCTACTCCTTCAACTCCACAAGTTGAAAATAGGAAGAAAATTGATAAACCAAGATTGTGAACAATACTTTTTTAATCATATTTGAAATATGAGAGGGTCCAGAACAATTAACTGGAGTTTTAGGCAGGTGAAATTTAGGGTTATGCCTTTTTTGCAGAAGGTCCAGTCCTGGTTTCACCTGAGCCGTTTCATCAGTAACAGTAGATCTAGGTCCAACGCAGGTTTACGAAGTAAACCATCAACACATAATAATAAAAATATATATATTTACGAACAAACAATTCAATATAAAAACCAACAGAACAGAGATACACTCACTAGTATTAGTCATGATAATATAGGTTAAAACCATAATATGACTTACCAACATGGTTATCTCCTACTGCTAGCCATATACTTAAATTGGACAACTAAGAACTAGACAAACTAGAATTTCATAATTTTTATAATAGGAACTTTTTCAAAAATGACATTTCTATAACCAAACCGGTTACTTACAACTACACTAATCATCTCACACAGTGAGTTTTAATTCTTTCGTTTACTTTTATACGTTAATCATGGCTATTCAAGAGTAACTTTCAATTGCTCTTCTGTCAAGGGGACGAAATCATTCAAAGAATTTAAATTCTGAGAAAGCCTCAACTGGTTGAATGCAAAATGAGGAATTAACCTCTGGTTCAATGAAGGATCAACCGATAATTCACGGTCATCAAAATCAAATAATACTGGCAACTCTTTGAGATCTGGTTGGTTAGCATAAATTTGATAATTAGCATTATTTGAATGATGAGATGCAGACGTGGAGTTATGATGGAACTGTTGACTGAAAATCTTGCGGTAGTTTGGAAGTTTGGTGTCAGGATTTCTTAATTCATCAAAATAAGGATCAATAAGAGCATCAATACATGATATTCTATCTATAGGAGAATATTGTAATACTTTGATAAGAAATTGTATAGTATCGGGAGACATTTTCTTAAAGATTTTGGATAAAGGAATTGGTTTGATTTGAGGGAATTTATGTTCCATGTAATTTGGATTCATATTCTTAATTTGTTCCTTAGAAGGAGTACCTAAAATCTTAATGATTTCAACCAATTGATCAATCCCTGATTCACCAGGAAAGAGTGGTTGACCAATAATTAATTCAGCCATAACACAACCAGCTGACCAAACATCAATCTTGGTGGTATAATTAGTAGCACCAAAGATTAATTCAGGAGCTCTATAATACCTGGAACAAATATAAGAAACATTTGGTTCACTTGGATTTAAAATCTTTGCAGAACCAAAATCACATAATTTTAATTCACCAGTTTCAGGATTAATTAATAAATTCTGAGGTTTAATATCACGATGACAAATTCCTTGAGAATGAATATAATTAAGAGCCCGAAGCATTTGGTAAGTGTACAACTTAACTTCAAGTGGAGGCATCAGTAATCTTTTAGAAACATAATAATGAGATGCTTTGTATAAAGTTTCTGGAACAAATTCTAAAATAAGATTCAAATAAAGTTCATTCTTATCATTATTGGTATAGAAATAATACTTTAAATCAGCTATATTTCTATGATGAACAAGTTTCATGATTTGAAGTTCTCTATTTTTGAATCTTTTATCTTGAAGAACTCGTTTCATGGCAGCGATCTCATTACTTGGTAAGATTTGAGTTTGGAACACCACTCCAAATGATCCATGACCAACCATTTGAGATTGGGTATATTGAATCGTTTGAGATTCTCCAGTATGACCGTTTTGAACGGTTTCAGAAATGACCTCTATTTTAGACATGTTAGTATAAAGAACTTATTATGATTTCAAAAAAAAACACAGAAAGACAGAGAGAAGGAATAGTTGTGAGTGACAACTAAGAAAAGGTTAAAGGAATAATATATCAATATAATTTGGAAAAAGGATTGTTGGAAATTGAGGCAAGCTTGAAATTCAAATGCAACGCGGAATTATTCATAAATTGAGATACTCTTCAGTAATAATCAAGTCTATCATAGACCAATGACTATAACCTCACAAGTGATACAGGGGAAACAAATAAGTTTAAAGAATGGTGGAGGGACGGCAATTTTTGTTTATGGGGGACGGGAAAATCGGGCAGCAACCTGCAATATTCGCACTGACACTAACCTGTAAAAACCCGTGAAAGGTCGACAAAATGCGTGACGCTCATTTGTGGTAATTTCAACCCTCGGAGTGACGTGACGTCGCAGTATATCCGGTGGTATAAGTGTAATAATATGACACAAACATCACATAAAAAAACCTTAATTTTCGGTGCCCCCAACCCATTTAGCCTAATTTAACATCTTCCCCGCGTTTTCTTAGGCGCTTATTGTCAAGAGGTGCCCGCAACCCATTTAGCCTAGTTTAAGACCTTCCCCGCGTTTTCTTAGGCACTTATTGATCTTAAGAATAAGCGCAATAAAACACAATAAAACAAATGCCACTCAATTACTCACTTACTATTAAGACATCGTTTACAGGATGAAATTCCGGAAATTCCCATCATTCCCATCATTCTCATCATCCCCATCATTCCATCATTATCCGTTTAATAATAAATGACAAATGTTATTGTGATGCTTTTATTTTAGAATTTTTTTTGCCCCACTTTGCCCCTTTTGAGGGCCCACCTTTTGATCCTAGATTATCTGTTAAAACCCCTCATCAATTTTACTTATTTGATTTGAACCCCAAATTCAAATTCGAATAATCCCTGAAGCATTTTCAGGTTTTTGCCCCACTTTTTTCCTCAAACAAGTAACAAAAAAAAATAAAAAAATAAAATAAAATAAAAAAAAATAAATTCCTCACGATTCAAATATAAAAAAATAAAGTTGTCACAAAAATTGCGTTCAGTTCTGGTTTCTTCTTCATCTTGTTTTAATACATACCAATTTTGCGGTGATCTTTATTTGGTTCACCACCGAAAGTTAATCTCATAAATCTGCTTCTAATACCTTCTGGTTTCTTTCTTGATGAAGTCATAGTACTTTTGGTTTGATCAAAACTATTAGACTTATTTAAAGGATTATTAAAATATCTATCATCTTTAGCTGGGAATGCATGGACGTCTTCGTCTGATGGTGGTGTAGATAAACTATCATCACCATGATTTGTTTGAGAATTAATTCTAGCTGGTGTTGAAGAATCAGAATCTGATGATCCTCTTACCAAACTAATTAATTTGGATGCAATACTGTTATTTCTCTTTTTAGAATGATGAACATTAGAAAGAATGCTATTGGTTAAAGTAATGGAACTGGTTCTACGATCTCTAGTAGCAGTGTAGTTTTCATATTTTGCACCTAATGGATCTTTAACTGGGACTTCAGCTCCCTTTCTAAATGGATCTTTAAACTTCATACCTTCATCAGATTTCTTATCATGAACTTTAGTGGTATTATTGGTGTTCATGTTGGTATGATGATTGTTATAGTTATTGTTGAAGTCTTCATAAGGGTTCTTGAATCCTTCTCCAGCATTAGATTCTCTCAAATTGAAATTATTTAGTACCAGACCAAATGTAAAAGTATCATCACTTCCATCTAATTGAGCTAAATCTTCTTCTTCGTCATTTTGAACCGGTGGAGGATGTTTACGATTCTTATATTTGTCTCTCAATTCTTTACGTTCAGCCATTTGATCATGACGAAGTTGTTTCTTCTCTTCAATATATTGTTGCTTCATTTCCGACTTTTCCTTTCTTTCAGCTCTTCTTTCTTTAATTTTGTTTTGAACTTCTTCCTTCTTTTTACTCTTCTTCTTCTTCTTTTTCTTAATATGACTGTTGGCAGCACTATAAATAGGCTTATCAACAATCAAATCTCTAATGACTGGTGTAGCAACTTCACCATTATGAATATAAGAAGGAATATATTTATGAATATCATAATTTGCCTCCAAAGCAGCATAATCAAGATATTTGATAAAGTCTTGATCTGAAGGAATATTCTTTGGTGATGATGACGAAAATCCAGATAATGGATTCAAACTGCTAGGTGATGAAGTTCCGTTGAACGAGAGTTTGTTCAAACTCTTACTTAAGGTGATATTCATGATGGTGGTTCTTCCTAAAGTAAAGAGTGATGGGTGGTTTTGTTAATGGTTAATAGTAATGGGATAAAGTGGTTTTATTCTTTGGCTTCCATGTCCCTTAAACCTACTTTTGCTGGTCGTGTCTTTGGTGAAGAGATACTGGTGTAATACATGTGGGGTACATTTGTGTCCGAGATGACAATACACCCTGTAAGCCCTCGCCGCAATATTTTTTTTTTTTGTGATCCGCTTTCCTGCGGCTCGGACCTCACTAATCGACTCCGGTGCTCCGGATACTTGCCTAATACAGGTGAGTTTGGCGCAAAAAAAAAAAAAAAAAAAAAGAAGCTTCAATAGAGAGAGAAAAGACTATGTGGTGTGTGTAAGTAAGTGAGGAGAGTAGTAAGTGTAAAAAATGTGAATGTGCGACATTTTCTCTAGTACGAGCCATACGCCAAAAAAAAATTGTTGATAAGGTGACAACAAGAAAAAGGGTGTGTGTATAGTAAAAGTCAAAGTAAAGGGTATATAGTGCGGGTAGGCTGGGGTACGGGTAACTGGAACTTATGCTATTTTAACTTTGACTTTCTATTTTACCCCAGTTTATTCCCCGCCGGATGTGATCGGTAATAAACTATCCCTACCAAATCTTTCTATACCCGGTTTATGCCCTAAATCAACCCCCCAATTACCCCCCTTCTCTCTCCTTCTCTTTATTATTCTTACTGTATTTCGATCATATGGATTCTTTTTTTTTTTTTTTTTGGTTCCTTTGTATTATTTACCTCAATTGGAATTCATCTACATACTTCAAGATTGTGTCGCAAATGCCGCTCGTTACAAGCAAGCTTCACAAGCTTCACAAGCTTCAACAAGCTGCACCGTTAACTCCACACACTGCATAATCATAGCAGATAAAAAATAAGGATTTATGCTCTATCATTATCATTATCATTTCTTCAAATCTTTACCTGAAATCAGCCTTCTTCTTTTTTTTTCGATCTTTGTAGTACCCTTCAGTTTATTATTGCTTATCGGTCACTTCGTTAACTTCTTGTAAGAACTGATGCATATTGAGCCTTGAGTTGCGGTCATACGTCATCATCCTGTCAAATAAACTCTTAAACTTCACATTGGTACATCTAGGAATGATTGCCAGGTCTTGTTTCCGATTCTGTACCTGAAATTCAAACTTGTTAAAATAATATCGATCATCGGCCATCTCTGGCCAATATAATGCATTGGATTTATCAAGCGATGGAGTACCAAAAGTACTAAAAATTGCGTTAATTAAGTAGATATCATTTACGACAATTTCATCTCCTTCGGGTGGTTCAAGTATGGAATGATTATTATTCAGGTATAATACGGTCATAAGTATTCCCAAAGACCATACATCAATTTCGGTTCCGTAACTGGTGACTCCAAGACTTATTTCAGGTGCCTTATAAATTCCCGTACTTACATCTGTAACTTTCGTTTCAGCCTTTTCTTCCCCACCATCTTCATAACTTATTCCAAAATCTCCTAATATAGGGCTCTCAATCGATTCGTTAAAATAAATATTACTAGGCTTGATATCTCGATGAATTATCCCGTGGCTATGCAAGTATTCTAACGCTTCAGCAATGGCTATCAACATTTTTTCAATTCCTTCCTCTGGCATTTTATTTTTTATTGCCATTACACTTTTAGATGGGTCTTCAAAATTATGTCTCATGGATTTAACGCTGTACTTGTCAAGCATTGTTCGTAAATCATATTGGTAAAGAGGCGTGACAAGGACAATGTCGTCGTTCCATTCAAAGTCATCCTTGTATGGAAGTACTCGTGGGTGGTCAAGACGTTTCAAAAGGTCGATTTCGTGACGGATGTCATGGGGCTTCATTCGAATATCGCAATCCACTATTTTGAGACAAACAACATTGGTTTGATTACCATCATCACTGCTGGCAGCAACACTACTGCTGTCAATAGCACTGTAAACATCAGAGTAGTGACCACTGTAGATTCGCTTACGCTGGGTGTATCTCTTGTTCTTTTCCATAGTAATGCTTTTGATGTGTTGTGTATGTGGTTCAATTGATCTATTAGTCTGGTGGTTACTCAAGAAGGTCTGGATCAATAGGTCGTATATGCCCGTCAATTATGTGGCCGGGACTCGTGTGGGGTGCCTACGGCGATGTGACACTGTTTCTGGGGGTATCACTGATAGGTCGGATCGTGGGTCACTAAGTGATGAGTACCCTTTTACAAACCTTGTGCGATGAGTGTTTTGGATTGTCAGTAAGCGATAAGCGAACATCGCATTCCACCATTCGGGACTATTGCGCTATGGTAAGATTAAGCGGGTCAACGTTAGGAGCTGTAAGCACGTCATGACGTGCCTACCACGAAGCGAATGCAAAACAAAGATGACACCGCCCCGAATAGAACAGGCATTGGCAAGTTTCGCTTAGTTTCAGTGTGTTCTTCTATTCTTCTGTTTGGTCTACATTTCTATATAATTGAACCCTATTTCGCACCAATTACAACTTTGGTACCAACTGCTGGAACCTTGTAGTTCTCAGCCACTTTGGCTTAATTAATCTGACTATTATATAATTGAATAATGATAGGCTGGATAGATACACTTGCTCATTAATAAGTGACTAGACCGGAACCCGTGTGGACTTGTATCCGTTCCAAATCGGAAGGATTCAACTCCGGTAAAGAGTTCGGGAATAACTCTAAAAGCCTGGACAATTTCGACTATATATTTCTAGGCTTATATTGACGAAACCAAATGGTACAAAACCTTAACTTCTGAAACAGTGACACATTGGAACTTTAATTACATGGGCAATTTTTAACGGCTGGCTAAATATATTTCTCCGGACTTCTATTCGGTTTTACTATTGTTGGGAACCTTCCAGTCTAGACATCAGCTAAGCCATTTATTTAGTAATTGCTCAAATGCTATATTAATCACCCAACGGCAAAAACGGTTTGCCATTCGTTCTAATATTACTAATGTAAATTTTGACCGGTTTTCAAGATGCCGTAGACCATTTGAATCACCAAATTCTGTAAATCCTGTAAAATCAATGACTTGGTTTCTTCGTCTACCGTCATGCTATTGCACCCAAAACGAGTCACCTTTTTAACATTCAAAATATACAAATATACAAATATACAAATACCTAAATATAATAGCTAAATAAACACCTCTAAAATTTAGGAAACTGCTAACAGACCAACCAAGCCTTTATTCATATTTTCAATAGATTATTAGCCTCTTTGGTTATCAATATATGGTTATGATTCTTAATGGTTTGTATCTTAATAGTACCTTCTGTTACAAAGCAGACCAGTACAGTTGATGAAAGTCAAAACCTATAATATAATCATTATTATCATAAGATTCTGATTAAAGGCTAGCTCTATATTATTAGTCATTTTTGTATAAATAAATTCGCTGGTAATATCCTTTTCTGAAATATAACTACAACAACGCCACTTCTGGCGTGGTAAATTTTTTGCTCTTAAACTTTAAGGAATTCATTTATTGCCTAATTATTCATTATTATCCTGGTTCATTCAGGTATCAAAATTCCTTTGATTCTTCATCATCATCTTCGTTGGGGCAATGTACAACTATGTCTATTTAGTATGATCTATATCATATTCGTCTGTTAATTTCTTGTCATGTTCATGTTTCTTATTGTTCATCATGGTATTTATCTGTTCTCATTAAAAAAAAAAGACATCAATTTTTGTCTTCACAAGGTGAAATGGGTAATTAAAAATCATTCATTTCACAATTTTTACGGAAAGCCGGATTCTTCTCCTCCTAGATTCATTAATTTCATCGATTTCACTTCTGCCTCTTTCTAACAGCATTTCCATTTTCTTCATACAACCCTCCATGTCTCTTATAATTATTGTGTATAGCTTGATTTGATATTATATCATTATCATCAGAATAGATCCTTCTCTTTGGATATGTCAATTCCACTCCTTCGAATGCATTTTCATTAACTTTTGGTAATTCCAAAAAGTATGGATGTAATAAGGCCGAGTCAGCTGTCAATCTGGTGGATGGATCATATTCTAATAATCCTTTAAGTAATGCAAGACATTGTTTATTGGTTCCTCCAATTACTTTATACCAATTAACCAAATTTGATGGATAATTTCCTGAAAGTTGTTGTTGGAATGAAACAAATTCAGGATATTTGTTAAGAGCAGGCCAAATCTTTAAATTTGGAGTACCCAAAATTTCTATAATTTTTTGGAATTGATTATGTTGGAAAGGTACCGACTTTTTATTATTTATATCTATCTTTGCTTCTTCACCTTTAAAAATAGGTCTTAAAGAAAGTAATTCAGCAAGAATACATCCCACTGCCCACAAATCAATTGCAGAGGTATAATGTCTAGCTCCTAATAATAATTCTGGAGCTCTATACCAAATGGTAACCACCACTTTATCACCAGTGTATAAACTTTGAAGAGGATTATTAAATTTTCTTGCTAAACCAAGATCACCAATTTTAACCACTCCTGAACTTGAAACCATAATATTAGCTGGTTTTAAATCTCGATGGAAAATCCAATTTTGATGCAAAAATGTCACTCCGTTTAAAATTTGCCATGTAAGTGACTTTATAGTACTTTGAGGTATTGGTTTAATGTCTGGATGAGAATGATAATGAATGATTTGAAGTAAATCATGTTCACAGAATTCAAAAACCATATAAATGGATTTATTTTCAAGAATTATATCCACTAATTTGGTAATATTATTATTATTAAGTTCTCTACAAAGTGACATTTCACGAATAGCACTTTGAGATATACCAGTATAATGAATGACTTCATTACCATTTATATCATGATTATGATGGGTTTTATTTGCCAGATGATTATCACTTTTGAATTTTTTAATAGCAAATAATTGAACATTATCTTTATCATCATTATCTGATTTATTACTTTCTTTAGAAGATTCATTTTCTTTATTTTTCAATCTTGCTTTATAAACTTTACCATAAGTACCAGCCGCTATATAGCCGATAATATGATAAGTTGATAATACAGATTCTCTGGTTAAATCCTTTCTATGTTTATAAGGACCAATAGTTAATATGGAATTCAGAGCCATTAATGCAGGTTGAGGAATCATAGGTACTGATTGGTTTGTTGTTGACCCACTATTTAGTCCTACAGGACCTGAGCCATTCCCAAGCATTCCTGATCCATTAATCCCACTATTGACGGTTCCATTGCTGGTCATGGTATGAAGAAGCCCGTTACTTTTAGCTCCAGCGCTGCTCATTATTGATGATAGTATTCACTATGATGGGAGGATGGGCTAAAAAATCAAATGGGGTATCAAATATATTCTTCTCTAAAAAAAAAAAAACCTGGAACTTGTATCTCTCTCTCTCTCTCTCTAAATATATATTGGTAAGTAACGGTTTTGGAGTTGATATTGGGAAGGGAAACTTGAATCGAATCAGGGCAATAGATTTTTTGATGGATAGATATATGGATCTAAGCTGACCTTCTAAGGGAATCGAGGATCTGGCGAATACTGATAAATGTAACAAATATGATGTATTTGACTTGATCTATGGTTGTATAGTTTTATAAGGTATCTCGGCGGCGATGGTATGATGGGTATATGCACGATCGTAGATGACTGGGGAAGTGCGAGTTCACCTACTAGTGAGAAAACTGGGTTTAGATACAAACTACGAACTTTACGTGCCAATACAGCTAATAAAAAAAAATAGCTTCTGAGGCAGGAACTGTTGGGTGATTTGGGTGGATAAAAAAGTGACAAATAAAAAGAAGGTTTTAAACGGTGATTTAACCATCATCAAAACACCAAGACCAAATGTGTCACTCTCTAGTAATTAGTAATTAGTAATTATATAGTTAGTCTATAACACTAGATTAGTTAGTGAGCCTTTGTAGTTAGCTATTTAGTTGTGGTTATTGTATGGTGCTGTATTTGTATTTACCATTTACAATATATTTGGTATGGTATTTTTACAGTGATCTTATTTACGGTATTGTTGTTTTTTTTTTCACTAGTATTGTCGGTAAATCTATTCCTGGAAACATAAGTAACTTTACCATGAAAGGAAATAGTGACTCACGCCAAAAATGTATGGGTTTCCTTAATTTTACCACACTATGCATGACCGAAGATAATCCTGATATAATAGTTGCCTGGTCGCACTACAACTCCGGGTAGTCAGACCCCCAGACAAGAACACCAGAACAAACATTAATTTGTGGTAGGTTCTGGTAGGAGGTTCTGGTGTTTGGGTTGGAGTATTTTTGGTGTGTGTATTGGGGTGAGCGACTACCCGTTTTAGGAAGAGAAGGATGGTCGGATCGGACTTATACTTTTTGTAAAAGGTGGCAAGATCAGGCTGCAATATTTTCTAGAGTTCGTACTTTTTCGTATCAGTATCATTGAGTACTTTCCTACAATAAAGTTGCGCAGTACCGTACCACACTTGGCACGGGAAAGGTCACTAACTCCGCGCGCCTGCGCCCTAAAGTCCCTTCAAAATCTCGCTAGTTACTGCAAGAACCACCCCTTCTACAGCCACCAAGATAGCCAAAGGAACCTACGGTATACCATAGAACCACACCACCAGAACCGTTCAAAACCTCAACCAACGTACCACTTTCACCCCAAACCGATCCCGCCATCATCCTAGCAAAAATTCCACAGTATAAACTCACGTACCACTAAATACGCCTATCTTCTACTAGAAACTGTTTCTCGCTAAACTAACTAGTTGTACTTTTGTTCGCATGCCAATTTTTTGCAGTATATCCGCGCTCATCCCCTAGTGGCAACTTCATCACTGTCAACTGTTCACTATTCCTATAATGGGCATTGAAAAAGGACTGGAAATCGATAAATATGATCCCGCCGTCTCCGGACTGGCCCCTCGTGATACCAAGAGACAATCCATCGATGATATCATGAACGATGTGGAAGATTTGAAGAAAAACTTGACTTCAATTGGAAAATCAGTATGGACTCTCACAAGCCATTCAGTCAATGAAATCAATGAAAAGGCCAAGAATTACTCCCTTGAATCTCTTCAAGAATGGGATAATCAAGCCCGTCAAAAGTCTAAGCAATTGGCTGACGAGTATTTGGCTCCAGTAGCCAATGAACCAGAACCAACCGAATCATGGGGTTCGGGTGAAAGAGCATACCCTAGCTTTTACCAAATTAGACAACAGCTTCAAGACCGTTTCTCCCAAGATGGAGATTCAAATGAAAGATTTGGGTGTGGTCCTTTTGGCCATCATAATCCTTGGAGAGACCATATCAATGAAGGATTTGGTGGCTCTTTCAGAGGTGGAAAGACTCCATTTGGTTACTATTCCCGCAAATCTCCTTCTGTTCGTAACTACAATGATTGTATGAATAAGAATGGTGAGTCAATTTGGGATTCCAGAGGTTACTGGAGATGTTTATTCCCAAATAGTGAAGTTCCTATTGATTATTTGAACTATAAGAACCAAAACTACCCTAACAAGATCTTGACTAAGGAAGACTTGAATAATGCTATCAAGAACGGAGGTCTGGAAAAAGATGGTGTCATTGATTTGGGTGAAAAAGGTACATTTTTCAGAAAGTTTGAAGATCTTATGAACTGGAAGAATGTTATGTATCAAAATGTCAAGAATGAAAGAGAAGCTAGAAGAAGAGAACTTTTGGAATCCAGAAAGGAAGTTGTTCCTGCTACTAGCGAACCTGAAACTAAGAGAGTTGTTTCTAGTAGTGTTCAATCTACTTTTAACTCCAACCAAGAAAGTAATGAAGTGGAATTGAACGAAATCAAGACCGAATACTTTTCTGATGGTTCTCTGATTACCAAGACAATCACCAAGACCAAGCCATTTGATGCTAAGGACTGGGTCAGTGTTGTTGAGAATGTTGAAGAAGGAAAGGCAAAGAGTAGTGGTTGGTTCTGGAACTCGGGTGATGATTAGTTAAATCTTCATTTGAATGAACGGAACTGGTGCAAAAAGTGAAAAAAATGAAAAATTGAACTTTTCAAAAACTTCACTTTGTATTGTATACTTCTCAAAGTTTTACCAGATGATACATCAATAATATGGTGGTTCGAAGACTAATTTATGAAGCAGACCAACTATGGTTGTGTGTACCTCAGTACGTGTTTGTGAGTTGAAATGATTTTATGATATTTGTAAATAGCAATGGATGTGTTTAAACGCAAGAAACAAGTACAATGTAGAAGTCAATTAATAAAATAAAGCTTGTAATTTATGTTACAGATTGTTCCTGAATCAATAATCTTATACCGTAATACTTATATGGATGTCATTTTGGTACCTTTTACTGTCTCTTATTGTTAAATGCTTTATTGTTAAAGATTGCAAAAAGCTACGAAAATAACAAAAAATGGTGAATATTGATAATTAATGGACCCATTTAAATAAATCTTTACCACAAAACATCACTAGAAAAAACAAAAACCAATGGATAAAATAGAGATTATTACCATGTGTTTCATTCCTTTCACTTAGCTCTTTTTTCACTTCTCTTAAGGCTTTTTCTCTCCCCTATAGTATCAATTATAGATACCTCACTAGAAGCGCAAGTTCCGTCGCTGTGAGAAAATAGAATGGGCCAGATAGTCCATTAGCCAGAACACTTATAAAACCCCTTTTTTCCCTTACTCCACTTAACTACACTTAACAGATCCAAATTCTACCTGTTTTGTCTCGCTAGTTTCTTCTCTGACCTTCATTTCTCTCCCTATATCTCCCTTCTTTCCCTAGCCATCCTTATCAGTACCACCAGTCCGCCGCGCACACTCCGCCGGCTCGGTGCTCATACTGTTTCTCCCTCGACTCCATTTAGGCTACCGCCTCACGTGGATTAATCTGTATCATCAACCTCCTACCACCTACCAACTTACCTAACTAAAAGCCCCTCCTCTACCACCACCATAACAAGATGAATCCATTGAATAAGATCATCTTCCTCTCGGCATTCTTGGCTTCGGGATTCTTATTGATCTTGTTATCATGTGCATTATATAATACCTATAAACCATTATGGGTCATATTCATTTTCTTACTTGCCCCTTTCCCTAATGTGATTGCCCAATCTATCGAGAATTCAAGAGATGACTTCTTAACATTCAATAATAATGATGGTGAAAGACCCTCGGCATTCCTGGAGTTCTGTAAGTTTTTAACTGGGTTGTTGATTGTTAGTGGAATAGCGCTTCCATTGACCTTTTATCATACTAATTTGATTGAATTTGGATCAATGTTGATGAGTATAATTGGAGGTTTGATTGTTTATGGTGATATAATTGTGTTTATCTGGTTCTTTAGTGACAATGAAGAGGAGAATGATGACTTCAACTTCTAGTTTTATAACCGCTTCACCAAAACCAACAAACCATCCAAAAATACAAACTGACAAACAATTGCACACGAAACCATCCCAACAGAACCAAACTACATAATTCACTCAATTCACTCAATTCATAATTCATCATGCTAGTCATATGACTGGCTCGTTAATCATTAGAATATACCACGAGCCACCAATCAAGTTCATGCCAAGGGTCAATTGTTTGCTCGTTTAATCCTTTCAACATCCCATAGAACATCCACCAGTTGATACGATAAGTGACTTTCACGTCCACGTCCAATTTTACGTCTACTTTCACGTTCACGTTCATCCACAACTGTGATTCTTTTATCCCAAAAACTAATACTGATTGCGTTACCAAATATTACTAGAGATTCTATGACCAAATCACCCAACAACAAATGTGCATAGGTGTCTACAGATTAGCATGGTGAAAAACCATTATTTTACAAAATACCTAATTTTGTTTCGTCTAACATATCATTACTTTGTCCTCTGCTTGAAGTTGAGGTCGAGTGCTCTATTTGTAGTTATACTGCCATTGGTAATCTATCATAATACATGAACAAGTTACATACTGTTCCTCCATTGGTAGAATGGACTGTAGTTGTATTTATGCAGTTCTTTACTGCTTTGCAATTTTGCAAGCTATTAAGCTGTGCTATTAGTTTGTCTGTGTCCTGTAGGTTTTCTTGAAGTAATTGATAATGGTCAACACCACCCATTACTGTAGAAGAATCCTTATGAAGTAGAAGCTCCAATGGTACAGTTTTAGGCACCAATAGTTTACTGAGCCGAGTACATTTCCTTTTCATCTTTATTCAATACTCTTCAATTCAAGGTAACCAACAACACAATCACAATAATAGTCAACACCACAATTGTAACCAAACTACCATTTTCAGCTACTCTTCTTCTGAAAACTCCCAATTTGTGACTGGCAGAATTCAATCTATTCTGTGATATATCCACACCTTGTTCCAAATCATTCAATATGATTAAATGCTCATCTAATTCAGAATTGATATTGACACCCATAGCATGTTGTCTCTGTATAGACTGGTGCAATACATCCAAATCCTGATCCTGGTCAAGCATTGTCTGTTGATGTTGAGCAAAAAGCTGATGATTGGTCTGATCAAATGACTCCGTGTCTGTTTGAGACTCATCATCAGTATATGGTTTGAAAGCTCTTGTTCCCATTAATTCTGTTCTAAGCTCATCATTATCATCATCCACATCATCTCTAAAACGAACTGATTTACTCTTCTTCAATCCTGGTTCTGGCATCTCCTTTCTATTAAACTCATACTCTTCAACAGTAATGTATACATCACTAGATAACTGATTCATATACTGATCATACCTAGAAACAAGCCCCTTGAATGACACCACAAGATCATTAACACTTTCATTCTGTTGCAAAATTCCAATGATGTCATCTTGTATGTAATTCAACGATTTTAACACTTTTTGAATGATACTGATCAACTCATAATTATCGTCTTGTGAGGGGGTAAGTTTAAGAGTTTGAACGAGACGATCTCTTTCTTCGAGGGAAGACTCCAAGGAGTCAAGGTGGATTCCCGATTTGGCAATAGCCGTCCTTATATCTTTGGCAGAGGGCATAATGATGTGAAGTCTATGAGATTACGGGGTATGAAAGGCTAATTCCGATATGTGCCGTTTGGGCTGTGAATGAGATAAGGAGTGATCTTTATGAAGTCACGTGAAAGGAGGGTAAACCTTTTACCAATATATAGTATATAAAAGATACAAAGTAGTGTACAAATTGAAGAAAAGGGAGCTAATTAGGCAATAGAACACGATAGTATAATTTCTGGGGATATTTTCAGAATTTTTTAAAGAGTTTATACTGTTTAAGTTACAGGTATATACTCTTTATATGGTGTAAATCACTGATATTAATTACAAAAAAAATTAGATAAAGTAGTAGCAACTTGCTCTCAAAGCTCTAGAAATTGTAACTATTTCTATCGTGAGACTTTGGAAGAATCTACTATACTTTTTAGTCCTTCTTGTGGTCTTTTAAGGGTCCAAGGTCTAAAAATAGCCTTAAAAATTACAGAAAAAAAGCCACTACAAAACAAGCCCTCCTAAAAACTATCTTATAGACGCTTTAAGACCCATAACTAACCCCACCCTCACCGTCTTACCCCATCTATTTTTTTTTTGCAACTCTAGCTCTATTGTTCATTGGTGATCACTTTCGCACGTGACCAAACATATACATGTTCGAAATCAACCACCATTTAAACCCTACAACATGTTTTCCAAACTCAAGAACTTCTCTGAAGACGTGGCCAAAAGTTTCAATGAGTTGAATCACAGCGAAAACGGCCCCGGTGCCGGCGGACGACGGACCAATGCCAATGCCATCAAAGAACTCAAGAACGAAGCCAAAGTCTTGAGCACTCAGACCCCTGATCCAAAAGATCTTACACAACCAGAAGATGAACCAGTGACAGGTGATGAAAAACCTGCTTCTAAACAAGCAACTCCCGATCCAGAAGGTGTTGCCAAAGCTTCTCCTGCTCCCATTGACTTAAATGAACTTCCACCAAGCATCAGATCGAAAATGAAGAAGTTTGCCAAGTATGAAGAAAAGTATCCATTATTGCTTGATGCATTCAAGACCGAGAAACGGAAAGCGGAATTGATTGTATCATTCGAAAGGGTTTTACAGGAACATACTCCAATTTCAAGTATATCAGACGCAGGACTTTTGGTGGAATATCTTAATGGATTGAATGAGAAAACAGTTATGTTGAACAATGAGTTGAGGAGGTTTTCGAAGGAGAATGGAACTTTAACTCTGAAGGTGAAACAATTGGAGACCGAAGCTGATGCTGCTAGAAAGACCAGATTAGAACTCCAAAAGCGCGTGAAAGAACTTGAATCTGGAGCCAAAGAACTGGAACAATTAAAGAAACAAGTGGATGAATTGAAGGTAGAAAACGAACAGATACCTTCATTAAACGAAAAGATTAAAGAACTTGAATCCAAAGAACTTGAATCCAAAGAACCTGAGTCCAAAGAAGTGTCAGATAATAGCGAGGTGAACGATTTGAAGAAGCAAATAGAAGAATTAAAGTCCCAAAATGAAAGCTCAACTGGAAAAGAAGAGCTCGAAAAGAAACTCACTCAGCTTGAAACCGAAAAAAGTGAATTAGAAACCAAAGAAACCGAAAATTCTCTGAAATTAGAAGCTGAAATCAAATCTAGAAAAGATTTAGAAGAAAAGGTAGAACAAGAAAAGAAACTCAAGGTTGAAGCTGAAGGAAAGGTCAAGAAAGCGGAAACAGCACTTGAAAAACACAAACAGAAGATTAAGGATGTGGAAGCTAAACTTTTAGACACTTCAAAGAAGCTTGAACAAGCCGAATCTAGTTCTAAGAACCACGAAGAATTATCTAAAGAATTGGACACTCATAAAGCCTCAGTGACTTCATTGGAAAAGGACAAGACTAATCTTGAATCTGAAATAAAGGCCAGTGAAGAAAAGTTCAAATCACAAGTTGAAATCTTAGAGAAGACCATCGAAGAATACAAGCAAAAGATTGATCAAATAGAAGTAAAGGAACCAGGTACCAAGGAACCAGAGACCCAAGAACCACAAACAGGTTCCGTAAACAAGAAGAACAAGAAGAAGAATAATAAAAAGAAGAATGCTGGTGAACAAGCCTCAACTTCAGCTCCAGTTCCAGCAGCTACGACAACTGAGGTATCTGAAACTGGATCTACCGAGATAACCAAGCTTAAGGAAGAATTATCCACCGTTGAAAAGTCCCTTAAAGAAGCCAACGAAGAAAAAGAACGTTTATCCAAGGAAGTGACTGGATCTAATGAAGAAAAAGAGAAATTGAATGGAGAGCTCAAGGACTTACACTCAAAGTACGACTCCATCATTGCAGACAACAGAAAATTAAAATCATCATTGGAATCCAAGACTGAAGATGTAGAACAATTAAGTGATCTGTTGAAGGATATTGGAAACGATTTGGTTGCGGCCAGAGATGAAATCAAGGAATTGAAATCTCGTAACAACGAAAGTTCCACTGAAGAACTTAAGGAAGCCATTCAAAAACACGAAGAAAAGATTAAGAGTCTTGAACTTCAAGTAGCTGAATACGCCAAGGAAATCGAAGGATACAAGAGTGAAGAAGCTACATTAAAGAGTGAAAATTCTTCCTTAACAACTCAATTGGATGAACTTACTAAGGAAAAGGAATCATTGAAGAAGGAAAAGGAAACTTTGGACTCCGAGTTATCTAAATTAACCAAAGAAACTGATACTTTAAGAGTGGATAAGAGATCTTTGACAACCAGCATTGAAACTCATACTAAAGAAAAGGAAAATTTAATCAAAGAAAGAGAAAATTTGAATACTAGAATCAAAGAATTACTGAAATTCAAGAGTAATGATACTTCACTTAAGTTAGAGGTGGTGTCATTAAAGACATCAATAAACCACAAGGATCAACAAATTGAAGATTTTAAGAAAAACCTTCAAGAATTGACCAAACAAAGGGATCAAGCTGTGACTCAAAAGGATGAAACCATCACCTCACAACAAGACCAAATCACCAAATTAATGGTGGCCAAGAATGATTTACAAAACCTCAATAAGTCACTTATCAATGAAAAGAACGAGTTGATAACAAAACAAGAGGCTTCCTTTACCAAGGAAGCATCATTAACTAAAGAATTGAATGAATTGATTTCTAAGACTCAAGAAGTCAACTCCAAGTTCGATTCACTCAAGAATAAATACGACTCATTGGTTAAGGATAAATCATCATCTTCTAACGAGATACAATCTTTCAAACAACAATATGAAGAATTGACCATGAAATCCAAGGAATCTGCCATGAGAGTGGAAAACCTTGAAGATGAACTTAATGAATCCAAGAACTTACAATCTGAAAGAATCAAAGAAGCCTCTACTTTACGTAGATTATTGATCGAGACCGAAGAACAAATCAAGAACAATGAGTCCAACTTTAAGGCCGAAATTAATAAGGTCATGAATGAGAAGCTTGAATTGGAAAACAAATACCAATTGAAGATAAAGAAGAAGGATGTTGAAGTTGATTCTTTGAATTCTGGATATGTTAAACGTATTGATGAGTTAGAAAAGAAGTTGAAGGAGTTCCAAAGAAAGGAATCTGAACCAGTATCTGAAACAGTTGCAGACAAGGGAGAAGAAGATGAAATGAAGCAAACAGTTATTAGTTTGAGAAACTCATTGGAGCAAATGACCAAGAAGCAAAGTGAATATCAAACCCTTATCTCAAGTTTGAGAAAGCTTAATGATGAGTCCAATATGAAATTCGAAAGATTGTCTAAGAACTACAAGATTTTGACCCAACAATACCGTACCATGAAGGAACCAACTGAAGCAGAAATTGTTCCAAAGACATCTATTGACTCTAACAGTAGTAGTGGAACACCAGTTCCAGAAGCCAAGTCTGATACTAATATTGCTTATCTTAAGAATGTGTTATTAGGATTCTTTGAACATAAGGAACAAAGAGAACAATTATTACCAGTGGTAAAGACTTTGTTCAATTTGGATCAATCTGACGAAAAGAAGTTTTTGAATGCCTTGAAGTGAAATTTAAGAGGAACTGGTCCAATAGATTGATTTAATCATATGACTAAGTAACTTGACAAGCGATTTGAAATCAAATTTATGGCACAATTTAGATGTGCCAACGAAAATAGAAATAAAAGATTTAGAGAAAATTCTGTAGAATAACAATAACTATTATATCAAAGTATTGGTCCAATGGTATTATTAATACAATGGTTTTTTTTAGTGCTATGAATCAGGAGCTTTATCTATAGAAGACACGGATAATTACTGGACTGGCTGGTGGGGGAATTTATGAAGGGTCAGCTTGTATTGAAAATGTAATTGGTACTATTATAGATAATCATATTTATAGATTTAAAGCCTATCTATTAACTTTTAGTCTTTGGTCTTACTTCAATACTAACTACCAATATTTACTAACAATACGCCGTTAATATGTTTTTAAATTAAACCAATTATCAGAATGTGGTGCTAATATTCTTATACTGTGTCTGGTACTATTTAAAGTTTTTTTTTTTTTTTTTTTCGTTTCAATCTGTTGGTGTCAAATTTGTATTAACTCGATATGTCACTATTGATCCAGAGCTTCTGCTATTATCAATGCGCATCGCGAAATCGATGAGGTTAAAGACAGTTCTAGTTTTCACTATCACTTACCAGACTAACCATCTTATAACTAGCCCATAACCATAACCAGGAAATAGTTCGTGATGTTGGATCCTTTTGATCAAAAGAAACAGTCTATCTTGGAAGAAATAGGTGCTACTAATGGAGGAATTCCCGACTTATCACCAAAGGGAAGTATTGATGAGTTATGTATCCCAATCATAAACCTTATCAATTCCAGTCAAGATATGGTCACTACTTCTTCATGTTCTGGAAGAGTCAGTGTGTTCCTCGAGGGGGTCAAGAATGTAGGACTGGAAGACGTCAAGATTGGATCTAAAGGTAATCAAGGACATTGGATCTTTGTAACTCATACTCCAGATAATATGGAGAAATGGTATGAAGGTGTTGATTTCAAATATACTGAAGACTGGACCAGCGATTCAAATACTCGTTACATTCTCTACAAGTTCGAGCCTTTGATCCTTCATGTCAAATGTCGTGATTTAGCTTCTGCCAATGCTTTATATACTACAGCCATGAATTGTGGATTCAGAGAAAGTGGTATAGGAAGTAATAATATTGTGGCCATAAGAATATCTATCAAATTAGATGTCCCTATAGGATACAGTGAAGGTGAAGATATGGTTTCCTTTGTCAGTAAGGAATACTTGGGAGTTATTACCAAATTATCTTTGGACAGATTTAAGGAGAACTTCAAGAAATTAGATGTTTTATACAAAGCCATCGAAGAAATGATGAAGCCAAAAGTAGAAGAAAAAGTGGAAACCAAAGAAGAAAGAAGAGCCAGAAAAATAGCTGAAGGTATGGCCAGAAGAGAGGGAGTATTGAAGGAGAAAGAACAAAAGAAGAAAGAAAAGGCTGAAATGGCCGAAAAGGAAAGGTTAGAAAAGGAAAAGACTGAAAACCAACAAAATTAATTAGCAGAGAAAACCATTTGGTCAAAAATTAGATTTAACATATTTCTAATAATTAATTATTATCATTATCATTATCATTATTATTATTATTATTATTACATTATTACCACCAATGAACCTTTAATTTCTCATTTATCTAACCCAGTCCATCTCATTTCTATATCTGCTTGTAAATATTCTGGTAAATATTCTGGAGCAAGAGTAAACCAAAACCAAAACCAAATTTCTATATTGTAGATAATTAGGATAATTAGAGATTAATTATTAGATCTAAAACATTGTAAAAGACATAAATAGTTAAATCTAATTTTGTGTTTCTAAGAGTGAGACAAGATACCAAAGAAGATTTCGACTCCATTCAAGTAGTGGTGTGAGGAACAAGGAAACTAACGAACTCGGAGATGACTCATCCTGGGCAATGACTCAAATCAACTGAACCTGGGACATTTGTAAATGTAATTCGTAGAACCTTATAAAGATCTACGTGACATCATCTGACAGTACTAAACCTGTAAAATTAAGAAACCATTTTTCCGTTCAATCCTGTTCACATCGTTTTGTTGGTTTTGGTATTTCACTAAATTGTTCATAAATCGCACTGCACTGGATCTGAAATTTTTTATTCATTAAATCCTTACTCTACCAAGATGTCTGAACAAGCCGAGAAATTGGAAAAGTTAAACATTCAAGAACAGGCCGCTCCTGAAGCCTTAGCTGCTGTTCCTGAAGCTGCTGCTGCCGCCACCGAAGAAGTCATTTTAGGTGAAGATGGTCAACCATTGTCCAAGAAAGCTCTCAAGAAGCTTGCTAAGGAAAAGGAAAAGGCCCAAAAGAAGGCCGAAAGAGAAGCTCAATTAGCTAAGGAAAAGGCTGAAAAGGAAGCTGCCGCTGCCAATGACCCTGCTAAGGCTAACTACGGTAAGTTACCATTGATCAACTCTTCTGTCAAGACTGGTAAGACCAGAGTCGAATTAAAGGACTTAAGCGCTGCCAACGATGGTGAAGAAGTCATTTTCAGAGCTAGAATTCACGGTAGTAGACAACAAAGTGCTACCTTATTGTTCCTTACTTTGAGACAACAAGCCAACACCATTCAAACCTTAGTTAGAACCAACAAGGAAACCAACGAAAACGCTCTTTCCAAGCAAATGGTCAAGTGGGCTTCTTCTATCAACTTAGAATCTATCGTTTTAGTTCATGGTGTTGTCAAGAAGGTCGATGAACTTATCAAGTCTGCTACTGTTCAAGATGTTGAAGTTCATGTCACCAAGATTTACACTATCCAAGAAACTCCTGAACAATTACCATTATTGATTGAAGATGCTTCTAGATCCGATGCTGAAGCTGAAGCTCTTAAATTACCAGTCGTCAACTTGGACACTAGACTTGATGCCAGAGTTATTGACTTAAGAACCCCAACCAACCAAGCTATTTTCAAGCTTCAATCTGGTGTTTGTCAATTATTCAGAGAATTCTTGAGCAACAAGGGTTTCACTGAAATTCACACTCCAAAGATCATTGCTGCTGCTTCTGAAGGTGGTTCTAACGTCTTTGAAATCAACTACTTCAAGGGTAACGCTTACTTAGCTCAATCTCCTCAATTCTACAAGCAACAATTGATTGCTGCTGATTTCGAAAAGGTCTTCGAAGTTGCTCCAGTTTTCAGAGCTGAAAACTCCAATACTCACCGTCATATGACCGAATTTACCGGTTTAGATTTGGAAATGGCCTTCGAAGAACATTATGATGAAGTTTTGGATGTCTTAGGTGAATTATTCATCTTCATCTTCTCTGAATTAAAGAAGAGATACGGTAACGAAATTGCTACTGTTAGAAAGCAATTCCCAGTTGAAGAATTCAAGGTTCCAGAAGGTAAGATGGTTAAGCTTCACTTCAAGGAAGGTATCCAAATGTTGAGAGATGCTGGTAAGGATTTAGGTGATTTCGATGATTTATCCACTGAAAACGAAAAGCTTTTAGGTAAGTTGGTTAGAGACAAGTATGACACCGATTTCTATATTTTAGACAAATTCCCATTGGCTATTAGACCATTCTACACCATGCCAGATCCAGAAGACCCAAGATACTCCAACTCTTACGATTTCTTCATGAGAGGTGAAGAAATTCTTTCTGGTGCTCAACGTATTCACGATGCTGAATTATTGAAGGAAAGACTTAAGGCTCACGAAGTTGACCCAACCGTTCCAGGTATGAGTGATTATGTTGATGCTTTTACTTACGGATGTCCTCCACACGCCGGTGGTGGTATTGGTTTGGAAAGAGTTGTTATGTTCTTCTTAGACTTAAAGAACATTAGAAGAGCTTCCTTGTTCCCAAGAGATCCAAGAAGATTGAGACCATGAGCTTACCCTGAATTAATGATTCAAATGAGTTTAGTTGTCCTATGTTAATGTAGAGACCAATGTACAAAGATATTAATAATAATACTGAGCTTTTGAAGAGCTTCAAATTGTAGTGAGAGTAAAAAAAAAGACAGGAGTCATATCTCCAGCTATTTATACTTCTCTTGGTTGGCTGGTTGGTTGGTTTGTCTTGTTTGTCTTGTTTGTAGTAAATGCCTCATATTAATGCAATGACTACTCGCATTGGTTAAGTGGTATGACCCTTGCATTCCATTTTGCATATTACAATTTTGGCTGACGTGTTGATAATATGTTGGGTAACTGGAAGCAATATAAAAGGCTGCCAAAAAATGTTGATGTTCACCACCGAACCTTAATATTTAGTGATTTCATTTACTATTACAACATTTGGTAGGTCTTGATACTATTTACTACATTTATACAACAATATCAATAAAATTCATGATCCGCCACAATTACCCATTGGATTCTTGAAAACTTAACGGTATTACACTGGATCATTAACATCACCAATTTGCCAATTTAGTGGACACAATGGGTTGCTACTGTCGTTTGCAACTATCACCAAGTTTGGTAGTGATTTTCCCCAAAAAAAAAAGACACCAGCCTGCACACGCGCCTATCTTTGCGACAATAAATCGTCAACCAGATAACGATACCCAATTCATTGTTACAACCATCACGTGGAAACCGCTTTTGGGATTGAAAGTTCACCAGCATCTTAGCCCGAGACGTTATTATCATAAAGAATACCTTTATTAAAAGTCCGGCTCCTTCAACTTAGATTCATACCACTGCATTATTTGGGGGCAAGTATTACTAACAAGTTCTCAATTACCTCATCAAATAAACTAAGACCAAAAGTTATTCATCCATTCCAAGTGAAATTTTAGTTCTATTCGAATTATTCATCAGAATACAATACTCATAAACCGCCACTTCTTTTTTAATTATCTTTCTTATATCATTTTAAACATGGAAGCCACGCTACTCCCTAATCCTAAAGACACCAATGCTACCATCCTTCTAATGGGTTTACGTAGAGGTGGTAAGTCATCTATTTGTAAGGTGGTGTTCCATAACATGCAACCTTTAGATACTTTATACCTTGAAAGTACTTCAAAGCCAACCACTGAGCTGTTCTCATCACTCATTGACCTTTCGGTGATGGAATTACCAGGTCAACTTAATTACTTCGAACCTAATTATGATTCAGAACGGTTATTTTCGTCTATTGGTGCTTTGGTTTATGTCATTGACTCTCAAGATGAGTACCTTAATGCTATAACAAACTTATCCATGATTGTTGAATTTGCTTACAAAGTGAATCCTAAGATAAATATTGAAGTGTTAATTCATAAAATTGATGGGTTATCCGAAGATTACCGTATAGATGCTCAAAGAGATATTATGCAAAGAACAGGTGATGAATTACTCGACTTAGGGTTGGAAGGTGTTCAAGTTTCTTTCTATTTGACCTCCATTTTTGACCATTCTATCTATGAAGCTTTCTCCAGAATAGTACAGAAATTGATTCCGGAGTTGCCATCTTTGGAAAACATGTTGGACAATTTGGTTCAACATTCTTCTATTGACAAAGTCTTCTTATTCGATGTCAACAGTAAGATTTATGTGGCTACTGATTCATCTCCAGTGGATATTCAAACCTACGAAGTATGTGCTGAATTTATTGATATCACTATTGATCTTGATGATTTATACATTGAAGATTCTAATGATAATCAAAAAACAGTAGCACACCCAAAGGAATTAAAGTCTATAAGTCACCTTTCCAATGGTTCCATACTATACTTAAAGCAAATGATCAGAGGATTAGCTTTAGTAGCATTAATTAGAAATGATGATGCAAATGTTCTTGATGGTTCCAGTGATATGGCCAATCAAGAAAAATCATTGACTATCATTGATTATAATGTGAATTTATTAAAGAAGTCATTAATAAAGATGTGGGAAAATTCAAGATTAATCCCTAGAAATGAAATAGAAGAAGGAACTAGTCATAATAGTGAATTAGGAAGCGATTAGTTTAAAGAACATAGAATCAGCACCAAATTTCAGCAAGTGGGTTAAACACCATATAGGGGTTATTTGTTCTTTCACTTACAATCTTTGAATTTGTGTACTTGCAACGAAAACCACTTATGGTATTAACATACTTTATAATGTATAATAATGATAATTCAATATTTAAGAATAAAAAGGAGAATTAAAAAGTAGAACAATAGTAGATGATTTTTATTATATCGAATCACCTGACTCCATATAGTAAAAACATATGACCGTTGGTCTTAATTTTTGGCAAAGCCAAAAGATCAACTATCGACCCCAAACAATTGGCTCCGATAACATCAATTAGAAGCAAGTACTAAGTGGTTAACCATCTCAATGCCTTACCAATTGGTCTCACTAATTGTGAGTTTCCACCATTTCAAAGAAATGGATATGGAAGAAAGAAATCAAAAATTAAAAGATCCACACTCTCGATCCTAACTCGCATCCAAAGACGCGAGAGAGAACCTTAATGAGAGTTGGCAAAGCTCCCCATGGCGCTGTGCAATGCCTCTAGGGAGCTTAGGTTATAGAACTTCTTGATCTCCTATAACATCTCCAGGTAAGTATGAGAAAAAAAAAGAAAAATTCCAAAGTTGGCAGGCTCGCGTCATATTTATATGTAGACAGAATCCGGGTAACCACAATCACCAAATTTGCAACCAATTCTTAAACAAGTCACCAGAAGAAAAGACTTTCAATATAGTCACGCTTATGGGGTGCAATGGATTCTTGGGTATAAATAGGGAGACAATTCAGCTAAAGTAAATTTTTGTTCATCACTTGCCGCAAAGTTAAAAAGTGATCTTTTCCCTACAAAAGGTTGCTCAAGTTTTTTAGAAGTGTCATCTACAGTTGAACTATGGTACGTCGTAAACTAGCTATGTGGTGAATGCAGATCTATAAACTATATAACTGGCCCAAATACTTGGGTGCTTGGTAAAATATTAATATACATAAAGTGGTTATACTTTAGTGATCATGGTGTGTTGTAAAGGCAGGGAAGCTATATTGGAATTACTTTGAGTTCTGCCTTGTACATCTTACTGGAGCCTATGTTTCTTACCCAAACGTACTCATCGTCAAACTTTCCATCATAAACAATATTACCCACACCAGATGCTCTACCCTTACTCAAATTAAAAGATCCACTTGAAATGAAACCCATCAAGTAAAGGAAGGACCATGGTTGAATTTCGTCGTTATTATGGTTTTTGCAGTAAATTCTAGCACCATCTTTGATGGTACCTTCATTAATGATCGAGACTGAGACTTGTGCTAATGGTAATTTACCCTTTGGAACTTCATTAATATGTATGACTTCTGAAGATCCAAATTCAATATGATCTTTCTTTGATTTGTCGAACAATTCAACAATTAATTCATTGGAATTGCCTTTGATAGTTTTTTCCAATTGTATTATATCGTTGAAAGATTTGATATTTCTATTTAGATTATCATCGAAAGTAGCAAATGTTGGTGATGTATTTTGAAGTTCAGTTTCAGACTTCTTTGAATATTTCTTAAGGTATAAGAGATTACGCAATCCTAACCAATCACAATTGAAACTTCCAATGATTTCATCACTGGTAAAGTCTGGTCTGGACTTATTTTGGAGATTCAATGGCATCTTATCATACTTTTCCTTATTCAATTTCCCTAAAACTTCATTATAGTTCCACCCATCAGCTAAAAATGGATAGTCTTGAGGGAAAGTTGGAATATCTTGTTCGAAATTGGTTTGTTGTAATTGTTTTAATGCACCAAACTTGATGTCACGTAAAGTGGTCATTTTGGTCCACACTGGCATAACCCAGTACCATGGTAAAACAATGGCCCAGTTTTGGGAAGAAGTTTTGGTGATAAAAATAGGAATTCTTGAGTTTTCATGATATACGGATTTGATGTTGTTGCTGGAATCCTTTGTATGTGCAAACTTTTGACTGATAGCCTTGATTGAAAGTTGATCTTTGTAAGATTCATTTCTGGCAGAGCTATCAAGCAAATTAGCCACTGATTGCTTATTCATGCTGGTGGATTTCCATTGACTTAATTCGATAATTAAATCATTGGTTGATTGAATTGAAGATTTTTTGGTCAAATGAACTGGTCTCTTCCAGAACCTTGGGTCCATTATATCGAATGAAAAAGTAGTTCCAACTGGGATAATACCAGAATCATTACTATTAGCCACCTTTGCCCACAAGTCAACCATATCTTGGCTCTGATCTTTGAATAAGTGTAAGATTCTGGACACAGAATGAATGGAAGTTGGACCAATTAGATCAATACTTCCCAAAGAATAACTGCAATCATAAATCTTATCTTCTGAACCAATCATCAGTTTTAATGAGCCAAACAATTCTTCAAATATGGAGGGATTCATTCTTAAAAGGATCTTTCTAGTTTCGATGTTAGCATAAATTAATCCTTTTCCCACTTTTTTACCTTCCAATTGGATCCAACTGTTGTATGACTTATTACCATTTATGATGGACTCTGGAACTTTATTAAATTTTGTCAATGCTAAAAGATATTCTCTGAATTTTTGTTCATCACTTAATTCTAAAATCATACTGTTCATGTATGAAGTATCCATCACTATAGTTCCAGACCTTCTTTGACGATTCATTGATCTAAATGATTTTTGAGTTGGAGTTAACGGTATTTGATATCCATTCTGTTTTATCATATGGAATCTCTTAGAATGCCAGATATGGGTAGGCATCCAGGTGAATTTATGTTGTCTTTTGTGGAATTTAATATTTCCTTTTGGTTTAGGTGCAAGTTCATTAACTCCGGTGTTGTCATAGGCGCCACATGAATTATTAAAGTCATTTTTAGGTCCTTCTGCTTCCAATTTTTTTATCTCCTCATTTAATGTTTTTATTTGTTCTCTGGTGTTCAATTTTTGGTTATAAAAATCATCTCCTGGCATACTACGAAGAAGCTTTAATTTTCCACCTAACTTCAACAATCTCTTTCTAGTATTTAAGCGGTACAACTTACGGCCTCTGAAATGTTCTTTCTTTGGAGGAACACCATTTAAAGTATTTTTCATTTCTCTGATTGCCTTGTTTCTTAATCTCTTTGGAATTCTCTTGACATTATGAGATGCTGCTCTTCTTCTTAATGAACGAGGCAAACTCTGAAAAACTCTGGTTGCTGAAGCATTCTTTGTCTTTAATTGAGATAATTCAAACGACTTGATTTCAAATGATCTGGATTGAAGAAAATCGGCCACATTAAGACGTTCTTTATTCTCGAAACTCGAATCGGTGGTTTGTGTTTTGATGGTTCTGCTGTTGTAAAGACGTGCCTTCTTGGCATTTGCGGGTTTTGGTGGTGGCATAATGGGAAAGTAATCAAGCACAAACAAATGAGTGCAATGAACTATAATTCGAATATACAAGTCCTCTACGATACTTAGTTTGGTGCATATTCTATCAACTACATCATCGCGTATTCGGTCACGTGCGGTACGGTAGCGCATCACTTGTTATAACAAAGTTGTCTGTTAACATACACTGTGTTACAATGAGTGTTTACAAAGGTTTTAATGGTGAGTTATTATTGATTAATCTATATGAGTTACACCTATAACATTCTTGATTTTTTAAGGGGCTCAGGAATGTTTTTTGAAGGGTAAATTTTAATCTTGAAATTAACGATTAATATTACCTTAATTTAATAGTATGAAACACTGTATAAAGTTGGTAAATGAGTGTGGTTTTTCTGCCATTCAGTCAAAATGTTCATCATTTGATCTTCCAAAAGAACACTGGATTCATCTTCATCTTCTTCCTTCTTCTTTTGTCTAAATTCATGAATCATATTCACCAATTTCAATATACCTTTACCTCCAATGATAGCATTTTCATTATCATCCTTGATATCCACATTCACCACATGCACAAGTTGTTTGACATCATTTTCATCATCTTTACTGTACATTCTGTACATCAAATCATCCAATACACTATCAAAACATCTTTCTTCACAAGTAATGACCAAATCGAATTTCCCAGCATAATAATTGGCTTGCCACTTTTCAGGAGCCAACTTCACGTGTCTGTTTCTATCCAACATATGGATTAATCCATTGGCTTCATATATTTTACGATGGTTCTGTGATATCAAATCATTATAGATGTCTTCATATGGAGTTCCGAATTCGTATACATTTGGTTTATCTGGAGATGGACCCGGAAGTCTGACGGCCGAACCAGTTCCGAAGGATTTGACATTATAACCGGCATCTTTGAGTTGTTTGTGGGATTCCATAGAACGGTTATTGTTGGATGCACATACTGTACAAATCTTGAGAGAGTCTATTATTTTACTCATGCTATTATGTTATGATGTGGGGGAGAATGGATGGTTAGTGGGGGAAGGTAATAAACTTGGGGGTATAGTGTGGAGGGTAACTATATGCTGGGATTAATGGACCACTAGTGGCGTGTAGATAGATGTAGTAGTAGAGCGATATAGATGATATTTCTTATATATGATAAGTGATCCGCGCACGCCCTCCATACTAAAATCAGTATAACCCCCAGAACCAGCAATAGTTATGCGGAACACGCTTGGTGTAGTACTTAATGTAGTTCTACAACTGCTTAAAAAGTGTCTACAACCTCTTGTACAATTTACTATTTTTTCTGCATATTTTTTTTTCCATTTTTTTCTACTTACAATTAGTTAATTCATATTATAAGCTATCTAAATTCTAGGAATAACTAAATATACCATAGCATTCTCATGGAAGGTGATGTAACACCACAAGCCATTTGTTAATGAAGAGCTCGTCCTGCGAGGTCTTTTTGATAAAGACGAGATTTTAATTGAGGTATTTCGACTGATATTGAACGATCCAACAATATAATTTAGAAAAGATTCAATTAAATATTGAAAGATCTGTTAAGTTTTGTTCTTTACCTATTTTTCCTCGTCATTTAAGTCTTGTTTTTGGATGGTCTCAAAAGCCTCACCTTTCCCGCTGCTTACGTCTAAAGCATTGACATTACTTTCTTGAGGAATATTTTGATACTCTGATACTCCAAGGTCAACAAAATCATCTAGATCTTTCTTATCAACCACTTCTGTTTCAGATTCTATGTCTTCATGATGAATAGTGACAAATCCTGAAGTTTTTCTATTTTTTTCTGTCTTCGATGGTCTTCTTGCTGTTGGGTGGAAATGGACAATTTTATGGTTTCCTTGTTGACATACTTTTTTGAAATCTTCATATTCCAGTAGATTTTTAAATACCAAACCAATCATCATAGAAGGATCCAAATCATTGAAACCAAGCTTTTGATAATTTTCTGAATGATATGATTGATAATTAATAACATCTTGATATGGTTGTGGATTATGAGGATTAAGATATAAAACATGAGCATCTTGATATCCCACAAAATAGAAACTAGAAGAAGGTTTACCACCTGCTATACCCACAGAATAAGGCATTGATAAAATTTGTTTTAAACTTGAATAATAATATTGATTAATTTTATCAATTCCAAGTCTTACAGGTAATAAAATTAGTAAACCATCAGGATCATCAGAAAATAATTCCAGGATTTGATTATCATATAAATCACAACTTTCACTAATTAAAACATTGATACGAGGGATTCCTTCAGTTGCTACAAGCTTATCATTTAATCTTTTGATTGATAATGAAGCAGCATTGGGACCAAACCATTCACCTGGTTTAACTTTAAGGGGCAGATTGGAGGCCACTTTAACAAAATTATGAAGGGAAAATGGAGATTCTTGATTATCTCTAAACAAATCAATTATTTTATGTTTAGAATCTTGATCTAATAAGTGAAGAAATGCATTGGCTAAAAGACTTTGACTGGTCCGAATCATGCAACCCCAACCCACATCACTAGTAAAATTCTCATTATCAATAAGATTAGGAATTTGACCAAATCCATTAAATAAAAGACTCTTATTAAAAATGAATGACTGGATAAATGATAATGGTTGAGGACCTCCTTCGGCCTTGGCTATAGGCTCAAATCCAAACCGGTAAGTTAACCAGATCTTGGACCGAATCTCAGCCTCGTACTCTTCTTTATTGGTATATTCTTTACCTAAGATCACCACTGGTGGTTCATTCTCTGGTTCATGCTTATCAGTTAACGCGGTTATCTGTTGCCACAATTGAGATATTTGGAAAGTATGGGACGAATTATTGGGGGAGCTTGATGAATCCGTGCCTGAGGTGTTTGTGGGGGCGCCAGAACTTATGGAGATGTGTTCTTTGGATGGGACCTCGTTCGTATGGGAGGACATAGCTACTTTCTTATGGAGTATGGGGGCAGTAGATAATAGTGTTAGGGACTGCAGGAACAAGTGGGGAGCACGTGAGCAGTATAGGAACCACCACTTTAAACCAGCAATCAGAATTCGTGTATGGCAACACAATAAGGGGCTTTTGAAGTGGTGCAGCAATGCGAAACATTTGGTGGGTGTTAATGGGTGTTACACAGGAACACTGTTCCTTAATCTAGCACCAAACTGGGCTTCCATATTACGTTATCTCGCATGTAATTAGTGTATCTATATACTGTACTGTGCGGGTATAAACAGTCAATTGCAAGGATTAAGAGCCATAAAGGAAGCTTCAAACTTGGAGGGACCGTTGTACTAGAGTATATGTGCCATTTAGGGTGTAAATGGAGTACGGTGGTTATCAAGGGTATTCTAATCACGTGCAAATGCACGTGATTCTTTTGAAAGCTGACTACTGTTTGACCTGCACACAGTACCAGGAGTATATACTTCCCAGACAGCAACCGTAGCCCAGCTTCCTGACGTAACAAATCGTTCTCGAATATCCACCGATCTCTCTGTCTCTAAATCGCTGTCGCCTGCTTTTTTCAACGTGTTAATGTTCATATATGATGAGTCACACGTGCATTAGTGCCACTCATCGGAACCACACGTGACTGCACACTTATCTAAGATCAACTTCATCTACAACATACGTCTTAAACAAGCAACGGTTTCTTTACAATGCCCAAAAGAGGAGGTAGAGGAGGCCGTGGTCGTCCTGGAGGAGGCCGAGGTGGCCGAGGTGGCCGAGGATCTAACTTTGGCCGGTTCAATACCAAAAAGAAAAAGAGTAAAGGAAGATCAAACAACCATAGACCAAGTCGACCAAACAATACTGAATATCCAGAATTGATGGACCTCGATGAGTCCGCCCATGTACCAGCTAGATCCAGTATGAAGGCATTGTCCAAGAGGCCAGGAAGATTAATGCAAGAAGCATTGTATACGGAAAGGCATCAGGACGAAACCATGTCCAAAAACCTTAGAGATCGACCCATTGAGTTTGTTAAAGCTACAGAAGTATATGATCCTAGTATAAAGATCAAGGAAATAAATAGCAAGGGAGCTGTGAAAGAGGTTGGCGGTGTTGAAAGCGCCAAAAATAATGGCCACAATGACCATGATATTGATATAGTTGAAGCTGAACAAGAAGAAGAAGAAGAAGTTGTTGATGTCAATGATGATGATGCTATTGAATTTGAGAAGTTCAACCAGTATGTTTCCAAGGTAGTTAAGGGTGAAATTCCAAGCACACCTAAATTGGAGTCACCTACTAAAGATATCAATAATCCTGTGATTTCCCCACAAAACCAGCAATTGCTTGATATTTTGAATTCGCCTGATAGACCACCAGCAATTGATAACGATACCATTCTTACATTCTCATCAGGACCTGAGTCTGATGAAGAGACTCCAGAAACTCTTCCAGTACAAGATCTCAAGATTGGCGAAAAGAAAGGAGCATTAAAAGATGGAAAAGCTACTGAATTGGTTATTTCTGACCCAGAAATGGCTGAAGATGAAGACGAATCAGAAGATGGACCAGAAGATGAAGACGCTTTTGTAATTGATACTGAAGGAGATGACCAACACCGAATTAACAAGCCGAAAGTATCCAAACTTCTCAGTAAGAAGATCAGAAAAGAAACTCAGTTCGTTGCTCCATACGGAGAAGAAAGTGAACCTTACCAAAAGGCACCTGGTCTTGAACACAATCCTGTTTTGACTATCGGAAAGGTCAGTTTACAAACACATACAGACGATAATGGTGCCACCACCGCCAATCTCCCCTCCAAAAAGAAGGTGGAAAGCGACGATCTTGATGACTTTGATGACGATATTGATGACGACTCCGATGTTTCTCGAAATGAGGGTTACCAAGACTATATTCAATCTATTATAAGAGACATGCAAAATAACAGTGATGATGAAGATGATGGATATATTAGTTCCACCAATTTCGATATAATGGCATCTTCATCTTCAGAAGAAGACGATGATGAAGAAGACGAAGTTTCAGATGAAGAACCTGCTGATCCAGAGTATGGATTTTTACCAGAAGATTTCGAATTTGATGTGTCGCAAATCCCAGTGTCCAATGTGAGATTTGGTATTAAGAACCAATTCTATACCACCAATCTTGACTTGACTGGATCACCAGATACCCCACAATGGATTGACGAAGATGAGTTCATAGACTATGTGCTTCTGAAAGGTGTAAAAGAACATAGACTCCAGAGCTTTTTGCATTACATTACCAATGGCCTTATAGACAAGAAATATGAAGACCAGCCAAACTATTCTGATGTATACATTTCCGAATCTGAAGAGGAAGAAGATGAAGATGACCAAAGTGATGATATTAGCCAAGAGGGTGACGATGTGGCCGATCTTGTGGCTTTCACTCAAAACCAAAAGAAATACTCATTTGGTGATATCCAAACCCAAAGCATACACACCAATGGTAAAGGAAGAAAGAAGCAATTGGATCTTGATAGGTTTGATCTTGATAACGAAATTAGACAATCATTACAGGACCAATTCCAGATCCATAGAGATCGTAAGAAGGAAAAGAAACTGGCTAAAGAAGAAGCTAGGATTGAAAAGGGAATCAGAAACCATGACCTCCTTGTCAAGTATCCTTACAGTTTACATATCAGAGATATCAGAGATGAAATGGAATTATTCCTTCATGACTCAAGAAGAGATTCGATGAGCTTCCCACCATTAGATCCTCATGGAAGCAAGGTTGTTACTAGAATGGCCAAAGCATATAACTTCAACGCCAAGAGAAATGGTCCTAATGGATTACATCTGTACATCAAGGTATCTAAGAGTAGAAAGACTTTCCATTATTTGCCAAGATATGATGAAATCAACCATATTCTCAAACAAAGACCTATTTTTAATAGAACTGATCAAAAGAGACCTCGTGATGAAATTATTGATACTGATGGTAATTCCAAGAAAGATAGAACTAGAGGAAGAAACAAGGTCGGTATGACTATAATTAAGGAAGGTGAAATTGTTGGTGGTCTTGCACCAGAAATCAGTAAAGACAATATTGGTAGACAGTTATTAGAGAAGCTTGGATGGGTTAAAGGTGAAGGTTTGGGTGCCAAGGGTAACAAGGGTATCAGTGAACCATTGTTGGCCAAGATGAAGAAATCCAAGACTGGTTTAAAGTGATTTAAACCACATACAGCTGTTTTAACTTTGATGCTATTCTAAGATATATAATGACATTTCATAATATTTACACGTAGATCATGAGACGAGTTGTAGACTATTAGTTGTAGTAGAAGTGAAGATGGTTATGACGAGAAAAAGTACCTTTTGATTGCTTCACTTTCTCTTTCCTTTCTTCTTTCCCTTTATCTCTTTCACAGGTGCTGCATGTCCGGTTGTCTTGACGTGTTGAAACAACTTGTTTCTTGATGAAAAGATTTCGTCACAGACCACACACTTTTCAGACCCACTAGTTACTTTGACCTTAGCAGCTGGGGCTTTTTCTTTACACTTATCCTTAGTAACACTTGGAGCTGGAGATTGAGATTTTTCGGTCTTTTTCTTTGCTTTCTTACCCTTCTTCTTGGAAGAAGCAGTCCAGTCGTCGTCACTGTCATCAAGCTTCATACCATTGGCCAAACGGGTTAACTCGTCATCAACCTCATCAGTCTTGAAACGGAAAGATGGTGATTTTGGTGCATTCTGTTCAACATCGATTTCATCGTCATCGTCTTCTTTGTCTTCATCGTCCACATCATCGTCCACTTCGAAATCATCGTAGTTCACTTGAGGCTTGGACTCCTTTGGTTCTTGTTCTTCTTGTTTCTCTGGAACTTTTTCTTGTTCTTCGATTTCTGTTCCACTTTCAAATTCATCATCTTGAACATCCTCTTCATCTTCGTCTTCGTCAGCACTCAGTATATCTTCAGATGCAGTTTCAAACTCATCATCTTCGTTATCCAAACCCAATTCAATTCCTTCTTTTCTCATTTCCCATTTCATTCTGTTCAACTTCTTCTTGTGTTTCTTGGAAGCTTCGTGGGCATCGAATTGACTCTTGCTCTTGAAGATCTTATCACATATTATACATTCATATTCTTCAATATCTCTAGGGTTTTCAAATTCATCGTATTCACTATCAGAATCAGAAATTCTATCATACTCTTCATTAAGCATATTTTCCATTTCATCAAGCTCTTTTTGTGATAATTGTTGCCAGTCTTGTTCAGAATAAGCCCAAAGTTTTTGGTCTTTCTTGACATTCTTGGCTTGTTCTTCAAGGTCTTTTTGCATCTTTCTCTTCTTTTCCTTTTCGAATTCTTCTGCACCTGCTTTAACTCTTGGATCTCTCTTCTTAATGAACAGGACAAAGTTCCTCACCACTTCATTGTATTCTTTTCTGGCAATATCTCTTGCTTTCTTGTTTTCCTTTTCCATTAATCTTCTGGTTCTTCTATCAGGAGCAGAAGAATATCTATATTCATCTTTCCAATTGAATGCTTTAGCACTCAGGAATGAAGACCATGATGCATAGAATTGTCTGACAGTTTGGTAATCGGTCTTGGAGTTACCTAATCTTGGATACATGAGTTGTGACTCATCTATGACATTAATATTGGTAAGATCGTCATCTTTATACTTGGAATAACCATCCAATCCTTGGGCTTTAGCATGAATAATTTCTTCACTGGCCAATCTTTCAAATAATCTTGATACAGCATAATAGAACCCTTGTTGAGAATCATCAAATCTAGTATATAATGATGGGTTGAAATATCTCATGATCTCATCCGGTGATATCGACGGTATAACCATATCTTCTTCATAAACTTCCACATCATCATCATCTCTTAAAATAGAAGACTTATGTGAATCATACCATGAACGTTCTTGTGGATCTGAAAGCACTTCATAAGCAGCTCTTACTAAGGCAAACCTGGCGGTAGCTCCTGCTACATCATGGGGATTTTTATCTGGATGAAGTTGAAGAGCCTTTTTTCTGTACGCCTTTTTAAGCTCTGTCTCGGTGGCACTAGACTCCACTCCGAGAAGCTCATAATAACAGGTCTTCATAGTGTAGTTTTTACTGGAAAAGGTTGACTAACTATGATAAAATAAATTTTTGATGTTGGGTCGTGTGAGGGAAAATCATATAACCTCATCTGGTCAGGTCCAAAAGATAAGATGGGAAATAAAAAGGGCTAAGAAAATGCGATTTCAACGGGAAAAATTGTTTCTTAATTTACTAGAAATATTGGAATTTCAACTCTTGATTTTCTTTGCTTTTTGGTAGCGTTAACTTGTGTTATCATGATTATATTAATTAATTGATATATTAAAATTATTAAAATTAATTCTATCTAATTGAATTTATTATTGAATAATTTCTTAGTCAACTATCTGTTTTAATATGACTTGCTGGACTTATTCTTTCTTTGAATACTACACTTTTTCTTATTAAATCAATCTTAATTACGGGCTAATAATAAATACAACACCTAATAAATACTTTTTTTTAATGAATCATTTGATCCTTCAATACCTGCAATATTTTGAGAATTAAATTAACTTTTTTAAATTATTACGATTTCACTCAACTCATTCAATAATTTAGAGTCGAGTCATTGAAATTCGCTTTTGATTACCATCCTTTAGAATGATAATCATTGACATCAACTTCACCAATATCTGGCATTCCTTCATATTTATGACCAACTACCTTTTTAGGTAATGGCACTTTTCCTAACTTATAGTCAATCAAAATAGATTCTTTCAATGAACTACTCAATTCAGTAGACAACATCGCTCTTCTGACAGATTTTGGTGACATCTTAAGTCCTTGAACTTGTTCTTCTTTAGTTTCTGGTTTAGAATGATTTCTTGGAGATGCTGCTATAGGAGTAGAAGTTGAATGAAGAGATTTAGGTGAAAAATTCTCAGAATGATCCTTTATTGACCCTGTTTCTTTCAAACTTGATGCCTTGACATCCTCCTTTTCTTTTTCTTTCTCCTCTTTTTCTTCTTGTTTTCCAAACACATATTTGGAATTATTGTATAACTTAGTAATATTCATAGAGCTCTTTGATAATAAATTTCTAATCGAATGATTACTCGATCCAGATAACTTATTTAAACTAGATGAGAGAATAGAATGAGAACTGGCAGGTTCTGGAGAAAGTTGATTAGTTCTTGAAGAATTGGCAGAATCTTCATTTCCACCAACTGAGGAAACTGTCACGTTGAAATTAGACACTCCAACACTTGATTTCTTCTTGCCTAATACTGAGTCATCATCGTCATCATCACCGTCTTGTACAATATCATTCTTAACAAGATTATTGGTACGATAATGTGGATAATTCTTTGCTATATCAGTCGATGATGAGTATTTCTTGGTGAACATAATATACGGACGCTTCGTTTGAGATGCAAGGTCAGTTCCACTTCCGCGACCATTTTTAGCTTGATCAAAAGTAATGACTCCAGTAGTTGAAGAACGTTTCAAAATTGGTTTAGAAGTTAATTTTTGATTTTGATGGGCAAGTTCATTCAAAAAGAGACCTGATAATAATGATCTTGGCTTGGTACTAATAGCTGGAGATGAAAGTCTCTTTTGTTGTCTTTGTTCTTCTTCTGGTATAATATCAGTGGAGGTTGAAGAATTACTTGTATTATTTACCATGGTATTAACTTTAGCGAACTTTAAAGGATGAAATTTTGGTTCCAGGTTCAAATCATCATCTCCTGAAGAAATGGAAAGCCATTCAGAATCATTATCAGTAGTCATTTGAGTAGCATTGGATGCTTGACGATCACGTCTCATGTTGAATTGGCTTGGCTCTTCCTTTGGTTGGATTGGTGCCACCTCGTCTTCACTATATTCATCCTCATCTTCAGAGATATCAGTGGAAGAGTACCCATCATCATCTTTACTTTCAGAAATATGACTCTTTACTGATGGGTTATTGGAAATATCTGTGTCCTCCTTTTTCATTTGTAATTGGAAATTATTGAATAATGAATTGTGTCTCTGTATTGGAGGGGGAGGTTGAGCTAAATCACCTGGTTGACTAGACTGATTTGATTGTGATGGACGAGTAGAGCTTCTATTCGATGTGAATAATGATGATTGGGAGTTTCTTGCTTCATGTGCTCGAGATGGATTGAATATACTAGAATTTGAAGATGTTCCTTCATTTGTGTTATTGAATAAACTAGATTGGGATCCTTTAGTTGCTTCAGTGTGATGATTAAATAAACTAGAATGGGAATTTCTAGATGATGAAGATCTTTCAGGCTCCTTGGTAGTCTCTGATTTCTTCATACTACTTCTTGGAGATTTTGGAGAATGCGAGTCATTACGTTCGGATCTAGAGCTATCTGGAGGGGATGGTGAGTTGGCAAGATAAAATATATTTTTGGGTGGTTGTTCATGCGATAATGAAGATTTGTTGTTGGTAATGTTATTGTTGGTGTGAGGGTGTGGGTTAGTATTAATATCTTCCTTCTTTGATGCTGATGATATAGGAGATACTGATACATGACTTGGAGAAAAACCTCTTACGAAAGAAGTTCTCGTATGCATTGATGGTGGTGGAACAGTAGATGATGATGCTGTAGATCTGTAATCATTATTTGAAGTTGGATCAGATTCGTTTGGTAATTTAGGAAGTTCCTTTTCGATTTTGGAAGGAGCTTGGGTTTGAGTTTGGGATAGTTGATTATTTACAGGTGACTCTCTATTAGATTCAGGACCCAAGTCATCTTCTTCTTCTTCTTCAGAAATGTCGGAAATATCAGATATATCAAAATCGTCATCATCTTCTTCTGAATCAGGAATGGTATTATTCTTTGGATTATAAGATTCTAGACTGCTATTATTTGTACTCTTTCTACTACTATGCAAACTTAAATTGGAACTATGAGAAAATAGCGAGGGTCTATCAGATAAAAATTGGGATTGTTTTGGAGCTAAATCTGATAAGGAATCTCTTGAAGAATCTATAGTAGTATTTTTTAAAGGAGAATGAACATCCAGAGTTAAATCTTCAGTTATGGTAGGTATAGTGTTAGGACATTTTGGACCACCTTTTAATACTTTACCACTTAGTATACGCCAGGTTCTATTATTCAACCGCTCAGCAGATGAAAATTTAGACGATATGAAATCATTTCTGGTAAGCTTCCAGAGCTTAATTAATGACTGATCCAGGCGATTGTCATAACGAAAGGATATATCAATAGACTCCATGCTGACATGGAACGATTATATATGAAGGAAAACACAAAAAAAAAAATTACGACAAAAGATAACGATTTTCTGTTCTTTTTATTATATGGTACGATGATTTGATGGGCGTAGTGGGGATGGTTGGTTGTTGTTGATGTTGTTGTTGTTGTTTTTGGTTAGTTTGGTTAATTTTGGTTGTTGTGTGGATTGTTGTTTCTGGTGGTGATTGATAATGTGGTGAAATTAACAAATTGCGAGTTTCACAGGTATGGAATAAAACTAATTTTTCACAGTCAAATGATGATCTAAAACAAAACAAACACTAACACTAACACCCAGGATTCCAGGGTGGTTGATGATTCTATAAAGGTGGTTGTTAGAATATGTTGAAACACCTTTTGATAAATGATTTTACGCCTTCTGGAGGTTTTGATTCGCAAATTGTACTATCAGGGTAAAAGTGATCATTCAAAATTTTGAACTATCGCGGGAAACAGTATCAGGAGTGCATATACTGCCGGTGTTAGAGGGAATTACGGTCACGAGGATCGCCTTAGTTGATGGCGTGGGGAATTCGGGGGGGAGGAGGGGGGTCAGGTCATCAGGTAACAAGTCTCATCCCCCCAGAATACACACCCCTAAACATACAAGAACATGGAAACATCAAGCAGAATACAATACAAAGAAAATATACAAGTGTGGTAGTAGAGAAGTACAAGAGATAAAGAAGCAGAGAAATTAAGCTTGGTCTTTTTTTTTTGGTTTGTTTTCCCTTCGTGATTGGTGGGGTGGTTCTACTATTGGTGGTAATTATGATAATTATCGATATAGGGGTCGGAGTTTTCGGGTGGATGATATATTGGGGTTGATACTTCGTTTGGGTGTCAAGACACAGGGTCTAAAATGTTAATTTAGTAGGGGAACAATTTTTTGGTGGAAAAAAAAAAGCAAAAAGCAAAAGAAAAGAAAAAATGATGTGTAAGCGTCACCCATCAATTGCCGCAAAATGAACACAATATTTCAAGTGATTAGGTGATTTTGGTGCAGTACCAACGAAGGAAAATCGAGTTTGAGTTTGAGTGAACTTTTATCAATAGAACCAAACGATGTAATTGGTGGTGGGAGATGAGGAGTCACGTGTGGTGTTGGTCTAACCATAATAGATAGACAATAGATAATAGGAAAGGCGGAACTTATCAGCGTGACCGTGAGCTCGGCTATGGCGCAAAGCTTTTTGGTGTTCAAAACCAAGAAAAAGAAGGGACAAGGTGTGTCGCGTTAAGGGGTGGGTGGTGACACTGTGAGACGTGGTAGTGGTAGTGGTGGTAGTGGTGATCCAAAACATAAAGGGGTGAGGTGTTAACCAGTGGTCGAAATTTAAGAGGCGGGCGATAAGTCCGTGGGAGGCTTAGTTAACCCTTTGTGTGCAATTTCCAGTTTTCACAACCTCCACAAACAAGGAGACAATAGAGACTAAAAAAAGGGGAACATGAAACCAGACCATTATAGTGAACTTAAACTTGTCTACCATTTATTCATATAACCATTACCATTAATCATTACCATTAATCATATACCATATACCATGTATCATAGATCATCTACTATTAACCATTTTAGGTAGGACTGCCTTATTTTATAGTGGAACATGTCAACGAATACTGGAAATGTCAATTCAGTGACATATTGAATGTCATGATGGTTGTCATATTAGTTGTCATGTTCAGTGTCATGTTAAGTTCTACGTGCAATATTTTATATTATTTATTAGACAAAAAATGGCTACTTAAAGAGAAAAACAAGAAGTGAAGGATGTCCTGGTAAAACCATGGACTGAAGGTGATTTTTCGCAGTGAACTATCATAACCCAATCAATAAGACAATAGCCAAAGAAATTTTGTATCTCGTAAAGATAACAGATAAACCAAGAAGAACAAAGGATAGGTCAAAAAAGATACAAGCTCGAATTTTTTTAAACCTTTTCGTCACGGCATTCTTCGTTCTTTTCATCAACGAAGTTCTTAATACCTTCTTCACCGAACTTTTCCATCAACTTACCAGCATTGAAGACATCGACTTCAGTGCTCTTGAAATCTCTGGCCTTAACACCTTGTTCGAATAAGTGATCTAATTCGGCGAAAGTTCTGTCCTTGGTTTCTGGTAAGTTGAACCAAGTCCAAATACAAGCAACTAAACAGAAACCAGCCCAGAAGAAACCAGTCTTGGCCTTCCAGTTCCAGGCAGTTGGGTTCAACATGTATGGGGTGATAATAGAAACCACAATACCAGCAAGGTTGTACAAGTTTCTAGCAAGCATGACGGTGTTAATTCTCAACTTAGCAGATGGAATTTCAGCGACGATACAGTAACACATTGGACCAACAGTTAAATCGTAAACGAAAGTGTAGACCAATAAGAGAGAACCAATGGCCCAAGAACCACCCTTTGGATTAGAAACACCTAAAATACCAACGAGAAGTAAAATGACGAATTGACCACATAAACCACCGAAGTAAATTGGAAATCTACCAACCTTTTTAGAAAGGAACCAAGAACCAGCAGTTCCAATCATACCTAAAACGTATTGAATAATGGAGAAAGTGAAAGCGTTACTCTTAGATAAACCAGCTTGGAAGTAGAAGTAAGTAGAGTAACCCATGAATGCAGAACCAGTAATGTTTTGGAATAACCAGACAATAGCAGCAATTCTAGTTCTTCTAAAGTCAGCACCTTTGAAACAATCTTTAAACTTAGCACCAGCGTTCATAGCTTCTTCTTCCTTGATAGTCAATTGAATCTTAGTTAACATAGCATGAGCCAAAACATCCTTATCTGGTAAGAATTCGTTTTCAGTAAGAAGTCTCTTAAGAGAATTCTTAGCTTCTTCATCACGACCTCTCTTGGCCAAAAACCAAGGACTTTCGGGCGCCAAATAAACACCAATAGCTAAAGGAATTGGCCAAATCCATTGAACAGCATAAGCAATTCTATAAGCATTATCATTAGTCAAAGTAGAAGTACCCTTAAGAACACCAGAAGAAATTAATTGACCAAAAACCCAACAAACATTAACATAAGTAGTAAGATAAACTCTAAGTGTCGTAGGAGCAACTTCAGAAGCATAAGTGACAGCCAAAGTTTGATAAGCACCCCAGTTAATACCTAATAAAATGTAAGACAATAAAAGCACTTCTCTGTTGGGTGCGAAAAATTGAATGAAAATTAAACCAACAGAAACGATCAAGTTAGTCATTAAAGTTCTTCTGTAACCAACCTTAGAAGCAATAATACCAGCGACGAAAAGACCAACGATTTGAGAACTTTGATAAGACATAGATAAACCAGTTTGCCATTTTGCAGGCAATTGATAAGTTCCAAGTTTCGGATAAAAATCACCGAATTTCTTGTTGAATGCATCGACAGTGTACAAACTACTCAAAAGAGAGGTATCATAACCTTCCATAACCAATGCGGAGGATAAAATAATCGACCACATAATCGCCTTAGGGAAAGTTTTTAAACCTTCTCTCAAACCCATGCTTCTTTCCTTTTGATCGTTAGACTTAGCTTCATTGGACATATCAAGGAACTTGCTAACATATTCGTCCATATTAACGTCAATAGAAGATCCACTGGTCTTCTTGGAGAGTGGATCAGATACGGTGACAATACCACCTTCTTTCTTTGTGTCTTCAATGAATTCAGTCATGTTACACAGTAATTAATTGGAATTGAAAAAGATTAAGAATTTTATTTTCCGTACCGAACAAGGTTTTTTTCTTATAGTTTTGTATTTGTTTTTGTATAATAGGTTAAGTTGTCTTTTTTGTTGACCCTTAACTTTCTACCAACAATGAATTGATGATGATGATGACGATGATTGTCTTACAAAAATGTAGATGATTGTAAGATTTTCAAGAATAAGCTCTTTTTTTATACAAAAAAAGAACCTTAAAGTTAAAAGATGAAATAGATGATTCGATGATCTGAAGCTGTTAGACTTTGATCTGATGATGATAAGATTAAATGAGATGGCTGATGAAGGGATATTTATATGAGATAGGACATCGCTAAAATACGAGTAGACCCCTCATATGACCCCACATATTATGTCTAGATAAATTGAAGATCCCACACACTCCCCACAAAGGTCACTAAGGCGATCCCTGTAGGAGTTTGGGGATCAATAGAATAGATGCATAATTGCGCATAATTGCGAGCGGTAAGTTTTTCAATAGTACAATTTTAAACAATACCCCAGATTTTGGTTGGTGGCCCTGTAAATCTATTTCTCGAGGAGCGAGCATTATTTTGCGACTTTTCCGAGATAGTTTGCGAGCAGGTTTGCACCACTCGCTGTGGGGAACTAACAAAAAGAAGAAATTCAAATAAAGTGACAGAAATGGTGCGGACAAGAATAGAAGTGGCGTGTAGGTGCTGGTGCCATGGCACATATTGGCATATTGGCGTGGCACACAAAGTACTTGGTTAACAACAGTAACGGACAAAGCTAAAATCCGTGACGGAGAAAGAGGAGACAACAAAAGGATCTTGGTATTTCCTATTTTCCCCCTCTTGGTAGCTGGAAAGGGAAAAGGTTATTCCGCAAATTGAATTTAATTCCGATCTATTAATGGAGAACAGAAAAAAAAAAGAATCGAACAAGAATTATGTATGTTTAATGTAGCGTAGTATGTATCGATAACAGTGGTATCAACAAAGTCAAGAAAATAAAAAACTTTAAGGATTAGACCCTCTACAAACTTACTTTCAGTATCAAGGTGGGGGGGAAGGATAAGGACAAGTGGTCCCTACATCCTCTGACTATGTTTCGCTTACTTTTACTAAAAGAAGTATTATTATCGCTTGGCTTAAGTTTTGTAACCGTTAAATTTTTGTTTGCCCCATATTAGTGCATTAAAATCCAAGTATTTTTCATCCAATCGCATAACAATTACTTAAATATTGTGAAATCTAATGTAGGTCCACCAAACCTATTGTAAATCGTTCGATCTTCGGCCAATTCTCGGAATTTTCAATTTCCATCGTAATATATCGCAATTGCATTGTTCCCTATGGCTAGCGTTTCAACAGCATCGCCAATCTTGTCAGATTCGGCACTTGATAATATTTTACCGCTGTTAGATACATATTAGTATTTTGACTGCGAAAAATATAAAGCCACCTTACCCCAACAGATTCGTAATTAACGATCACAGATCTTCTCGGAGTACCAAACTATTATCATAAATAGCCTGATTTGCATACTTTGTTGATAAAACAGTTTTTTTTTTTTGGAGGGTACAATTATAAAAAAGAATCTGCTGGTAATACTTAATAAGTTCAATTTGCAACTGTCCAACAAAACACATATATCAATTAATTAAATTATGACTATTACTTACACTTGGTGGAAAGACGCTACTGTCTACCAAATTTGGCCTGCTTCCTTCAAGGACTCCAACAATGATGGTTTAGGTGATATCCCAGGTATCATCTCTAAGTTGGACTACCTTAAGAACTTAGGTGTTGATGTCATCTGGATGTCTCCAATGTATGACTCTCCACAAGATGATATGGGTTACGATATCTCTGACTACAGAAATGTCTACCCTAAGTACGGTACTCTTGATGACATGAAGACTTTACTTGATGAACTTCATAAAAGAGAAATGAGATTGGTTTTGGACTTGGTCGTTAACCATACTTCCAATCAACATCGTTGGTTCAAGGAAGCTCGTTCTTCTCTTGACAATCCAAAGAGAGACTGGTACATCTGGAAGAAGCCAAAGTACGATGCTGATGGTAACAGACAACCTCCAAACAATTGGAGTACCCACTTCTCTGAACCAGCTTGGACTTTTGATGAAACCACTGGTGAATACTACCTCCATCTTTTCGCTAGCAGTCAACCAGAACTCAATTGGGAAAACGAAGAAACCAGAAATGCTATTTACGAAGAAGCTTTGACTTTCTGGTTCGAAATGGGTGTTGACGGTTTCAGAATTGATGTCGCCAACATGTACTCTAAGGATCAAAGATTCCTTGATGTCCCAATTGTCTTCCCAGACCAATCTTTCCAACCAGCCATGATGTACACTCACAATGGTCCTCGTATTCACGAGTTCCACAAGGAAATGTTCGAAAAGGTCACTTCCAAGTACGATGTTATGACTGTTGGTGAAGTCTCTGACACTTCTAGAGAAGACACTCTTAAGTATGTCAGTGCCAAAGAAAAGGAAATGAACATGATTTTCCTTTTCAATGTCGTCGATGTTGGTACCGTCCACGGTAGAAGATTGGAAGGTAAAGACTGGAAGTTAATTGACTTGAAGAATGCTGTTGAAGAACAATGTGACTACATTAAGGGTACTGATGCTTGGTCTACTGTTTTCGTTGAAAACCATGATCAAGCCCGTTCTGTCACCAGATTCGGTAACCCTAAGTTCTTGAATAAGTCTGCCAAGTTAATGACTCTTCTTGAAACTGCTTTATCCGGTACCCTTTACGTCTACCAAGGTCAAGAAATTGGTATGACCAACTTACCTAGTAGCTGGCCTATTGAGGAATACCTCGACATTATGACTGTCAATTATTACAAGAACTTCGTTGAAACTCACAAGGATGATGCTGACTTCGAGGAACACCACGAAAGAATCTTGGCTGGTATTCACTTACTTGCTAGAGATCACGCTCGTTCTCCAGTTCAATGGAGTGGTGAAGAATTCGGTGGTTTCTCTACCATCAAGCCATGGATGCGTGTTAACGATAACTACAAGGAAATTAATGTTGCATCTCAAATCGATGATCCAGAATCCGTCTTAAGCTTCTGGACTAAGTCTTTGAAGTTAAGAAAGCAACACAAGGACTTAATGATTTACGGTAACTACCAAAGTTTGAACAAAGAAGACAAACAAGTCTTCTCTTTCGTTAAGACTTTAAACGATGATTCTACTTCTCCAAAATTATTCGGTACTCTTAACTTCTCTACTGAACCAGCTAAGTTCCAAAAATTGGTCGATGGTGAATACACTTTACTTAACACCAATGTCGAAGGTTTTGAAGAAGACGTTTTGTCTCCATACGAAGGTCGTATCTACCTCGTTGATTAAACAAATTCAAACCGGTATCAAATTTAATGGGTTTTTTTTAAAGACATAAAACAATATTCTTAAAGCTTCAAATGCTTTTTATGTTATAATGATAATGTTCATTCTATACTTTTACATTAGATAATGAATTTAATATTCGTAAACAACCTTTGATCGTAATTTCTTCTCTTAATTCTGGAGTAATTTCTTTTTGTGTCTCCAAGATACTTCAAAAGCTTAATTAATTTTTTTTTTTCTTTTGATTTTGTTTCAAAACTTTATTTGGTTAGGAAGTTCAAGAATTATTTTTCACCTTAATAGAACTACTCCACATTGATAGATTATTTTTAGATATATGCAGTCCAGCTGTCTTAAGCCACTTTTTCTCGCTTAACTTTACGCATTTAGGTGAAACTCCATAATTCACCTGTTGTCCTTTGGACTCACTAGCATCAGTTCATGGAAAAACCTTTCACTCTACAGGCAGCCTAAGTTCCAAAAATAGGATTTTTGCGGAAAATATTTCGACTATGTGGAATTTACCGAATTAACTTATTTGATATGGTATTAACTTTTACGGAGGAAAATTGAAGGTAACAGGGACAGTTGGAGTCAGCACTTTGTGGTAATGCCTTTTTTTTAAAAAAAAAAAAAAAAATTAGGTTAGGTAGAGCACCTAAGTGTTTATTTGCACCCTTCATTTCATATATTTCATGATAATAATTTTTCCTTTCATCATCGTATGCAGTCTGTTCATGAGTTCTAACATAAAAATGATCTATCTCTTTTTCTTCGTAGATCTCCTTGAAGGTATCATTATCTTCAAAGGTGATTTCATCCTTAAACTTCATAATTCCTCTCCAACTACTATTTATAGTGAAACTTTTCCGCTTAATTGAAGAGACATACTCACATATTGGTACTATTATTTTAAATAAATGTTGACGATAGCTAGGTCTAAGCTTAATTTTTTCTCTATTTCCTCCTAGAACATTGTTCAACATTTTCAAAAGTATTTTAAATCTTTCACCAGTATCAGAGTTAAAAGATTTAGTGTCAATAGAATTGAATTTAATTTCTTCATATTCAGGAAATATTTGATGCAAAACTTTAAAAAAGTTACCATTATGTTCATTTTGTTTGCCTGATTTCTCATGAGAATCTTTGGAATATTCGAAATACCAAGCATCATAGTTCTTGTGGTCTTTTTCATTTAGTGGAAATGGAAGTGGCAAAGAAAGTAAAACGTTACCCAATAATTCGAATCTTGTTGGGTCATTCTGTTCAATGAATAAGTAAAACCATTCCACCAAACGATAAGTATCAATATCTGCAACACCAAAAAACGAATGGCCATAATTCAGATCAGGTTTTAAAATTTTTTTAAAATTGTAAAAGCAGTTCCCATCTTCAGAAACAACTTTTTGAACTTTTCATCAAAGAATAGAAATAGTTGATGTATATGGTTTGTCAAAGCAACAGTTTTGGATTGGCTTAAATCATGCATTATAGTCCAAATAAAATAGTATTTTCTGCAGTTAACTCTCCACCAATATAATTCGGAATAGGCTGTAATTAGTTATAATTAATTTTTGCCGTTCTATTATATTCAACCCATTATTCGACTTCTTTACTTTCAACATGCACAACTTTCCTTGTCTCAATCATCAGTTATTAATTAAGGAAATATACATAAACTTGCATTTCAGCTCATTTTATATTGCTTCATTTATTAGAAAGAAATTTTACAACGCAATAAACTCAAAGACTTATCTAAACTTAGGGGGTATTGAACTTTGTAGAATAAAATTTTAGATATCGTTTACTTTATCAATTATTAATCACACGAGTATATATAAATGGCTGCGACTGTCACTTTTACCACAATTGAATTGGTTTTAGTTGTTGGTAATTTATGAAAAAAATAGTTTTATATTTTTCAACTAGCTGAGCTTGAAATAGTCGATCTAGTTTTGCAAAAAATTGACTGTTCTCCTGCTCAAAGTAGACTACATCATCTATCATTTGTCCCTAACACCTGTAGAAATGACAAAGAGACCAGAGATAAAATCTTGTTATAGCCTGAAAAATAACCTTTTTCACTTATTTTTCACAGAATTAAATTCTCTGGTTTTGCTGACCGAATACGAAAGAAGTAATATACTCCAACTTCTCAAAAATATACATTTACTGGTTCTAGGTTAATAGGCAATTTGACTGGTACACTTCGCACGTCAAAAACACGTGACCTAATAGTTAAACCAGATAAGTCAAAGAGCATCATTCAAAATCAAATCCAGATCAAAGTACTTACAATGCCCAATTTCGTCAAAGCCGGAGAATCAGCAACCCCCACATCGCCTCCACAACTCGCCCGCTCGCCAAATTCACGTTCGAGGAGAGGCTCTAAGGAGGAACTGGATGAAGCACCAAGAAAGACATTACATGACCAGCTAAAGGAACATAGAGGTAAGTAAAGAAATCAGCCAGAGAGAGCGGCCAGTTCAAGGTGCTTATATTTTGGCCGTTGAGACCAGTAGAATGGCTGGATCAAAGGATGAATACCTTTGGTGACCTAATGACCCCAGGTTTAGGATCCTTCCCCAGAGTCATTGTCGCGACATGGTCGCGTTACTAAAAGTGTACTACTCCGAAACTAGTCATTTACCCAGTCTCAATGGCAAATTACATGAATAATACTAACGTTAGACCGCAAGCAAAAGGAGTTTGAACAACTCATGGAATTGAGAAACAGTTCATATAAACTAGACGAAGAATCAGCCCGTTTCTACCAAGATTTAAGAAATGAAGAGTTAGATAAGGAAAGGAGGAATCGCACAGAAGAACGCAAAAACCTAGAATTATACAGACAGAAAAAGGAAGCCAAAAAAGAAGTCACTAAAAAGAGAACGTTCCCAGAACAAAACGAAGTACCTAGAAAGCTTACCTTGACCAAGAAATTACTGGATGTAGAAGAAAAACAAGGAATAATGGGACTTGGGTATTCATCATCAGAAGATGATGACTAAAGGGTTTTAGTGTATGGTCACGTGATCCAAGCTTACGTAACATGATCGCAGTGATTAAATTTTCACTATAACTGGGCGTGAACCAAAGTAATTCGAACCGTCTGGTGACTATGTTGGGATCATTATTTGCATTAAGAGCGGCCGTCTTCAAGAGACCTAGCCAAGTGCTCGTTCAAGTCAGAACCAAGATGAAGTCACACAAAGCTGCTGACAAGAGATTCATAAGGACAGGAACTGGAATCAAAAGAAAGCAAGCCGGTAGAAATCACGGTAATGGTGGATTCAGTACCAGTTCATTAAGACATTTGGATTCCTTTGTTAAGGTTGGTAACAAGGGTGGTCACTTCAAGAAATTGGACAAGTTCATGCCATAAGTCAAACCAACAGAATGAACAAGTCGAGAATACGTCAAGGATAAAATAAGTTTTTCAAGATACTAAAACATTGTACCAATGACTATCGAAGCAGAGCCGTGAAAAGGCAAACGTTTCATGTATATAGACTAGCCCAGCTAGGTAATAGAACGGGATATTAAGAAATCAAAATGGTGTAATCAGACTATGTCTGTGTAGAACAAATAGTAAAGAGAAGGTATAACACTATATAAAATACCTATGAAAATGTGCCATTTTAAAGGGCAAGAAGGTATCAGAATAACCAACTATCCAATTCAAGTAGTCTGTGGTTTTCTGGTAGTGGCTATACTAGTCATGACTATGATTATATCACTACATTCGGTTATTCTTATCTCTATTTTTATCCTATATACCGTAGATAACTACCCTAGTCAACCAGTCGACTGGTTATTTGTACTCCTTTTCTTTCCATTCACCGTCTACCTTCTTCAATTCAGCAGTAGGGAAGTAATGATAATTGGTCTTGATGGAAATGGCCATTGGGACATTATCAAAAGACACCAATCTCAACTTGATATAAGTATTGTCAGGAATGTCCTTAACTACATCAATGAATTTTTGTAAGTCCTTGGTTTCAATGTTGTTCACATGAGTGATGAAACTGTTGGTAGCAATACCATATTGGGTAGCAGGTCCACCAGCACTCTTTTTGGTGACATAAACTTGGGATGGGATCTTGTCCATGATTTGGCGAACACCAAAGTGAGGAACTTGGAGAGCAGCACCAGCCCAGAAAATGATATGAGAAGTATCGATACTAGTGGTATCGACAGTTGGAACAACTAAGTCCAATTCCTTCTTTTGTCTGATAACCTTGAAGTTCAACTTGTCTTGGTTGTACATGACCTTGAAGTCTCTCATGGTCTTAACAATGTTACCATTGACAGATAACACGATATCACCGATCTTCAAAGGATTGACATGATCATCAATAGGAACAGCCACTCTGTCGACAGCCAAGAACTTGATTTCATCATCACAAGCGTCTTCGAACTTGGCAATCCATTCTTGAGGAACACCTCTAGTTCTACCTTGTAAAACAGTCATGGCAGTGAATTCAGAGTCCAAGATACGTAAGTTGTTAGGGATCTTGTTTTCCTTTAATCCTTCAATAACATCAAGAACATCAACCACATCCAAACCCATTCTGTACATGACATCGTTGGATTGATCGCAGTTGGTTTCACCCAAGTAAGTGAGCCAGAAAGAACGGATAGTACCGTCATTATCAACAAAGACACCAGTATTACATTCTTGACAGATCTTATTGTCTACTAAAACACATTCCAAGTTGGTACCTCTGTATCTTGGAGACAAAGTGGTGGCAGGAATATTGAGAGAGGAGATAGCACTGATTTTGACATCATCACTGACCAATCTCAAGTTGTAATTGTAACCTATGAAGTAACTCTTTTCACCTCTCTTCAAAGGCTTGTTGCTGAATTTAGGAGTCTTGACATCGGCCAAAACCAAGGCTGGGTCGTATTTAATGATGGCATAATTTAAGTTTGGATGAAGGAAAACCACCTTGGCTGGAACATCAATAGATTCTGCGAACACCACGAAAAGGTCTAACACATCATGAGGAACGAATCTTCTAGACACCAAAACGTAACCGTTGGTAGCATCAACAACTACACCGTAACAGGTTTCCTTTCTGTAAGGATAACTATCAATAGGAATAGGTAAGACCACCTTCACTTGAACAAAAGAGCGTACCAAAGAGGCCATATCACGCTTTTCTTGATCAAAAGGAAGGTCAATGAACTTGGCATTTTGAGGAAGTTTTTCCACTGGTGGTAATGGTTTTTCTTGTAAATCAGTGAAGTCCCAAAGACCAGTTTCGTCGTTCCTCACAGCCTTTCTGAAAGTAGATTGCCAGTGTCTTTCGATGTAAATGACTTGGATGTTTTCAGTGTGAAGATCAGAAACATGACGGTAAGTGATGGTAACCTTTTGACAGTCTGGAATGTTTTTCATGACTTCAACAAAAGTATCTAAATCTGGAGTTGGTTTGTCATCAACAGTTTCCAATAACCAACCGGATTTTTCAAAGGAAGCGAATTCGAAAGATCCCAAAGAATCGTTGATGAAGACACCACGAACTGGCATACAGTAACTTCTGGCAATTTGGTAGGAAAGGTTGTTGAAAGATGCACCAGCAACTTCGACGTATTCGTTAGGAGTAATTGCATGTAAGTCACCAATGGTGATGTTGTGTTTAACGGTTTCTTCACCTCTTTGAAGTTCGAATTCAAGCAGTTTGCCGACATTTTCATCCAAGATTTCGTCAACCTTGATGAAAGTAGAAATAGGAATACCATTGATGGCAATTAGAGTATCACCTTCTTTAATAATACCATCGGCTGGACCTTCTGGAAGGACCATTTCAGCCACCAAAAGACCAATTTTAGAAGGAAATCTTTCTCTGGCAAGCTTTTCAGCTTCCAAAGTTAAACCTAACCTTCTACATTCATCATAAGGTTTCAATTGCCATTCCACTTGAATATCACCTCTGGTGATAGTAAGGTTATTTTGTATACATTGTAATGCTCTTGCTGGGCGATAAACAGGAAGGAAGAAATCAGTAGATGCTTCAGATGATCCACCAGCTTGTAATGCAACGACATAACCCTCTTCATTGACAACAGGAGAACCGGAAGAACCACCAGAAGCGGCGGCTGCGGCTTGAATATATTCGGTATTAAAATCATTATAAGTTAAAACACCATAATCTGGAGCATTTCTATCTAATCTGGAGATAAAACCAGATAAAATGGATAACTTTTCACCAGCATCATTACCGACCACTCTAATTTCGGTACCAACTTTGGCTAAATCTGGTTTAAGTTCCAAAGGAGTTAATTGTAAATATTTCACATCAGTAGGATTAAATTGTAAGAAACCAAAATCATGAATTGGATCACGATAAATTGGTTTAACTACCACTTCTTCATGATTATCAAACACGGCATAACCACAAAATGGACCTGGTCCAACCACATGTCTATTGGTTAAAATTAATCCTCTTTTAGAATCCACCACAAATCCAGTAGCTTCACTAACTATAGCAGTTTCAGTATCAAAACTTGTAACATGGGAAAATTGAATCGATACTACTGCATTCACTACTTTAGTAATAGTATCTTGCCATTTTATAGAGGAAGACTCGGAGAAACCTACGGTTTCGGTTTCTGAATAATATTCTCCTTCCAGAGATGAGGAATCTTCTACTGCCACTTTTTTATGAGCAGATCCATTGATGGAACCATTAGAGAGCTTTCTTTTAGCCGCCATTATGATTATTATTAGTATTAGTATTAGATATGGGACGGGAAGAGACGGGTCAAAGCAGACTAATTGATGCTATTAATTTTAATGTAGTGTATTTGGGGTCAGTTATGAAATCTATAAATAGTCGGGCAACTAAGTTGACTATGAAACGTCTATGTTATTATGGTTAGGTTCGTTAACTATTAAGGTGAAAAGTTTGGTAGTGTGATGGTGCGTCCGGGTAACTTGATCTGAGATCTCACGCGAACCGTACCAGATGTAAGGAGTAAAGTAAGAGAGTGTTAAATGCGAAAGTAATGATGTTTGAAATGATGGGAACAGCGAAGAGCGGCAGAGTAAAGGTTTGTTGATGGGGTGGATTGTGGCTGATGAAATTGTGGTTCATTAATCTGATGATTCACCTTATAGAAGTATGCATTGGTTAAAGGTGTGTGTGAGTTTGGTGATGTTTAGACTGGAAGCTTGTTACTAGTGATGATGTAGTGTATATCTGTAGATGATGGTGATGTCAAAGCAGTTGCTCGAACAGACGGACCAAAAGCATCAATGCGTAGTATCTAGACATTTGGCTGAAAAGCACCAAATGCACCAAATGCAATGTAGTTGGTTAGTGCGAATGGCTGCAAATCATCAACCATAAAAGGAACAACCACCAAGAAACAACCAAGAAACAACCAAGAAACAACCAAGAACAACCAAGTAAATCACCATTAGCTATCACCACTCTTATATCTCCTAATTTCACCGCACTCATATTACCATAATGTGTGGAGTTGTACTTTCTTTTTTGTCCGTTTCCTATATAGCTGGACTCTTGGAGATCTCTTCTAATACTCTGTTCTTCCAGGTCTCATAGTATCTCTGTTGAGGGTCCGATTCATAGAGAACATCACCATGGATCATACTTCCAAGTTTCTCCATCAATTCCCAGCCAGAACCAGTCCTACCAATCCTCTCTTTCTTTCTTTCCACTTCCTCAAGACTCTTGTTCTCATACATAAACGATCTCTCAATGTCGAGGATCCAGCCCTCGTCTTTGATCCAGTTGTCTACAATATCACACCATGTCACCATGTTCTTTCTCATAAGTCCTCCTTTCTGATACTGAAACAACTGGTCCATATGCTGAGATTTGGCCCCCATTTTCAGGGTCAATAACCGGTGATTGATCCGAATATATGCTGCGTTCACCATACCACAAGCAAGAAGCCATTCACTCTTCTTGGTGAACTTGTGTTTGTGAACAAGGAAAGTCTCGATCATCTTGGGAGTGATGGTCGAAGGGATGAAGAAATGATTGGCAAACGAAATGAAGTTCTCAATACTCACATGTTTCTTGTCGTACTTATAAACAGTGGTCTTGGCTGGAGATGCTTTCTTGGAAGGAGTTCTGTTGCTACCTGGTTCATCGTCTTCTTCATTATCACCATCACCTCCTTGTTTTCTTGCCTTTGGAGGTGCTAATTGTTTCACTTTGGGGTTGAATGGAGAGTCTACATCTCTGACACTTCCGGTTCTGGCCCTCTTGACAGGCTCATCGCTTAATTCCTGGAGCCTCTTCAAAGGCGAGCTGGTTTTGACTGGAGATCCTCTCTTGTTGGGTGTGGCCATAGTCTTTCTAGGACTATTTCTAGGTGTGCTGCTGGGAGACCGCACTTGATTCAAGACATTCTCTCTGAAATCATCTAGAAGTTTTGATACTAGTTTTGGCTGAAGTGGGATCTTGTTGATTTCTGGCTGTATCCCCAACTGGTCCATATACTTTTCAGCTGCCAAATAGGCGCAAACATGGTACCGAGCTATCTCACTTCTTTTCGGTAATACAGGCTGTTTTTGAAGACTCAATTGGTAGAGCGATTCTCCACATGTGAGCACTTCCGGAGACAATTCACCCTGGAAATTAGGTATCACGTCTTTGAAAGACTGTTTGAGCTGGGAATTCATCAATCAACTGTGTGGTAACTTCCCCTTTACTTAACTTTCTTCCTATCTACCTAGCGATCTTTTGGGGCTACTTCCATTGTATGATGAAAGTGCATGTTGTGTCACGTGATACTACACACGTGCTCGCGTCGACAACCAACCAGAACAATTTTATTCTTGTAGTAATCATCAATCTCATCAGTATGTTGTCTAAAAGTATTAGAACGGGACTCCAGGCCTCTCGTACACTCACCACTAGCCGTGTGTTGTTACAGACCGTCACCAACGCCAATGGTGTGACTCAAGTTCAAGATTTCAACGAAGCTCCAAAGGAAGTGGTATCAGGAGCACCAAGAGAATTACAATCCAGAGTGGTAAGAATCTACAAAGAATCCAAGCCTGCCACACAATCCAGTCATCACAACGGATCTCACTGGAAGTTAGATTGGGATGTTTTGGGTAAAGGAAATAGATGGGAAAATGATTTAATTGGTTACCAAGGTAGTGCTGATTACATGCAAGGTACCATTATGAAGTTTGATACCAAGGAAGCAGCCATCAGATTTGCCCAAGGTCAAGGTTGGGATCATTACATCCAAGAACCAAAGAAGAAGCATTTCAGAAAGAAGGAATATGCTACCAATTTCTTCCACTCTGCTGGTCCATTGAAGCATATTAGAACCAAGTAAAAAACTTAACAACAAGAAGAAGAATAGTAATAAGTATCAATATAAAGATAAATTTTCATTTGAGTTAGATTTATTTTGTTTTGGTAAGTTTTGCTCTTTGACTGTTCCAGGTTATTCATCATGATTAAGTGCATGCCTGATTCATTTAATCAGATTATATTATGTATTAGGCAATAAATTGATATTCCGTAACAATTTAGCAATCTGAAAAATAGATTGTGAGTGTAGTGTAGTGTGATATACTGAAGATAACAGTACTATCAAGAGTATAAAAGTGATACCGGTCCAGAATCCTTAAAAAAGATCCATGTCTATCAGTTTTAACTTACTTCTACCTATAATAGTGAAAATTACTATGTAGTGAGGAATACGAATGGTCCAGTGGCCCACTACAATTGTAATATCCAGTAAGTGATAGCTCTACAAAAATGGCATCACATGAATCGAAACACTCTCATAAAAATCATACACTCGTCCAATACATCAAAACTCCTTATATTTTTCCCTCTCTTCTTATCACTATATATTTCCCTCTATTCTCCTATACACAAAGTCTCGCTATTTCTAGTGTCTCACTCTCGTACTGGTTGGCACTACCGTAAAGCTCGCACTACATTTTGCAACGCGCTCGCTATTCCAGCTTAAGCCGTACGACCATACTGAGCACCACCTACCCCAATAGAAACACCCCTAAACAACATAAAAATTACCTACAATTAGTACTAATAGCACGCACTTACCTTATACATTTAATGTCTTTATTTTCTCCTTTTTTCCCCCATATTTACAGTCTTTTTCCCCCCACTACTAACTCTACTACCCTCCACTATCTTTACCCTCGCACTACCTCGAAATCACCCCAATCTACAACAAAGACTCACCCATCTCTACCAAAATCTCCAATCTTTGTATAGTTCCACCAACCGTTTCCAAAAGGTCACATTACTCCAAGTCTATTTGACACGTGCATTTCATCGCCCCCCATCTTCTGTTCAAGGTTTGCTTGCATTACTTTTACACTAATTTTGTTTATATATACTTTATTTCATTTCTATCGCCACCACTGGCATCGTTATGGCTTATAACAAATACCGTGGTTATCCACCGAACGGTAATGGTAACGGTAACGGGAACCATTCGCTGAAAGGATGGCATCGATCGAAGTACCCTGAGGATGGTCAAAGGTCTTCTTCTTCATATAACAGATATGATAATCGCGGTGGTCCATCTACTCCATCAAATGGTCATTTCCGTCCAAAATCAACTCCGACCCCAACAATTGGTACTCCTTCCAGTAAACCAGAAACTCCGACTCATTCCACCACTACTGTCGGTGGAGAAGAACAACCTACTGGTACTAATCCTTTGACTGGTGAAAACCCTCATGACTCCAAATTTTCCAAGCTATTGCATCATATTGATTTCAAATCCAAACCTTTGAGAAGTCCGGAAACTTCCAAAAATTACAAGGTCCTTTACGATCCAGAATTGGATTCTACTTTATCAAAAGCTGAACGTAAGTCAAAACATCGTAAACTTCGTTTTAAAGGTGAAGGTCTTGATTCCCTGCATTTAATAGATCCTAGAAAGTCAAACATAACTCAATATTTTCAAAAACCAAACAAGAAATCAAAAAAATTTCCTTTCAAACAATTACCTCAATCAAAGTTTGTGTTTGATAAAGATTCCTTGGGTCCTACACCTCAAACTGAATTAGTGGTCTGGGATTTACCTTCCACTACAAGTGAAGTTTATCTTGAAAATTACTTTAAAAGTTATGGTGATTCAATTAAAGATATGAAATTTATTAATGATCCTATTAATGCAGTTCCATTAGGTATAGCCACTTTCAAATTCCAAGGTAATCCCGAGAAAGCTCAAAGATTAGCCAAAAAATTAATTCAAACTTTGAAATATGAAGGTGCTAAAATTGATGGACGTGAAATTAAAATCGGTTTAAATGATCATAATGATGAATTACTTCAACAAAAAATCGACTCTGCTAATGATAAATTACGTATAGTTAAAAACAAGAGAGCTGAAGAAGAGAAGAGACGATTGAAGAGACAGTTAGAAGAAGAACAAAGGAAAAAGGAAGAGCAAAAGAGAGCTCTCGAAGAGAAAAAGAAGAAAGAAGCAGAAGCAGCCAAGGCTATCAAAATTGCCAAATTTCTGCCTAATTCTACTACATTATCCATAAGACACAATAATAAAGTTGTACCAGGAGTATTACTTCCTAATGATTTGAAGAAATATATTAAAGAACGTCCTTATATTTTAATTCATGACAAATACATTTCCACCAAAAGACTTCCATCTCTGGATTTGAAAAGAGCTTTAAACAAATACGATTGGACAAGAATTTTATCTGATAAAACTGGGTTTTATATTGTGTTCAATTCTTTGAGTGAATGTGAAAGATGCTTTTTAAATGAAGATGGAAGAAAATTCTATGAATTCAAAATGTATATGGAATTAGCGGTTCCAGAAGGTTTTAATAAGAATTCAGATAATGATGAAGAAGATGATTTCCTGTCTAAATCCAAACAAAAGAGTGATAAGGTTGATGAAGCTGTAAATATGTTAATTAAAGAACTCCAAACATTCTTATCCAAGGATATTAGGGAAAGAATCATCGCACCAGTTGTTCTTGATTTATTAAGTCATGATAAATACCCTGATCTTGTTGAAACATTAAAAGCAAAAGAAGCTGCTACTAAAGTTACTACATCCACTGTTAGTAGTAATGATAACCTCAAACAAAATGCATTATCATTACTTGCTAAGCAAAGAAAACAACAGCAACAACAACACCAAAAGCATCAACAAAGCCTTCCATCTTTCAAGAAGAAGAAGGAAATTGTTAAGCCTAAGAAGTTGATTCCAATGCAACATGCCCTTAATTACGAGTCTGATTCTGAATCTGATGAAGAAGATGATTCTAGTAGATCTGTTACTCCTGTTCCAGTCAAGAGAGACCGTTCTTCAGCACTTACCTCACCAGACGATGAAGAAGATGAGTTGGAAAAGGAAATGACAAAGCATAAGAAAACCAAATTACAAAAGTCATTCTTGTATGAATCATCTAGTGAAGAAGAAGAAGAAGAGGTTGAAGATGTTGAAATGGAAGAAGAAAAAGAAATCGATTATTCTACTATTGAAGAAAAGTATCAACCTACTGAAATCCCTACTACAGTATTCCCAGAAACTCAAGTATTACCTACTGATGTATTTGATTTGGAAGTCTTACAAGATTTAATCAAGGATGATGAAGATTTGATCTTTGCTCAAAAGGTACTTGAAGAAGTTCAATCTGAACCAATCAAGAACTTAGATTACTGGGCTTGGAAGCAAAGAGATACTAAGAGTACTTCTGAAGAAATTGCAGAAGATGTTGATTTAATTGAAAGCTTAGATGCTAGATTAGAATCATCTACTGGGTCATTCAAAAGTGAAGGATACAGACAAATTCCAGATGCTGATAAGATTGAATATTTACCACATCGTCGTAAGATTCAAAAACCATTAAAGACAATTCAAAATGATTCTGATGAAGAAGAAGAAATGACACCCTCTAATAATAATACTAATAATAACAATACAGTGCAGATATCTCGGGTTAATAGAGCTAAAAATAGAAGATTTGCAGCCGATATTACGGCGCAAATTGGGTCTGAAACCGAAGTATTAAGTTTGAACACCTTAACTAAGAGAAAGAAACCGGTTTCATTTGCAAGATCTGCCATTCATAATTGGGGTCTTTATGCAATGGAACCAATTGCAGCTAAAGAAATGATTATTGAATATGTTGGAGAAAGTATCAGACAACAAGTTGCCGAACATAGAGAAAAAAGTTATTTAAAAACTGGTATTGGATCATCGTATTTATTTAGAGTGGATGAAAATACGGTTATTGATGCAACCAAAAAAGGTGGTATAGCTAGATTTATTAATCATTGTTGTAACCCAAGTTGTACTGCAAAAATTATTAAAGTTGAAGGGAAAAAAAGAATTGTTATTTATGCATTACGAGATATTGATGCAAATGAAGAATTGACATATGATTATAAGTTTGAAAGAGAAACTAATGATGAGGAAAGAATCCGGTGTTTATGTGGGGCACCAGGATGTAAAGGATGGCTTAATTAGGCGTTGTTTCTTTTTGATGTCATCTGTGTATATATACATATAATAGAATACAAATTATAATGACGTATTTGGCCATATCATAACAATAAGACGGGTGTGTTTTTTTTTGCCCACTTGTGCTTATGTAATTGTGTTTACCTTTTTTGATCTGGGGAATCTCGCTAGCATTGTATGGCTATATGTAGGTACGCCTATTGAAATAAGCCATTCACTTACGTGAAGCATAGTCACACGTTCATTATCTTTTACAGATATTGACATGGTAATATAATTCCGACTCTATTATCAAGAATTTGCTTTTTGCTTTTTTCTGTTTTATTTATTGATGATTGGTAATATTCAATTAATTGTTAAAAAAATACAAATTATTCAATTATTGGTAATTTGATAATTTTTTTCTCCCATATCCCAAGACTTTTCTACCTAGTAACTGAATTTTTTGCCCGAAAAAAATGGATCATGATGGAGCATGATGAAACGAGTCTATGACACAGATGTTAGTCACTCACGACAAAAAACGACCAATCGTGAGATTGGGTGGTTTGTGGGTTTGTTCATACAATAGAACGGCTAAGGGAGACTGAAACACTAAACATAAATATCAACAAACCGCATTTGGTGCGAAATAGGTAATATTATTGATGAACGATAATAAACAGATCCGAGCGAGCGAGTGTGATGAGTTGCTGATCTATTGCATTTTTACCATAGTAGGATTGCGATGATTATGGTATAGACAAGTAGACTTGCTATAATCTCTATATTACATATATATACCTAAATTGCTAAGATGATGACCATGATGAGCTAATGGTTATCTATCTATCTATTCTGATTATTTACTAGTTACCATGTTGTATTATATAGAGTTAAGCACCTCTGGTCCGGATTTCCATCTGAAAAGAAATAATATAGCATATGGTGCGCAAGGGTCTCTCTCTCACAGTGTATAGTGTTTTGAAATTTCAGTTAAACAAGATCTTTCTCTCTATGATGACATATCTCAATTGGGCAGCATTTCAGTTTGATAATTACTGACATTTACGATTGCAACAGAAACTGTCCGAAAAGGGCACTAAAATTGGAAAAATAATTATATTTTTCTTTTTGTTTCCTTCATCTACACATAATTAGTAGAAAATTAGAAACCTAGAAAATTACCTTATGAAAAAGAAAAATTAGGCGAATTAATCAATAAGGGTAAAGGTCGTCGTTCTTTAAAGTGTGTTTAATTAATTGATTTAGATATACTACAGTAACAGTAACTTTAAAGTTGTAATAATCTAATAATGTGCCCAATTCCTGAACACACCCATATTTGACATCCCATCATAATCTTAGTAGTATTGTTTTAATCTTGTGAGTGTGTGTCTCTCCTCACTTTTTCTTAATTATTGCACCTGACGGTTACATAACATAGACATAGAATTTTGAGAAATCCACGTGACCGCCCAATCGGCTCTATTTGTAAATACCCTCAATTGGGTAATACCCAAACACCTTCAATTTTTCCACTATAATATACTCCTACATTCCTGTTGCAAGGGTAACGTTAGCCAGACATCTTTTCCCGTCTGACATTCGTCATCTCCTTCAACACTTTCTTCCTGGTGAACGTTTGTCAAAATGTCCCGTACTCAACCGCTTCAACCACTTAACAATGCTCAACTTAATAATAGAGGAAATATTACTCCTATTAAAGGTGTGAGACGGTCAAAAGATACCCATCATATGATGGATTCTCATCCAGTACCACTCCACCCTTCTACTGCCAATAACCAGGTTCAAACCATTGTACCACCACCACCAGCTCCAACTGATAAACCAAAGAAGAAGAAGGAAAAGTTAAGCGCTCTCTGCAAAACGCCGCCTTCTATAGTTAGAACTAGAAATGGTAGAGATTATCGCAGAGGTAATTTCCTTGGAGAAGGAGGTTTCGCTAGATGTTTCCAAATGAAAGATTCATCCGGTCAAATCTTTGCTGCTAAAACTGTTGCTAAAGCTTCTATTAAAAATGAAAAGACAAAGACAAAATTATTATCAGAAATTAAAATTCATAAATCTTTAAAACATTCAAATATTGTTAATTTTATTGATTGTTTCGAAGATGATGTTAATGTTTATATTCTTTTAGAAATTTGTCCAAATCAATCATTAATGGAACTTTTAAAAACTAGAAAAAGAGTTTCTGAACCTGAAGTTAGATATTTTATGGTTCAAATTATTGGTGCTGTTAAATATCTTCATTCAAGAAGAGTTATTCATAGAGATTTAAAATTAGGTAATATCTTTTTTGATCCTGATATGAATTTAAAAATTGGTGATTTTGGTTTAGCTTCTGTTTTACCATCAATTGAATCAAGAAAATATACTATTTGTGGTACTCCAAATTATATTGCTCCTGAAGTTTTAGGTGGTAAAAATACTGGTCATTCTTTTGAAGTTGATATTTGGGCTATTGGTATTATGATGTATGCTTTATTGGTTGGTAAACCTCCATTTCAAGCTAAAGATGTTCAAGTTATTTATGAACGTATAAAGAAAACTGAATATGCTTTTCCAGCCGATAAACCAATTTCTGAAGAAGCTAAAGTATTAATTAAAGATTTATTAAGTTTAAATCCTTTAAATAGACCAACCATTGATGAAATTTTAAATTATGAATGGTTTAAAGGTCCATTCCCGGATAAAACTTATGAAGAAAGTTTAGTTAGTACTCCACCTGGTTTTGGAAAAATTTCTAAAACTCAATCTTCAATTAATTTCACTAATACTAAATCTAGTGCTGGTATTTATACTCCAAAGAATAAGAATCCAGTTGAAATTTTAAGATCAGATTTACAATCAGAACAACCAAAAAGTTTATTACCTCAAAGTTTATCACCAAATGATACTAGATCCAAATATGAAGAAGTTAATCCAAGTGTGTTAGGTAAATCCAATAGAAGAGTTAATTTTAATAGTAATTATTCAACTACTATTAAAAGATTAAATCAAATTTCTTTTGAAACTTATCAAAATATGAGAAGATTAGAATATTCTAAACATGATCAAATTAATTCTGAAGAATTACCAAGATGTGAAAATCCTATTTTAATTAGTAAATGGGTTGATTATTCCAATAAATATGGATTTTCATATCAATTAAATAATGATGATATTGGTGTATTATTTAATGACGATAATACTATTCTTAAAGTTTACAATGGTTCAAAATTTTTGGAATTAATTTATCATGAAAATGAAGGCTGGACTTGTATTGAAAATTCCATTAATTATCCACCATCTCAAGTTAAAAGACAATTAGAAATTGTTGATTTCTTTGCCAAGTACATGAATTCTAACTTATCTAAAGTTAGTGAAAATGAAGAAAGAAAAGAAACAGTATTCTTAAGAAGATACAGCAGAACTTCTGATTACATTATGTTTGAAATGACCAATGGTAATTTCCAATTCAATTTCAAAGATCATCATAAGATTTGTATTTCCAAATCTGGATTGGCAATTACTCATATTAGTCCAAGTAGAATCATACAAACCCATCCATTGATTTTGGTGTTAAAGGAGGGTAACTTCCCAGTGGAGGAAGTTCCTGATTGTTTGGAAAAGATTAATGTTATTAAAGAGGCCATTAAGAAAAAGGCCTTTAAGGATAGTAATGTATAAATTTGATGAAAAATGCAAAAACAAAAAAAAAAGTAGAACAAAACAAAGCAAATCCAAAAGAAAAAAACATCCAATTACATCAAATGATATCGAAGTGAGATTGTTGTGAATCAAAAAACAGGTAATAAATTGAAGAAAGTCTTTCTTTCTTTGTTTTTGGTTCCTTCATCATTTATTACTACAATTCTTCACCATATTTGTTTATACATTATAATTAAAAACCATCACTTGATCATTTTAAAAGTTTTGGTTATGGTTGTCTTTTTTTTTATTTTGGTATGACTCCTTCAAAAGTATATCTAATCCTCATCATGATCAGCTCTAATGATATTCCTTCTCCAGTAACCGTGTTACACACTTTAGCATTATACCCTTCTTTATCCTTGCATCTGCTACTGTTTGATTTACTGTACGGTATAGATAATAAATACCATAATTAGAATAATAATTTTGTAACAAGTAAAACTTGACGTAACTGGTATTATCACTACTTCACTATCATTGATAGGGTGCGGCCATAAATTACCTATTTGGTAATATTGTTTGGTTGGCCATTATACCACTTTTTTCTACTGGTGTTCTTATATTACACTTTTATTATTTTATTGACGTCTATATTGTACACGCCGTTTCTAACGGCAGCATCGTACATGATGCTATGGCCGAACCTTCAAGGTTCAGAAAAACAAATAACACGGAGTCTTAAGGGGGGACCAAGTGGAAGTTGAACTATATTCATATATGGACACATCATACTACACTTAATCAAGTAAGTATCTAGTGGCCAGTATATGGTTTCATTTTTGGTGAAAAATCAATCGTTTTTATAATGCCCACTTACTTGTATTTCCATTTGTTGATCATCCAGTTTAGTAGTCATCTTCGGTGTTCAACAAACTCTTAAGAGCCCATTCGTCCTTAAATCTGGTCTTAATCACATCTAATTCACTGATCAATCCAGAACATGCGTTCTTTAATGCTTCTCTTGGAGAGTAATCATCTTCTGTTTGGATACGGAGAACAAAGTTGGCAAATAATGGATGTTCGACCTTGTAGGCAGCGAAGATAACCTTTTCGTCCTTTAAAAGTTGTGCACGTAATAAGTTGGCTAAAGTATGGTCTTCTCTTTCTATCTTGATAATGGCAGCATTGGGCACCTTTGTATCAGGGGTGATTTTTATCCTGTAAAAAAGTTAGTACTGAACAGTAATTAGACTAAAAAAAATAGACCCGAACTTCAATATATTCACTTTGGTTTCAATTGTTCATATTTGATGATTAATTCAGGTTTTTTTTATTATTAATTTTGCCTTCGACGGACGATATATGCCGCTAGAAGAGCGCTGGAAAAGCCCTCTAAAAACAGCTTGAGTGGTACTTACTTATCCACACCATCTGGTAAGATGAAGAGCTCGAATCTATCTGGGGCATTCATAGTGGTACAACGTAGATGTGTTCTGGTATGTTGTATTTAGGTGGAGACGGTGATAATTCTTTTCTGGCAGAGTAAGTCACGAGACTAGCGCGTGACCCTTTTTCTAAGCCCAAGCCCAAGCCCAAACCAGTGAACCACCAAAACTGTGTGAGCCACCAAAAGACCAAAAATATGCGACCTTCCCGTTCACCGGTGCAGGTGGTAACTTTGCTCGATTTGGATGAGGTAAATATAACCTGCATCAGGCATCAGTGCGGAGAGTCACGTGGGCACTCCCATCGCTAACTTAAACTCCAATATGGCTAATAGTTAGTGACATAAAATGAGGAAAAAAAATAACAATGAACGTATTTATTGATCAAGGTAAATCTTCTAGGCTTCCACTATTGTCTTACTGCCCCGAAATACTCAATTTTCTAGCTTCTATTGTCGTCAATTAAGACCCCCCCAAACCCATCGGTTTCCTCCACCTACCACCCACCCCACCTTATCTCTTGTCCGGGTAACTTCCTCGGCGGGCCCGTGTACACAACCAATTTCCACCCATTCTGCATGCACTCCTTACCCGGACAAGACCCACCGCATACCTTTCAGACTCAGACCTATTCCACTGATAGTGCCATCCATCAGCAATCGCTACACGGTCAAGTTTCTTTGTATAATTATAATCCATACCGCTAGTGAATCACTGGCGTTTTCGTGGACCAGATTCTTCTTACTACCTCCGTGCTAGTGTGGTGATAATTATTTTTTTTTTTACTTCATTCTGTTCCTTTATTAGTTTCATCTAACCGTGGACGATGACGAACCAACAAGATCCTTGGAATAGCCAACAAAGGCCTTTGGGTCAGCAGTTCAAGTATGTATCAAGTCTAATTTGGGGGGTGACTCGAGTGTTGAGTTATTGAGGGAACCGATTGAAACGTGTTTTCGGGGACTGTCTTGGTTATCCGCCCGTAACCCCGATCTCCATCGAGAGCAGCAAATCCAGTTCTACTGTGCTCAACCTCACATCGATTCATCATTTGGTCACCATCAATAGTCATCATCATCATCATCATCATCATGATATTAGAAGAAGATAATCATTCTTGGTTATTCTTGGTTATTCTTATTATTGTGATCATTTCCAGCCTTTTTGTCCATCACTAACATCTAGTCGTCAACACCCTCCAGTGTTGCCTCCTCCTGCTACCTTAGAGACTGGTACGTATTTACAACCATCATATTCATAAATTATTTCCCCGAGTCTCCATACTAACAATACCTTAGGCGGTCAATCCTTCTATCCTCTTCATAGCTTACCTAGCTTAGGAAATGGTACAGGCCATCCCCAACCGGGCCATGGTTTTAGTATCCCATCCATTAACGCTTCCAATGATGCTCAAATGAATCAAGTAAGTATCCCATCAACAAACTTCCCACCTATCAATATATCTCCGATTCCCGGTTCGTTTACTAACTATCATCAGCAACATGATTCCGCTAGACAAAATGAGTTGAGAAGGTCTTCGGCTGTGCTAGGTACTCCTGGTGCTCAATTGCCGTTACCGGGAACCATTGCCACTAGTCCAGAACAACAGCAGCAACCTCTTCCTCAACAAAAAGGTCCTCCACAACACCATGCTCAAGTTGCCCAACAACAACAACAACAACAACAGCAGCAACAACAACAGCAACAACAACAGCAGCAACAACAACAGCAGCAACAACAACAGCAACAACAAGGACCTCCACAATCTCAGATTCCTCTGGGTGTCCCTAATAGAGCTGCAGTTACTAATATGTACCGTCCTTTGAACGTCAAGGATGCTTTGTCTTACTTAGATCAAGTCAAGATCCAATTCTACAATCAAGCTGATGTTTATAATAACTTCCTCGATATTATGAAAGACTTTAAGTCTCAAAGGTATGTAAAACAATCCATCAAGTCTCATCCAAATGAAAACTGGTTTTTTCAAAACAATTTTACTAACTAACTTTTATAGTATCGATACTCCAGGTGTTATTGATAGAGTTTCTACTTTATTCAAGGGTCATCCAAACTTAATCCAAGGTTTTAATACTTTCTTACCTCCTGGTTACAGAATCGAATGTTCTCTTGATCCTTCTGATCCAAATCCTATCAGAGTCACGACTCCTACTGGTACCACTACTAGACCTAATATTCAAAGTAGTTATGGTCAAAGATGGGGAAATGATACTCAAGAACAACAACAAGTTGTAGGACAGTTTGCTCAAGATCAACAAGCTCTTCAACAACAACAACAAAATGGTGGTGGCCAAATCGAATTTAATCACGCTATTTCTTATGTTAATAAAATCAAGACTCGTTTTGCCAACCAACCAGATATTTACAAGCAATTCTTGGAAATCTTACAAACTTATCAACGTGAACAAAAACCAATTGGTGAAGTTTATGAACAAGTGACTGTTTTGTTTGCCAACTCTCCTGATTTATTAGATGATTTCAAGCAATTCTTACCAGACACCAGTAATCAACCTTATCAAGGCCAAGAAGGTGGATATACCCAGGCCAATGGTACATCTCAATTACCACCGGTGGGTAATTTCCAACCTCCAACTGGTACTAGTGGATTGAGTCCTAATGGAACTCAACAATTCCCACCAGGTGTTGCTTATCCTCCTAATGGTAACCCAGAAGTTTCTCCTGTTACTGAACAAATGGCTCCTAAAAAGAGAAAGTCTATTCCAGATGCTTATAATTATGAAAATAACTATAATCAAGAAGCTCAAGTTTCAAGTATGCGTTCAGCTAACCAACCTAGAGGTAAAGCTGGTTCAGCTGCTCCTCCTCCAAAGAATGGAACGGTTGCTACTATTGTTAATCCAACCTTAGTTCCTGGAATACCTGAACCTGTTCCACCATCAGTATCTGTTAAATCTTCCTCTATGCTGGAAGAACTTTCATTCTTTGATAAAGTTAAGAAAGCAATTGGTAACAGACAAACTTATAATGATTTCTTGAAGATTTTGAACTTATATTCTCAAGATATTATCGATAAGCGTACTTTGGTTGAAAGAGTTGATAGCTTTTTGGGTGATACACATCCAGATTTACTTAACTGGTTTAAGATGTTTGTTGGCTATGAAGATAAACCTCAAAGTATGGAAAACATTACATTTAAAAAGCATCAATTGGAATTATCCTTATGTAAAGCATATGGACCTTCTTACAGACAATTACCAAAAGCAGAAACTTTCATGCCTTGTTCTGGTAGAGATGAAATGTGTTGGGAAGTTTTGAATGATGAATGGGTTGGTCATCCAACTTGGGCCTCTGAAGATTCAGGTTTCATTGCTCATCGTAAGAATCAATATGAAGAAATTCTTTTTAAGATTGAAGAAGAAAGATTAGAGTTTGATTACTACATGGAATCCAATTTAAGAACCATTCAACCTTTAGAAACAATTGCTAATAGAATCGCTAACATGACTCCTGAACAAAAAGCTAACTTTAAGCTTCCACCTGGCTTAGGTAACAATTCCACCACTATTTACAAGAAGGTGATAAGAAAGATTTACGACAAAGATCGTGGTTTCGAAGTTATTGATGCTTTACATGAAAATCCAGCTGTTGCAGTTCCAATTGTTTTGAAGAGATTGAAACAAAAGGATGAAGAATGGAAGAGAGCTCAAAGAGAATGGAACAAGGTCTGGAGGGAAATGGAACAAAAAGTGTTCCATAAATCTTTGGATCACCTTGGTTTAACTTTCAAGCAAGCTGATAAGAAGCTTTTGACTGTTAAACAATTGGTTAGCGAAATCAGTACTGTCAAGGTCGAACAACAAAATAAGAGACTTCACCCATTGACTCCTAAGCCACAAGAACAATTGAACTATGTGTTTAAGGATAATGAAGTCTTGATGGATGTTCTTAAGTTGGCTGATGTTTTCATCAACAAGTCATCTAATTACTCTGTCAATGATCGTGAAAAGTTGACTCAATTCTTCCAATTCTTCATTTCTTTATTCTTCGGTATTCCAACTGAAACCATAGAAAAGGCTTTAGCTTCCAGAGGTAAATCCGAAAAGTCTGAATCAGAAGAAGAAGGTTCTAGCAATGAAGCTTCTGAACCTTCTGAACAACAAGTTTCTAAGAAGCGTGGACGTGAAAATGACTTATTAAGAGATGTTTTAAAGAAGCAATCCAAGTCTAAGAAGGATAATGAAAATGACGTTCCAGAAAGCAACGGTAATGAATCTGATGATCAAGAATTAGCTGAAGATGTTGATAGATCTAGTGCATTATGGATCAAGACTGCTAACACCAAGTTCAACTTGAAGGATGAAGAAGAAAGTGCTCAAAAACGTGAAAAGTACAACTTGTTCTGTAACACTACCATCTATGTCTTTTTCAGACACTTGAGAACTCTTTATGAAAGACTCGAAGAAATTAAGGGTATGAATGAAGAAGTTGGTCAAGAAATCAGAAGCCGTAAGACTCCTCAATTTGCTAAAGATTTGAACTTACTTTCCCATCAACTTGATGATATGGGAGTTGAATTAACCGGTAACAAGGACGTTTACTTGCAAGTATTAGACTTGTCTGAAAAATTGATTGAAGGTGAAATTGAACATCAATGGTTCGAAGAATCTTTACGTCAAGGTTACAGAAACAAGGCTTACAAGGTTTACACCGTTGATAAGGTTGTTCAAGCTTTAGTTAAGCATATGCATACTATGGTCACTGATGTCAAGACCTCAGAAATGATGGTTTTGTTTGAAGCTGATAGATCTAAGCCAGCTTCTACTGCAAAGGATCAAATCTTGTACCGTATACAAGTCAGATCATTAATGGCAGCTGATGAAAACATGTTCAAGATTTCTTTCAAGGAAAGTGATGCCACCGTGAACATTCAATTTGTCAGTCTTGATGACCTTACTATTAATGATCATGAAAATGCCGAAGAAAAGTATAACTATTATGTCACCAGTTATGTTATGTCTCATCCAACTGAAGGAGTTCCAGCATCGAAAATTAATATGCCATTTGCAAGATCATTCATTGATAGTGTGGATGAAGAACAATGTGATGGACATGTGAATTCAGGATTAAAGGTTTCTGTATGTGAAAACTCATACAGATTATTCTTTGAAGCCAATACCCTGGATGAATTCACTTCTAATGCTGTTTACAACAAACCATCTGCTGATACCAAGAGTCAAGAAGAAAAGATCGAATCCTTAAAGAACTTGATTAATGGTGAAGATGGATGGAGGAAGACTTTAGATGATAAGCAAAATGCTGATGCCTTAGAAGAAAGAACCAAGACTTTATTTGAAAAGGGATCCCAAGCTTACAAGGATTTCAACAAGGATGAAGATGTTGAAATGAAGGATGCTGAAGAACCAAAGGAAACTAAGGAACCAGAAGAAGCCAAGGAAGAATCCAAGCCAGAATCTGAAGCTCAACCAGTTGAAAAGACTGAAGAAAATGTTGAAGAAAAGGCAGAACCAGCTGAACCAGAAGCTTCTAAGCTGATAGTTCATGATGCTGATTCCACCGTTATTCAAGAAAATAACGATACCACTATTCATCAAGATGCTAATGATACTACGAATGATGAAACCACTGTTAATCAAGATGATGCTTCATTAATTGGAGGTGATGGACAAACTGACTCGTCTGTCCCTTCTAAAACCGCTAAAAAACCAGATAGTGCATGATGTATGCCCTGGATGTAATGTATAGTTTATGTACCATTCAACCATCAACCAAGAAGACGTTGATGTGAGAGAATAAATATTGATTGAGATACGAAGCCAGTAACACTTCAAACTGTAATTCTATTTAATAGTATCAACACTGTTGAGTTCTTTACATTTTCTACAATTGTTTCTTTATGGTCTATCATCCTTTTAAGTTATCTATACATCGTAAGGTTGGGTTGATACAGAATTAATGTTCATTCAATTTGGTAACATCTTGTGTCTGTTTTAATCTGTTTAAATGAACTTACCTTCAGCAGCTGCTCTTGCCAACCTTTCTGTGGCAATACTTCTTGCCAATCTTTCTCTTTGATCCAATCTTCTTGCAACAAAAGCTTTTTCATCTCTTAAGATCATGAGTCTCAAAATAATATCTTCAGCCAAGGTTTGAGCAGCAATAGGATCGGATCTTGCTTCTTGAGCTTCTTCATCTGCTTTGGCTCTAGCTTTAGCAGTTGCATTAGCCAGAATAGTCTTGCTCCTATAAATACTACCGGCCTTAGAAATAACTGCTCTTTTACCCTTTTCCTGTTGCATTCTATCACCATCAAAGTTATTTCTATCGCGAAGAGATTTGATAAATGCTGGTGATAATCTTTCCACTTCTTGGGTCAAGAATGGTATGTCTCTGTCATAATACACTGGTAATAATAACAAGGCCTGGTACTGTTCATTCTTCAAGTCCTTCACTGGTGGACCATTTCCGTCATTATGGAAAAAGTCAAAGCATAAGAAATTCAACCATGAGAACACAGTCTCCAATTCATTATTGGTAAGTTGACTACCAAAACCCATCATACCAATTGAATTGGTAACATTGGCAACTGCTGAAGAAACTGCAGATTGCCATCCTGTAGATGATCCATTGGAGCTAGTACTAAGGCTGGATAAGTTCAAAGTCTTTGCACTTGAAAGTTTTGGTAATAATAATGCATCAGCAGCTGAAACTACCACATTCCATGCTGCAATCATCACCTTCAATAAAAGGTCTTTGGTCAAAAATTCGGCCAAGACTTGAAGGTTCATATTTAAATAGTCGTATAATGGCATCATAGCATTATCCATTTGTTCTTGAGTAGGTTTAAGTTGTCCATTATTACCACAAATGGACCTAAGATTGGCTCTAGAGAAGCAGTAGTTGATAAATCTAGAGACTTTTTCAACAATAATCTTAATACAACGTTCTTGACATCTCTTCAAGGTTCTGTGAGCTCTACCCATAACGAAAATAGCATCTTCACGTTCACTTTCCACAGCAACTTCAACTAACACTCTACCTTGAGTATCTAAGTCCAAGTATATTTCCTGTGGAATACCATCATGTTTGAATCTTCTAGGATCAAGTTGAATCAATGCTCTACCACAAACCGTGTGGGTACCAAACTTTTCATTCCAAACAGTAGCGGAAACAGTCAAGGAAGTGTTTGGTGGTAAAGTGAATTCGAATTCTTCATCCCACTCTGGATCAGAGCTATTGTTAATAGTTCTTGTTTTACCAATGGTTCTTTTGGCCTTGGTATCAATTAATGTTACATATGGATGAATCTTGGAAGAAGCATTAGAGGCTTGTAAGTTTTCTGCTTTAATCAATCTTAAAGAAAAGATATGACTGGTATACTGTCTTTGAGATTTAGGATCATAAGCAGCCACTGATTTGGAAATCATTTCTGGGTCTAACACATCTTCTAATTTGGTAAGTTGATCCATCATTGCTGATAAATTATTTAATGCAATACAAGTTCTTGGTTTGAAATTGTATGGTTGTTCCAAAAGAAGTTTCTGATTGTTACTGTTCATGTTAGAAACCACATTCTTGACTTCATCAAACCAATTACCTCCACTCTTTCTAGCTTCTCCTTTAGCTTCTTCTTCTTCAAGAGCTAATCTTTTTTGTTCATCTTCATCAAGTTCTTTCATAATCATATCAGTAATATTGTTAGCATAGTATAAAGCACCATTAGAAATACTCTTTAATAAAGTGGTATAAACTTTGGCTAATTGATATTCATTTCCCCAATTCAAATTGTTTAAAATCTTCAAGAATTCTTTGATTAAAGTGAAGATATCCAAAATAGAGGACGAATATTTTCTATCATCTCTTTCAAGATCAATTGCCTCATAATTATCCTTTTTAATGGCTTGTTCAACAATACCTTGAATTTTTTCACCACTTTCTTCAACCCAAGATTCCAAAAATGGGAAGAAGAACTTTTCTAAATCAAATTGGAATTTGGATTTAGTGGTAGCAACCTGGCTATAAATATCTCTGATTTCAGCCAATGCTTTGTATACTTCAATAGCATCACCATAAGGGATATATTCACCCTTATTCTTGGCATAACTATCAATATGCTTTAAAATGTTCTTTGCATCAGCTGCAAACATGGCAATCACCACAGCTCCAACAGTTCTTTTAACATCCAAAAATCCTAAAAGTGGATTCTTATAACGCTTTTGAAGCATCTTAATATCTTCTATTATACTATCACAGATATTAAGTACATGTATAATACTTAAGGTATCATCACGAGGTAAATTAGACAACAAATCAGCATACCTCAATTCAGAATACCTTAATAATGCTTTAGGAAGTTTCTTTTCCCATTTTTTAGGTAATCCGGTTTCTTCAAGTTTATAGAAAAGAGAATCAGATTCCAAATATTCACCTAAAAATGCTAATGCTGGACCGAATTTAGGTTTAACTGTTTTACTGAAAATCATCAGCAATGAATCTTTAATTGAGAATAATGTTTCATTATAGGAAGTCATTAAATTCTTGACCCATTCATCTTGATCATATATTGGCCACATTTCCTTTTCTTCCCAATCCAAATCACCACCATTTTCAATTGTAAGTTTACATGCGTGGAAGATTTTCTTTGTTGCTTCAATATCGATTGGTGCTAATTCTTTAGGATCATTGATCAATTTATCCTTGCTTATACCTGACAATGTAGCTGCAGTATAAAGAGCCACTGCTTTAGTAGCAGCACTAACCCTCCAAACTCTAGCACAAGTATTTAACAAGTTGGTTGACATTTTTGGAAGAATAGGTTTATCAGGGTTTGAAATATCATCAAAATTTTCTTGGAGTTCCAACTCAAAGCATAGTTTAACTAATATAACATAATATTTTCTGATGGCTTGAGTTCTTGGTAATACATAGAAATCACTTCCTGAGGGTATATCTGGAACAGGTAATAGCCTCATATTAGGAGGTACTTGGTATTTTTTCAATAATTGATTACATGAATCTTCTTCACGACTTTTCCAAATTTGGTATGCTTGAGGAGAACTGAAGTCCTTAGGGGATAATTGACCCAAATCCTTACCTAAGTAAAACATGACTTGTTGAATATCTTTATGGAGTGGTTTTTGCAGGGCCAAATCTTTCCAGTTCGTTATATCTTGTTGTAATTTTGCCAGATCAACCTTAAATAATTTTTGGATAAGCTGGATAATGGCTTGATCCATATCTCTTAATTTAAATGAAGGCAGGAGATATTGGGCATTTGAAGGGATTTCCGAGTCATTGGTAATTGGTTTCTTTGGCTTTAAAGATTCTTTATTTTCTTGTAATTTGGCAATGATTGCATCACTATCTTTATCTTTTCTGATCAACTCGATTAATAACAGGACAAATTGTCCAGCTTGTTTGAAAACAGCTTCACTAATTTCATTACTTGGAATGGTACCAATTTTGACCAACTCTTTGTTTGCACAAGAAACAAATTTCATTACCAAATAATCAGGTTTATTAACTCTGGCAATATCATTTTTAAAATTAGGATCCAAAAGTTCACTATAAAGTCTAAGAAGAGATCTTCTGGTGAATTCATCATAACCTTTTCCTTCCTTTTTCATGGCAATCATATTAAGTTTTGATTCAAGACTTGGGATCAAATAACTTGGTAATTTGGGATCATCAAATATTCTGGAACTTCTATATTTGGAGGTATTACCACTGGAACCAGTTTTGGTAGGACTCAAAGGTCTTGGTTCAACTTTAGGGGTTCTAAACCTTACTTCATTGGCATATTCTAGAATATAGACCTTGACAACGCCTTCATAGATCTTATCAAGATCAATGGATTTATAAGCTGCCTCGTCGGTCAAAACCACCTGAGACGCCAAGCTGTGAGATCTTCCATTCGGAGAGCCTGCAACGGAGCCTGCGCCGTTGGGACCGCCGTCTTTAACCCTAGGTAGCATGGTAAGTTATGGTGGATAAGTTTAGGGTTTTACCTTAAGGCTTGGGGAACTTGTTTGTTAACAGGGCAAAATCGCAGTTTTCACGTGATGTAAGCGAAGGAGCAACAACAAGCGACCAAAGGGAAATTTTGGTGATGATCGCGATCTTGTGAATTTAGCTGCAAACAAAACAAGGGGAGAAAAAAAAAACATGAACAATGTGAAAACTTGAATTCCACAGCATCACCCCAGGAACAAGGAGAAAGACCGTTGATTGACCAGAAAAGAAAGTGTATGACGTAACGGCTTAGTAACAAATCAACAATACTGCTACAACTTCTATTGATGGTATTGTGATTGGGCTCGTATGGTGTTCTTTAGGTTTGGTGATGTTTCGCGTTGTGGGCTTATTGTAGGCTTATTGTAGTGGGGAAGCTCGGTATACTAATTGGGAAGTGAATTGATCAGAAAATCACCAAGACAATAAAATTGGAGGTGAGGTGAAGAAAAGAGTGTGATTTAGTATGGGTAGGTGAATATATTGGAGCTATTTTGGGGGTACTTGGAGATTCGGGTTTAGTTCCTCGTTTTGGTGGTGGTGGCTGTGGTTGGTGGTTTGTTTGTCCCTGTTATAGTGCTATGGTTGCAAATGATCACCAGTGTTACAATGACAGGTATCGTAAATTGAAAATATTGACAAAATTAGTTTCAGGTACAGCAAGACGCTTGTCAGGACATACCTATAATTAGAATAGGTCATGTAGATGCATCTATAGTACTACATTGCAGTTATACTCGACCAATCAGGTGTTAAAATGGGGTTTGTTCCTTTTTAACTATGGTGCTGGTTTTCCCAATTTTCAGCCTACACCCCATTTACTTCGCTAGTGATCCCTCACTGGCTCGCCTCGTTCCAAGACAAAGCCAACCCACTAGTTTTAGTGGTCACCAGGACAAACTGGAAATGGGGCAAATATGGCCCCACTTTCTAGCACTAGTAGTACTATATAGTAGATATCTTCGCTCCGCTTGTTCTTTGATCGGTGTGTTCATATATTCTATACTACATTATTATACATCGTCCTCGTCGCTGCTACTCAGTACCTTATCCTCTTTTTTGACCCCGTTTTCCTCTACTTCCTCGGGCTTGAATATATGTTTGGAGAGGATTTTATTCATTTCAAATGCACCCACAGTTTCTAAACGTTAGTAAAATGATCTTGTTCTAATGAGACAAAAATATGTTTGATATTTAACAATTAGATATGGCTATCAATTAGACCAAGAGTCAATCAAAAAGGCAATTATTGTCTTTTGTCTATTGCCTTATTGTCTATTATCTCAATGATTCCTTTAATACTTACTTTTCTTAAACAATGATTGTAATGGTCCATCACAAAAGATTTGTCTCTTATCATCAGGATTCTGAAGATCGTTCGCTTTAATATATGCCCACATTTGTTTCACCACTTGTGGTCTCGACATTCTTCCCTTCCCCACGATTCCTTGAAGTTCTTGAGAAAGAACCATTTCTCTGTTAAATCCTGTATTACTAGTACCAGAACTACTAGAAGGAGCTCTCTTTTTCACCACTTTACTTTGACGACGAGCTCTCATAAGAGGTCCAGAAACTTCCGCTTTCAGAAGACGTGCTGCCATTATAGCATCTTGTCTTTCAATTTCCAATCTACGCTCTTTTTCATTCTTTTCTTCTTCTGTTCTTCTGTCAATAAGATCATAATATCGTCCCAATATTATTTCATTTATCTCTTTCTTTTCATATGTTAGTTAAAATTGATCTATCAATGTTTTAATCACTATACTTACTTTGTATTCCAGGAGATCTATTCCAAAAAGTTCTTGCAATGCATTTCTTATCTTCTTAACTGTGATCTGCTCAAGGTCGGCCACACTGAGAATTGCCTGGGAAGTTAGTATTATACGGAGAAATTAACGGATCCAACCAGAATAATCATGAATTGATTGAAAACATGTCAATGGTTGATCGCTTGTCAATTGCTTGATAATCAACTTGTTGTTTTGCCATGTTGATATAGCGGCAATTTGCAATCATCTGTTAATTGCCGAAGAAATAACCAATTGATCCCAAATCGGTTTCCACAGATTCATGTCATAAGTTTGGATAGCCCAACACTTTTGGTTCGTCTTTGGATTCACTAGTTGGCTTGGATTATTAGTGGTATCACTTTGTGTGGTAGTTGTCGTGTGGGAGTTACTTGAACTCTATCATTTTTTGGCCATTTTGACCCGGTCTTTTGAGATTATAATATTTCCACTCCACTGGATCCATTAATGTCACATATTAACTTACATCTATCGTTGGAAGATACTTATCAGGGTCATAAGTTCCACTCATGTTGTTTATTGAGGGTAAAAGTCCGATTGTGTGTGATATAAACTAGTATGCAGGGAGGTGGTCTTAAATATGATGCATGGCCACCAAAACAAGATCCTATGAAATTCCACGAGAACCAGGGTCCTTTCAAGTCAGGTAACGGTCTAGACAAATGGCCGGGTAAGCACAGGAATATCTAGGATACTTCCTAGCGTTTTTACCTATTAAATTTTTTACTTTACGTATCACTTCTCTTTTTCTATTAAATTAGGGTAACTTGCGAAAAGTGAAACAGTTGGGTCTAGACCCCCTTCAAAGAGAGGCAGAGGCAGTGAGATGAATCTTTAACCAGCAGTAAATTTCAATTTTAAAGGAAACGATAATCAAATATGGTCAGTTCTACAATATTTTTCGATAGGTGTTCATTAATATACAGTTGTAATAAAATATCCATGTTGATGGATAACAGTTATATAATCCATATCAATGATATGAACTCACACAGATGAGGGCCATCCTCAAAAAAAGGTCCCTTTATCTGGTCGAATGCTGGAATTTCAAAAAGAAATCAGAAGTATAGTGTAGCTTTTGCAAAACTAATTATGTTAGTCAAAATGGTTGACATTTTAGTAAAAGTGATCTTGTGCACATAGCAAAAAAGATCCAAAAAAAAAAAAAAAGGTTTACTTGATTCTGATTATTTTGGCTGAATCATGCTTATTGAGCATTCTTCAAGTTTCTCTTATGCTGTAATTCATTCTTCTTGATCAACTTCTTTCTTTCCATTCTGTTTAAAGTTCTTGGATCAATCAACTCATTTTCGGTATTCTTGACATCATCTTTAACTTCAACTAACCATTGATCATCAAGAGCCTTGTTAGCACCCTTGTAACCCCATTTGGCAACCCATTCACCTTTAGCTTCATCATAGATCATCTTACCATCCTTAGCCTTAGCTTTAATACCCTTTCTAGCAGCAAATTGTTCCCACTTGGTAGGTGGCTTGGCCTTTGGAATAGCCTTTTCACGGGGTAATTCAGTTATTGGGTCTGGTAATTGTATCAAGGTCATAGTAGAGTCTTGACCAGTAGAAGAACCATGAGTGTCACTGGTGGTCTTGACTGGTAATGATAATAATTGGTTAACTAATAATTGTAAGTTATCTCTTGTGACTGATGCTAAGTACTCATCTCTAGTGTTAACATCCTTTAACTTGTCATTATCAAGTGGGTTGGTGTCGAAAGTAGCCAAGTTACCTAAATCAAAGGTATTTGGGATTCCCTTGTCAACAGTGATAGGCTTATATTCTTTCTTCTCACTCATTATAGTGTTGATATAATAACTATCGTTATCCTTAGGCTTTAACCTTTTTGGCTCGATGAGGTCTGAAAAATCATTTTGCGCCTGCGCACGACCATCTATATTCGTGAGCTCTGTAATGAGCTACGCCATATCCAAACTGATACCACTGTCATAATAGTTAGGGCACCTCCTGCCATTACTAAATGTTTTAAGTTTTCGTTTTCGGGAGTTTCCGGTACTAGTTCAAGTCCCGGAGTGGCAGTACTTGGGGCTTTAGCTGCATCCACCAATTGAATAAAGAGTTCATGAAGAGATGTAGTCCATGCAGATGAGATATGAAGTGGTGAATTAAGGAAGAGATCCCTGGTGTAGTTTTCAGGTTGGACATCTGATCTTTGTTGTTGTTTATCAAGATCAGCTTTAAGGGCCACAAATATAGATGGAATTTCATCTAGTTGTGTATATTTTTGACGTAAATTAACCAAGTATTGGAAAGATTCTGGATCTGAGGAATCATATGCGTAACAGATAACATCACATTGATCTAATCTTTGCTTGTTTGCAAGAATAGCAGGTTCTAATTCACCTAATTCTTCCAAGATTAAATAACATTGTTTACCTCCACGAAGTTCGATATCTTTAACCACTAATCTTGGTTTAATAGTAGGATTATAGACATCACTATATGAACCACGAAGGAACAGCTCAAGTAACGAACTTTTACCAGATTTTGGTGCACCAATAATGAAACAATTAAAGATATTTCTATCGTTAACAGCTTGTCTGTAGAATTTACCTTGCTTTTGTCTTCTTTTTCTAGGTTTGGTAATTTTAATAGCCTTTATGGAATCACCATCATCAAAACCAAGGTATGCCAAATACTCAAGAGTAGTTTTATGGTCCAAAAATGTGGTAAGATTCCATTGAGCTAACCAACCTTGTAATGTCACATAACCTTCTTCGTTGCAAACGATTGAAGAAGGAAATTGGGATTCTTGCCAAAGTTTAGGAATACCAGGAGTTGGTAAAAATAAATTATTTAATTCTTGTTCATTAAGTCCACCGTCATTATCTTTATCAAATTTCAAGAACAAATCGACCAAAAATCGGTATCCTGTAGGACTTAATTCAACACTTGAGTGAGGATTAACATCTAATTGTGGGAATAAGAAACGGTCATTTAAAGAAAGAGAATTTGTGTAGTGGAAAGCTCTTAAAATTCCCCAAACAGTTTCATAACGACCATTTTCAGCATACATTTTATTTAAAAGAATAAACCCATCTTCAGAGATTTTATTGACTGCTGTTGTTTCTGGATAGATGACTTGGTTAATTTCTGAAAGGATATTATCGAAATCTTCTTGAGATGACGGGTGACTAAAGCATTTAACATGCAAGTCTGAGAATTCCTTATAATCAAGGTAACCATCTTGGTCTTTATCGCATAAAAAGAATACTCTTTTAAGGGCAGAAATGGCTGCTGGTTTAAGGTTCCCTTCCTTGGAATCGAAAATAGGTGAGATAGGATGACTTATAGCTCTTTGACACATGTAAAATGCTTCCACGACATTGTAATTGGTCTTTGCGCTGCACCGCACACAAGCTTCAATTTCTTTAAATTCATTAATCAATGGAGCGAACTCATCGGAGTTTTGAGTACGGATAGAAACACCTTTAGGAATCATATCTGATTTGTTGGCACATAGCACAATTGGTAAATTAACACCCATGGACCGGAACAGGGGCATCCAATGTAATGATATTCTTTCGTAGGTGTAGTGATCTGAATATACCAACCAGATAACGTCTGCACGTTTCAATTCCTTTTGAAGGGACACGATATCTGTAGGGGTAGTGTCAATAATGATGGTCTTGTTGGGTATATATTTCAGAATAACTCTATCGGTAGGAGAAGCCTCGCCTTTTCTGGCTTTCTTACCCTGAGCACCTTCGATACTATTGGTATAATCAGCCTTGGAAATGGTTATAGGAGGCAACACCGTCAGCGCTATAGGAAGCGACTGTTCCTTGATAAGAGTGGTGATAAGCGAAGACTTACCAACCGAGTCGTCTCCACATACGACTACTCTAAGGGTGTCAGTCATGGTGATGGTGATCGTGGTTGTGGTAGTAGTGGTGTGATTAAAGTTAGGTTCGCACAATGGCGTCAACTAGAAGGTCAACAACTAAAGCTGTTTGGCTGCCACAACAAGATTGAACCAGTATCAACAAAGTGTCTGGTAATTTTACAATCTCTTAATTGTGTTATGTTGTGGGCTACACCGTCCTGGTGGTACGAATTGATGTTCCTGGCGTTGGTCGGTGATATAGTTATACTCAAGTATTGATTGATCTGTTGCAAAAGTACTGTATGTAATGAGGCACACTAAATGCTCGGCTGCTTAATAAAGGTTACTCATCTTTTTAACCATCAACCATAAAGGACCATCACCACTACCAAACACAACCAAGATGAGTGCATTATCTAGAACTTTATTGGGGGCCCGTTTTGCCACCCGTTCTGCCATTTCTTTAAGAAGTTCCGTCCGTTTCTACAGTCCTCCTCCAATGGACTCATATGAAGAAAAGATCTACAACATTTTAAAGGAAAGCTTTGATCCAAAGAACTTACAAGTCAAGGACGTCTCTGGAGGATGTGGTTCTATGTTTGCTATTTCCGTGGAAAGTACCAAGTTCAAGGGTATCCCTATGGTCAAGCAACATCGTTTAGTTAACGAGGTCTTGAAGGATGAGATTGCCCAATGGCATGGGTTGCAATTACAAACCAAGTCAGTATAAAAGGTGATGGTTAACCAGATAGATCAGCAGTGAAGAACAACCAAAATAAAAAAAAGAGAACCAACGAAAGATCAAAAGTTTGGGTGCGTCTACACACGATTAACTATTTATCAACACTCGGGCATTTCTATAGTGGGGCTTATGTGGCTACGAAGATCCAGTGTCTTCGATGTGACCAGTCGCTTGACCTCAAGGTGATTAATAATCAACATCCTTCTTGTACATAGTACTGTGGTGAAGCCACCAATAATCAATAAATGACAAGTAACAGAATGTAATGAGAGGGTGTAGGAGAAGGCCCAGAGATTATATAGTGATGGAAGTGGATTGCCTTCTTTGTATTTCGTAGTGAGGTTTACCAAATGAGACATGAAACAAGATAAGAAGGAGAGTGAAATTTATGAAAAAGATCAGAAGAGCATAGAAATAGGACCAAAGCGGTCAATTAGTAGACCCACCTTGACCAATTCACCAACTCCTCGACCTATCATTAAATATAATGGACTCGATACCTCTATAATCGTACCAACTTTCACTATCGCTAACAAGACCACTAAAGAACATTTACTCGTGTAAAATCTCTATATTTATCGCTACACGTTTATAATATATTATTTATTTATTGCACCAACGTACTATGTTCGTTGGTCGTTATACAAGTCATTAAACTCATAAAACCACGAATCAATATGTTCGTATGTTTAAAAAATTTATAAATCATCAACAAAATCAATTGTTTGATGAATAATCTACTCGACGATTTCTTCCTTTTCTTCAACGATTTCTTCCTTGATTTCTTCAATGATTTCAGCTTGAACTTCGTTGGTCTTAACAGCTCTGCCAGCGTATTTGTTTCTGTAAGCTCTCCAGTCTTCCAAAGCCTTACGACGAGCCAAGATAGCTTCTCTAACAGCAGCATCGGCTTCCATAGCATCGATTTCTTCGAATTGAGCACTGTATTCACGTAAGTTAGATCTAACCTTCTTTCTGTCAGAAGCAGATAATAAGGATACAGGTCTTGGTCTCCAGATGAATTCCTTGAATTGATCAATAGATTCATCCTTCAATAAGTTACCAGTAAATTCATATAATCTGTAACCGTTTTCAATAGAATGTAACCAAGAGGAAGACCAAGCGGCAACGTATCTACCAGATGGATCCCAAGCCAAGTTGGTCATACCAGAGAATTTATCGGTTCTTAATAACTTAACGTTGGTGCCTGGAACCTTCTTCTTTTCTTCTTCAAAGGAAACATCGTAGAATTCAATTTCACCTTGAGTTCTGGTGATAGCAGAAATGACAACGTATTTACCCTTTGGAGACCATTCAATAGTGTTGGAGTATTTACTATCGATCTTCTTTTGAACCTTATAAGTGGTACTGGCCTTACCCTTAGACTTAACGTCTTGGGCGTAGAAGGAAATGGAGTTTCTGGCAAAAGCAGCATTGGCATTACCATCATCCAAACAAGAAATGATGACAAATCTTTCAGACTTTGGTTCCCAAGCGAAGTTGACAACGACTTCCTTTAATTCTAATTTTTCAACTGGAATATCTCTTTCAGTAGTCTTAAAGAATTCTAAGTTAGTGAAAAGAGTCTTACCAGATTTAGTATGACGATCAACCTTAACACACAAAAGGTTGGCTTGATCTTGCCAGTGCATCTTACAGTCACTGACTTGGAACAAGTTGACAGTTCTTAAGACTTGCTTAGAAGGAATTTGCATCAAAGCAACTCTAGCGGTTTGATTAGTACTTTCTGGGGTCCAGTAAGATAAAACATGTTCGCCAGCTTCAGCTCTAGAGTTGGCAAGGTGGACACCGGCTGGAGCCCATTCGAAATCCATTAAACCATCGATCTTAACTAACTTCTTGTCTAATAAGTTGAAAGATGGAGTTTCGTAAATGGCAATAGCACCTGGACCTTGACGAGCACAGTACTTGTCATCGAAAGACCATTTAACTAAAGGCCATGGCATTTCCTTTTGACCTTCCAAGTATGGAGGTAAAGCAAAAGTTCTGGCTGGTTCACCAGTAGCTAAATCCCAAATAACCAACTTGTGACCTTCACTTTCTGGACCGAATGGGAAATGAGCTCTGTCAGCAATACTATCAGGTAAAGTGATTGGTAAAGGAGACAAAGTGACCATATACTTTTCATTTGGAGAGAAATCAACTAAACGAACTTGGTTGTGAACGAACTTACTGATACTGTGGAAATCAGCACCACCCCAAGATTGAATACCTTGTGGATGAACAGAGAATAAAAAGGTACCCTTTGGAGAGAACTTGGCATACTTTGAGGTGAAAGCCTTTCTTGGTTCAATAACTTCTTCAGGATCTTGGTTCTTCTTGTTCCAGTAAACACCAACGGTTTCAGAAAAGTGTAAAGCCATTTGATCTCTACCTTGATCATCTTGTAACCAAGACTTGAGGTAACCGTGACTCTTGAATTCTGGGACTTCTGGTTCCTTGAATTCATCAGAAACATCAGTGCAGAACTTTTGGATATCGGATAACTTGTTGATCTTTAAAGTGTGACTCTTATCTAATGGCTTACCATTTAATTGCTTAACAGCAGCATCGGCACCTTCAACGGTCTTATATTGAACGAATAAAAATCCCTTGGTTTGACCGTTTTCAATAGGCATGTGAATACCTTCTTCACCTTCGACGATTTCACCAACAGAGCTTAACTTCTTCTTGATGAAAGTGGTTAAAAGGTTAGCCTTGGCTTCTGGAGCGATTGGAGCTCCATCAACAACGATGTAGTTGTCTAAACCAATATCAACTTCGAACTTTTCTTCCAAGTCGGAGAAGTCGATATCGTCCAATCTGATCTCCTTTTCGAGTTCTTCGTAATTGTCCATTGTGATTGTTGGATGTTTGAAGAATGAAAATTTTTTTTTTTCAAATCGTTTTGATAGTGGTGAGCGCAGGACCGATCTCACCGCGAGCACCGCGAACTTTACCGCGACAGCTCACTGAAATTTAGCGAGACACTGAGGGGGGCTAGAAAGAGAGAAGATAGTGAATAATACTATAAAATGGGTTTGTTGGGATTTATATATCACAGTTCTTCGTTTCAAGGCCTGAAGACTCTTGTTGCACTTTTTGCTTGAAACGTGTCAAGTTTCAGTATTTCTTTTGTGATCCAAGTATGACATAATTTCTTTGTCATCATTAGCCAAAACGATGGTGGTTCAATGACTTGCAGTTATTAATAGACAAATACTATGATTCGGACAAAACTTCTACCAACTGAAATTATTCTCTCAATATTCCAAGACTCAGATATTGATGTTTTAATTTCTTTACACTTTTCTTTTACTTTCTACGGTTACTGGTACTATCGCTTCGGGTCATATAATATTCATCTCATTAGGTATTATACATAAGTATGAGTGTAATGTCGTAATACTCATATGGCAAGGAATGGAGATACAATGTTGAGTTATGGCCAGAGAATATACCACTTGGTCTCCCATTGAAAATTCCCTGAATTTTGCTTAAATTCGAGTCACTTTCTATGTTCTAAATGACTGCGAAAGCTGCAAAAAGTAGGTTCAATTAGTCAAATAACAACATAAAAGAACCTATATCAAGAACAAAACTTTTCATTCAGTTTGGACTGAGTCTTTGATTTAATTTTTGGTCAATTCAGAGCGTAATCTTGCATTTTCCATCTCCAACTCCTTCAATCTTCTATTAGCTTGCTTGCTCTCATACACTCTAGCTTCTCTTTCTGATTTCCATCTGTTCCATAACTCGTCCATTCGCATTTTGGTTCTAGGAGAGTCGATTTCAGTAACATCAGCCAGTTCTTCTGACTCCACTTGTTTCGATAACGAATCGTTTATGTTGTTCAACTCGTCAATTCTTCTATGGAGTTTTTCCACATATTCATTATTTTGAAGGTTTCCTTCAGATTCTTTTAAAAGAAGTTTCACATGATCATTAACAATCATTTCTACTGCTCTAGCGAAATAATCAAAGATCGATTTATGAACTTCTCTCATTGAATTCACATCATTACTATCCCAAGAAGCTTCATCGAATTTCGATAATTTCTTGCTCAAACTTTCAATCTTACGAGTTGGATCCTTAACAGATGAATCATCTGCAATTTTGTTGAAAGATTTCAAAAGCTTATGAAATTCGTGTACATCCACTCCAAGTAATTCTTTGAATTGGTACTCGAGAACGTTAAGCTTCTTTAACACATCTGTATTGACACCTTTCGAATCCCCGACTGTAAGAGTAGTCACCTTATCAGTAAGACTTCTTATGGTAGTTTGTAATGATTGTTTATCATTTGTAAGTGATTCTACTTTATAGGAAAGCCGTATATTTTCGGCCTTGTATACTCTTTGTTTCTCCACAGCAATATCGAGGTCCTTCTTGGACTTCTCGGATACTCTTTCTTCAGCCTTCAACAGAATCACATCTTGTTGTCCCTGATGTAATTGGTTGGTCAATGAAGAAATAGTATTTGAAGAATCTTCTTTGAGTTTTTGGTATTTGTCAGTAATATCACTGAGTTCTTGATGAAGCTCAGTCAATGCTTTATGTGATTCAAGTAATTCTGTGCGGATATCTTGTTCTTCTAACGTATCTCTGGTTAAACTTACCAGGTTTTCAGTCAAACTTGGAGCACGAGCTTTCGAATACTCTTTGAATTCGTTCACTTCGTGTTGTAATTTATCTATAATCTTTTGGTATTCGTCAAACTTGGCATCCACAGCATTGTTGATATTATTAAGCTTTGTATTTTCTGCTTGAAGTCTTCCTAACTCCTCAGAATAATTGTAATTTTCACTATTCTCGACTGAAACACATAAATTTTGGAACTTTTGAGTTATTAATTTATAGCTCTTTTTTATCTTATTTGCTTCTTCAATTTCATCACTCAATTCCTTCTCAAGTTTTGCCGTTTCTGCTTTTTGACTAGAAAATTCCTTTTCTAATTTATCTATAGAACTGATAAGTTCTTTGATTATAGCAATATTGTTCATAGATTCTTCTTGATCAATAGATGAAGAAGGAGGAGTTGGCATAGCATTTTTCACAGGTGAAGTCAATAATTCACTGAACTCAAAACTGATCACTTGAAGTTTCATTTCAAGGGGTCTGCTTGTTGATGAAGAATCCATACATCTTGCTAAAGCTTCTCTAGTACGCACATCAGTTTTTGGATTCAGTATCAATGCCTCGAGGATTTCATTGACTATTCTGGTGCACGATTCTATATATTCATTTAATTGGTGAATTTGGTTTTCTTTGCCTTGTAATTGTGATTGGAAAGCTTCTAAGTTTTCATATAAATCTTCATTTAATTTAAAGATTTCATCATAATTCTTTAATAAATTATGGTAATCGGTTTCAAGTTTGGTATTATCTTCATTTTTGAAAGGAGAAAGACTATTGAAACTTTTTTGGAAATTGGTAAGTTCGTTTAAATCAAAGAATTCATTTTCTTTATTTGATCCTGATCGACTTTTATCTATTAAATTTTGAAGGAATTGTTTGAAAAATTTGATTTGAATTCTGTAACCGGTAATTTGTTTATTTAAATCATCTACTTTTGTAGCAGAAGATGCGTCTTGAGGTTGGAATGAATTTCTCAGGGTTATACTTGCCTTTGCAGCATGAGTTGGTTTGAATGAAATTGATGGTTCAACATATGAAGATCTGAATTTTCTCCAAGAAGAAGCTTTTGGTTTGGAAGAAAAAGAAATTGGTTTTTCAAAACTAGTATCTTGATCCAATTGAGCCTGAGTACCATTATAACGTATAGTATCAATAGTGGAATTTTGAGACACTGATTCTTGAGTCCGAAGATTGGCTAATGATTCTCTTAAGCTGGCTATACTAGCATCCATATCTTCTAAAGTAGTATTTGAATGAGGATTGGTCTTTTCTTGAGATATTTGAGAGGCATTCATAACATCAGAAGCGTCTTGAAACTGATCTGAATCACTATCAAGTTCGTGAGGGGTTCCGTCTAAAGCCTTTTGGAGTTCGAATTCCTCGGGTCCTTTTGAATGGATCAGATCGGGATTAGTTATAAACGGAGATGAAGGGGATTCGTCTTCACTATTGGTAATACTGTCTTGTCGTAATCCGTGTAGATAACTACCATTTTCAGACGGATTGAGAGTCTCACTATCGTCAGCATGGGAAGAGACCATGGCGGTGGAACGAGTGACAGTTGCGTGAGATCGTAGGGATAGAAAGGTAAGTGGGGGTCCTGGCGGTAGTAGTGGTGGTGGTGATACGGTTACCGGTGGTAAAGTGTGGTACAGTGACTGGTAGTGAGGTGGAGTTTTAAATTAGTTTCATTTGTTTAGGTCGCGTAAACAGATCGGTTAGCGAGAAGACAACACCAGAGATTACAACGGTAGCGAGGTAACCACCCGAAATAATGCACTGAAACCCCATTAAAATATACTATGGCTACGCGGTAATTACCTGGTGGTGCTAGTGAGCTTCTTGGTACAGCTAGTACGGCCAGTACGGTAGCCCTAGTACCATTACTTCCTGTTCCCTCTGTCTACTACTCTGATTCCTCGTCTAAAAGTCGCACTGTAGAGGTAAACTTAAGGAGAAGAGATAAGAAGGTGTTAAGTATGGAGAATGCGACAGAAGGTAACCCAAAAGGGACTTAAGGGTGGATACACACTCGTTACTAGTCACTACCCGCCCGCCCTTTCAGGCACAATTGTTCCCTAAACGAATATTAGACCCAGCTCCTGTAGATACACTGTGCTACTAAGTACGTGTGGCATACTCCCACTATGAAACTCTAGTACAGTATTACAGCACCACTATACACAAGGCATGTGGGACTACACACTAAAAAGCTTATTATGAACATCCCAAATCCGCTATATTCTTTCTTGTTCGAGCACATTGAACTAGACGTCTCAATTGGGTTCTTCTACTTCCATCTTCGACTTCTTCTACTCCTACTTATACTTGTCTTTAACTTTTCTGGTCGTTCGTTTATTGATTATGGATCTACCTATTCATAAGATGGAATTCAAGATTCCATTTCTTCGTCTTCCTCTTCATCACCTTCATCTTCAGCAAGCTTTCTTGCTTCTTGTACCAATTCTTCAGGAACAAATTGATGTAAACCATTGGTAACTTCCTTGGATACCCAAGAGATTTCTAATTCGTAATCCTTATCTTTGTTATCTTCGTGAGCTTGATGAATGATTCTAGCAGCAATCTTAACGGCTTCTTTAACAGTCAATTCTTCATAATCTAACTTTTCTAATTCGGATTTGGCAGTTTGACGTCCCTTACCAGTGGCAGCACCCGAGTAACCCCAACATGCACCACTTGGTTCAATCATATATAAATGAGGACCATTTTCATCAACACCTCCCACAATAGAAACAATACCAAAGGGTCTAACTGAATTGTAACAAGTATAGTTTTGAACATAAATTCCTAATCTATCCATTAAATGAGGAACTGAAACTGGGGTTTTGTATATGGACTTGAATGATTGAGCTTCATCACGACCTTTATTGACAAAATGACGACCATCTGGTAAAAGTCCTGAGTAAACAACACCAACATGTCTATCAATGGTTTGTATACGTTTGTTCTTTCCTGGTACTAATAACTTGGAATTTATGATTTTCTCCACGGCTAATACAACACCGTCCTTACATTTGATACCAATTGATGTTCCTCCATTTTCAACTGCCTTCATGGCATATTCAACTTGGAAGTTTCTTCCATCTAATCTTAGTTAGTAATTGATCAATATCAATTCATGGTAACCCATTCATTTAATCAAGGTTTCTTTGATTCCCTTTGTTTCTTGGATTTTTAATACATACCTGGTGAGAAAACACTGTTGGATAAATCGTACCCCGTACCAATTGAAGTCTGTTGTTAGTAATGAAGTCCATAGAATGGTTCTAGAGCCGTTTTAACATACCATTGTATTGTCGTTGTAATAACTGTTGGTTGTATCTTTAACTGTTGCCACCGCTGTTGGTGAAGGCGAAAAATGCGAGCACGTGACCCCGCTCCAAAGGTTTGGGGTCGGGTGGTGTATAATGTAGCAGAAAGGTGTAGAAGCTGCGAAGACAAAGGTTGATTATAAAGAAGAAATGGCGGTTCAGTTAAAGTGGCCGCTACTTGGGGTCATAGTAAGTATAACGGTTATAGACGGTGGCGGTGAGTCACCGTGATATGGTGGTTGTTCTAGGCTAGGGTATTGATCCCCTGGTATCGTCTATATAAGTGGATTGAGATAGCTACCAGACCATAGATAAGCCTGATGAGATGAGCAGGAAGGGGACCAAGTGATGGAAGGAAGTTTGGACAGAAGGGCCGAGGACCGTGGACCAGATCTGCTGATGATCCAATTGCAGAAATGGTGGTTTCACCGACTGTCCGAACTGATCCGTACGCGTCAAAAGACCAGAGTGAGGGTGACTGTAAAGTCTGTCAAAGGGACTAGTGGTGATACTTGAGTCACAAGTATTTCCACAATTTTACCTTCAAACGGCCAGTTTGTCATAACCACTGGATTTCGTTCTTTCCCTGTTATTTTCCTGTCATTTTGGATCCGCTTTCTATCATTATCAAATCATGTTTATCGTCTAAGCCTTCAATCCTGCCAACTTGTTCACTACTAACCTCAGATCCCCTGTATAATCATATTCACGCTTGGGTATGGATCTCACTTCTTCGTGTTTTCCAAGCATTTATCACGTTCAGAACAAATATGGTATCAAGTATTTGTCACCATGGTGTGGATTTCTTATTATCTTGCAATCAAAATGAGTCCAGGAAACCCACCAAGAAACTTTGAACCTAAACAAGGTGAATGGCGTAGATGGTGCAAAAAATGCGAAAACTATAAACCAGAAAGAGCTCATCATTGCAAAACTTGTAATGTGTGCGTGTTGCAAATGGACCACCACTGTCCATGGACCTACAATTGTGTGGGACATCGTAACATGGGACACTTTTTGAGATTTTTAGGTTGGGTCATATTCACCACTGGTTACACTTTATACTTGTTAGGTCTTAGAGCATTACAATACTATGAAGATCGTGACCTTCCATCTTATTTGATTGATAAAAAGGAAATGATTGCAGTTATTTTCCTCCTTCCAATTGATTTATTGGTTTTCCTGTCAATTTCCATTCTTATGTTAAGATGCGTCATTAACTGGATGGGTAGGGGTATGACTCAAATTGAAGTATGGGATTGGGAAAGAATCGAACACCAATTCCATACTGAAAGGTTATGGTCTCAAATCAGACTGAACTATCAAAAACTTAATGGTCATAAAATGCCAGAATTGTCTTCTTGGAACCAACTGGCTGTGCTTCTGCAAATAGAAGAAAGAGAAGAACTTGCATATGAAGAAGGTAGAGAATTACCTCCTCAAGAAGAACTGTTAGTTCCTTCCAATTTTACAACCGATGATGTTGTATTCCCATACGATTTAGGTTTTTGGAACAATACGGTGGATATTTTAGGATATCCATGGTCATGGTTATTGCCATGGAGTGAACCTTCCTCTAGTGGTTACCATCCAAAAAAGACAGCATATCTTGATGAAGATCAACTTAATCTTCCATGGCCTCCAGATGGTGGGCATCAAGAGCTGAGAGCATTTGCTAATGATACAAATGTAGATATTGAATTGACTGATGGTAGAAACATTACTCTTGTCAAGAAAAGACTTGATCCAAGATCTACTTTGGAAAGAAAGAAATGGGTCAATGATTTGGGTGAGCGTTTGGATGATTATGGTGTGGATTTAGAAGCTGAAGATACTGAAAACGATGTATTATTAGGCAGATCCAGCTAAATCTTGAGCAAAATAAAATTGAATAAAAACAGGAAAAGTATATAAATAGAGAGGAATACCTCATCTCATCTCTAACATAAACAATACATGGTTTGGATATAGGTAGAGTTTTCTTGTAGATAATGTAGTAGACAAGTTTTACCCCAGTATTTTGCAGTTTAATCGTGTGCGACATTTGCGACATTGTCGTGATCTCCTAACAATAATAGTACTCTTAACCTAGCAACTAAAAGTGATTGGAACGGATCAATTCGCTCTATTGATTCGTAACTAATTTACAGGGTGCAATATCGGTCAATTAAGACTATTTTGACTAATTTCCGAACCCTCTAAACCATTAATTAATGTTAATAAACAGTACAACTAAAGTGATAAATCGATTAAATTGACTTCTTGGCAAAGATTAATTTACTCCTTTATCGAAACCAAAAGTAATTGAAAAAAATCCACAGTTGATACTTCAAACCTGACAACGTCACAATGTCATAAAACCCTTTCGTCTTGTACTGTTGTCCTTTTGTTCTTATTCACGTGAATGATTGGGGAGACTGATATTTATCGCGTAATTCTACTTTTAACACCACATACCACGTGACAATAGGTGATCAAACCCCAAATTGCCATAATTAAACCCGCGCTATATAAATCGGTAAATTTGCAGCTCTCCACAATTATCATTCATATCTAATAAACCACCGAAAAAAACAAAACACAATATAGAATGTCAGAACACCAAACCTTAAGATTGGGATCTACTGCCCCAGATTTCACTGCTGAAACTTCCAATGGTCCAATTTCTTTCCATGACTTCATTGGTGACAAATGGGTTGTTTTATTCTCTCACCCAGATGATTTCACTCCAGTTTGTACTACTGAATTGGGTGCTTTCGCCAAGTTAGAACCAGAATTCGCCAAGAGAGGTGTTAAGTTGGTTGGTTTATCTGCTAACAACACTGACTCTCACAAGGCTTGGATTAAGGATATTGATGAAGTTACTGGTTCCAAATTGACCTTCCCAATCATTGCTGACCCAGAAAGAAAGGTTGCTCACTTATATGATATGATTGATTACCAAGATGCTACTAATGTTGATGACAAGGGTGTTCAATTCACCATTAGATCTGTTTTCGTCATTGACCCAAAGAAGAAGATCAGATTAATCTTAGCTTACCCAGCTTCTACTGGTAGAAACACTGCTGAAGTTTTAAGAGTTGTCGACTCCTTACAAACTGGTGACAAGCACAGAGTTACCACTCCAATTAACTGGGTTCCAGGTGATGATGTTATTGTCCACCCATCTGTTTCTAACGAAGAAGCCAAGACTTTATTCCCAAAATTCAGAATTATCAAGCCATACTTGCGTTTGACCCCATTGGACGTTTCTGAACAAAACTAAGGTTGATCCTGAGTTCGAATACTAATAATAATATTTTTCAATTTGTGAATTGTGTAAAGTAGTTTAAATATTTTAAAAGAAAAAGTCTAAAAAAATCGAAATTATGTATTGGAATAAACTCAATTGTAGTGCTCGTACCATTTACATTGGAATTACCTGGTTTAATTACTGTAATTAATATCAATTGCAAACTGTACTGATGGGCGTTGCTCATCTTACACACTAAAGAGTGTGTGGGAGAAAATCTAGAACGGGTTATTTGGAGCAATTACGTAATACTATAAGCCCACCCAGTTAGTTAAAAGATTTTGAGTGCGGATTTCTACATGCTAACTACTTTTCCTAAACGGGTAAAATGCTCTTGTTTAAAGGATATTTGAAACTTATCCGCCATTGGTTCTTTATCTGGGGCGGATCTTGGCATGAAAGGAACAAAATGTTTAATTTGTCGAAATGCGATAAACTTGCAAAACTCGGAAAACTTGCAAAAACCGGCTTTTAGTCAGAAATTACCACTTAAAGATAAATTAGTTATTAAAAGGTACATCGAGTTTGGAGGGGAAAAATTACCTGATTAATGGACTGTATTTCCTAATCGGTAACTAGGGTAATGTAGCACACCTCAAGTGAAAATGTTACATAATCCAGATCGGAAGGACCCTTAACATAATTATTATTCATTATATTCTATTATCTATATGGGGGGGTTTATTATATGGCGTATATACACCGTTTATATTTTTTTATAAGGTATTTCTATACCCTAAATAGGCGAAAACCTCCCTACTACTTCTACAATTTATATTTCACAGATTTATTGTTACATTTTATTCCTTCTTATCATACACACACGCGCATCAACTGACTTGGTAAAGCTGACAGGACCAACGGGTGCGATGATACTAATTTACATATAATACAAGTTACATTGCCATTTCAGCATCGCCATCTTGGTTTTGACGAATGAACGATTCACTGTAATCAAACTCTTCATTGGTATCGTTCATACCAAAGTAGTTTTCATGTTCATGGCCAAACTGGGGCTGTTGATGTGGCGGAGTGACTGCACCAGGCGCCATTCCTCCATATCCATCAATAACATATCTTTCAGCTTCGTCGCTCAAGCTGAGTTTGATAGAAGGAGCTTGGATCTGTTGATTCTGTTGATTCTGTTGATTTTGATGTTGATCCTGTTGTTGCTGACCTTGTTGCTGTTGATGTTGAGATGGATGAGAAGTAGGCTGTGCTGGAGTTTGATGGACTGGATTTTGATATTGTTGACTATTGTACAAAGACTGAGGAGTGGAGGGCATATATTCCTCTTCTGGAGCCATTCCACTGACCGGCGGTGGTTTGCTAAAAGTAATATCTTCGAAGGAAATATCTTCGAATTTGGTGACATTTTCACCATTCTCATTGGTAAATTGTCGAAGAGTACCCCAAGGAGTAATTTTGACAACTCCTCCATCAGGATGTCCATAAACAGGCCATTCATCAGAAGTAGTATACTCTTCTTTCACCGGTTCACCACTTCTAGTTTTTTTGGTAGTCTCAGAAACACCATCATCTCGTTTCCTTTTAGATGCGAAATTCATAGTAGTAGGCACAAGACAAGATAAATGATGATAAAATGGGACTTGCAAAAAAAGATTGGATTGGAAACAAGTAGTGAAAATTTATTCACTGGTGATATTTATCTTATCTCCAGAAGGTTTGAAAATTTTTTGAATGGTCCCAGAGCCGATGGTAATACACAATACTAATACTTAGATATTTAAGGATATGAGATATGTCAAGTTGGCTGGTAAAAGACTTTTTTCAGATATGTGGGAAATGGCTGAGAATATATATATGGAAGAGAGCAGAGAACGCGCATATGTCACGCGCACAGGAACGTGATGATTCCAGCTGTGTGCTGTGTAAAGGTGTGAGGTTGAGGTTCTTTCTTTTTCAGACCAGCTTCATGTCACCCTATCCTATCACACGACCCAGCACCTGGAACAGATGAGTGCAGGATAATACAGTGGAGAGGAGGTAATGCCATCACGTGATACTTTCACTAAGACAATTGCCATCCCCACAAGGACACTCACACGGGCCAAGATACAGTCCAACCCCTCTTGTTCAGTTATTGCTACTTCAGCCGATCGTGATAATTTTCCTAATAATAATTGCAGGACAATTATCATGCCAATTGTCCGTTTGTGGGATGGACTATTGTAGAAATGGATAGGACCAAAAGGGCCATTAATTTTAATTGGGATGGGATGGTGGGCTATGTGCAGGCCCCGAACCCATTAATCCTACCAATTTTTCGTATCGTACGGTTGCTGACCCATAGACCAATGGAGTATCTGATACTAGAGCCGATTCCCATTTAAAAAATAGGTGTCATTTTTGGCCAATATTAGGGATACCTCCATATTCTGTAGATTTTAGTAAATTAGTAGGGAGCTGAATGAGATACTGAGAGACCATACAGCCAATGAGAGCACAGAGTGCAGGCCCCCACAGGCCCCCCAGGCCCCCCAGGCCGGTACCCAAGTGCCATCACAATTCCGTTATACCACCAAACCAGCCCTTACCATACTTCACTAGCCATCACCCGCCATAAACCACCGTCGTCCCCTTTCCACCAGTAATAGATAAAAACTACATTTACTGATACCTCCATCCATTTTCCTCTCCTCTATTACTGTAGTGTGCTCCCATAGTTAATTAAGTCGCACTTTATGTCTCTTGTCTTTTTTGTCTCTTTGTCTTTACTTTACCCCCAAACACCCACGTGACCTCTATCCAATGAACAATTCTCATTTTCAAATCGTTTTTTAATACAAAAATTTATCTCCAATAAACTAACAACCATCACGATGTTAAGAGCTAGTGCCATCAGGAACATCGGTAGACTTGGCAGAGCAAGACACTTCAGTGTTGCCTCAAGAATCTCCGCCGCCGAACCAACTGAAGCAAAACCATTTCATAATGCTTTAGGTCAACCTGCCCAAAGATTTTCTGGTGAACCAGGTACTTTTGGTAAAACCACTTTTTCTGAAGTAATGGATGAAGTTGATATGGTCTGGGGACGTGATGATGATCCTAAAAAAGTCGAAAAGCAAAACTCCAAAATCAGACATTTCACTATAAATTTCGGACCTCAACATCCAGCTGCCCACGGTGTGTTGAGATTGATTTTAGAATTACATGGTGAAGAAATTGTTAGAGCCGACCCTCATGTTGGTTTATTACACAGAGGTACTGAAAAATTGATAGAATCAAAGACCTATATGCAAGCATTACCCTACTTTGATAGATTGGATTATGTTTCTATGATGACCAATGAATTGGTTTTTGCATTGGCCGTTGAAAAATTACTTAATGTTGAAGTTCCTTTAAGAGCTAAATATATCAGAACCTTATTTGGTGAAATTACTCGTGTTTTGAACCATTGTATGTCTGTTTTATCCCATATTATGGATGTTGGTGGTTTAACTCCTTTCCTTTGGGGTTTCGAAGAACGTGAAAAATTGATGGAATTCTATGAACGTGTTTCTGGTGCTAGATTACACGCTGCATACGTTAGACCAGGTGGTGTTTCTCAAGATTTACCAGTTGGTTTATTAGATGATATTTATATGTGGGCCACTCAATTCGGTGATAGAATTGATGAAACCGAAGAATTGGTTACTGATAACAGAATTTGGAAAGATAGAACCATTGGTGTTGGTGTCGTCTCTGCTGAAGATGCATTAAACTACTCTCTTTCAGGTGTTATGTTAAGAGGTTCCGGTATACCTTTCGATATTAGAAAGTCTCAACCTTATGATGCTTATGATTTAGTTGATTTCGATGTCGCTGTTGGTATTAACGGTGATTGTTACGATCGTTACTTGATTAGAATGGTTGAATTCAGACAATCTTTAAGAATCATTCACCAATGTATAAATGATATGCCAGAAGGTCCAGTTAAGGTTGAAGATTTCAAGATTTCTCCACCTTCTAGAGCTGCTATGAAGGAAGATATGGAAGCTTTAATTCATCATTTCTTATTATTCACCAAGGGTTACGCCGTTCCAGCTGGTGAAACTTATACTGCTATTGAAGCTCCAAAGGGTGAAATGGCTGTTTATGTCGTTTCTGATGGTTCTGAAAGACCTTACAGATGTAAGATCAGAGCTCCAGGTTTCGCTCACTTGGGTGCCTTTGATCACATTTCTAGAGGTAACTTATTGGCCGATGCTGTTGCCATTATTGGTACTATGGATTTGGTGTTCGGTGAAGTCGATCGTTAAGAAAATTTATTCATATCCATATAAACTAACATTAACCACCCCATTCCCCTATCACAATGAAATCACTTAGATAATTCCTACCTTTTAATTTGGAATTAAGTACATTACATAATCGTCGAAGGAAAGAACATTCTTTTACAACGATGATTTACCGTGGGCCTATAAAAAAAATAAGAATCCCACTCAGTCATTCTATAATATATTTGTCTTAAATAAGTCATTACCCAGTTAATTATTGTAGTTTCACTTCTCATAAAACCAGGAAACTAATCGAGTTTCTTTGGCTAATCAATAAGCGAATTAAAGTGATAATTGTTTGATCCAATTTATCACTTTGTTTGGTTCATATAAATAATTTGCAGTTATGCATTTTCAAATCAGCAAAAGCAGCAATCAGCAATTGAGTTGTGCAGCTCTTCGTCCATTATCTTTCAATTGAAGATCTCAAGTTGTTATTCCTTTTGTGTCTTCTCTTCTCTATGGGCTTGTAGATTCTTGTCGTTATGATGTCTTTAGTGGAAGATGCTGTATAAGAAATAAAGAGAACTGGCAGCACCACCTACCACCATGAACGACTTGAATGCAGTTCCTGAATCGTCATCCAGATGAGGACCCTGGTACATATACTGGGCATTATTGTTTGCAAAGGAAGATGCTGGTCTATGGGTAGCAGTACTTGCTCTTCCTGGATGACCTGTAGATGAAGTGGTATCTCTTTCTGGCTCTCTACTATGAGCATGTCTCATTAAATGTTTTGTAATCAATTCTTCACTTAATTTTTCTCCCAGTTTACTTAACTGACTAAGGATTTGTTTCCTTTTATCATCTGAAATATTTCTATTGATGATTCTTTGTTCAAACTTCAAGTTACGAAGTAAATGCTGATTATAATCGAAATGGGGAACATCAAAGCGGTCTCCATAGTTTCTATGTCTACCAGAAAATGTTGATTGTCCTTCTTGATATCCAGCTCCATAATGTACATTATGACGTTTAGTATTAAGTCCTGAAGCAGTATAGGAATCATTACCATGAGATCGCGACCTAGAGTAGTATTTGGCTTCCCCATAGTATTTATTGTGCCATTCGGTAGCAGGCGATCTTCTTTGACTATAAGCAGACAGTGATGCTCCTCCTGACATTCTAAGGTCATAATCATATTGTTTCTTTCTCTTAACATCTTTTAAAGTATCGTAGGCCTGTACTATTTTGACGAACTTGGCGGAATTGGCCTCTTTTTCTTCTGGTGAAAGGTGTGAATTCAAATCAGGATGATACTTCTTGCTTAGCCTCTTGAACTGGGCTTTGATGTCTTTTATTGATGCATTTTGGGGGATATCTAGTCTTTGGTAGTGTGTTAAAGAATCATCTTCTGCACCAGTGGTGTATGATCTGACTGCAAAACCAGTTGCAGATTGGGCGGCTAAAGGTGAAGGTGTCACAGCAGCGCTTCTAATCGGCCTTAAGATCATGGTTGATGCTTAAACTGGGGTATTTGGTCTTACTTATACTAGAAAGCAATGCGATCTCGGACTACTACTATAGGTGTTTGCTCACGTGACGTATACTGGCTATTAAAGAAATTGGTCCCCTCTTTTTGCTGATAACGATTTACACTATCACGTGTAGACCGTGGAGATAGTTCGGGCTTCAGAACCTGATAATTTAATTGGTGGTTGGATTATTTTAAACTGTATATTAGAGGTTATGAAATGTGGCTATGTCTTTAAATAGCAATATTCCTACCCAACGAAGCGGGGATAATTATAACTAAAGTAAATGAAAGGAGGTATTTGTCTTTTTAGAAACCTGGGCAACACAAATAAAGGAGGAGTTCATTTTATTGATACAAATTTTGTTGACTCTTTACAATGAACAGATGCACCTTGCAACTCGGAGAGAATGCAAAAAAAAAAACGATAAGTACCAGATAAAATAAAATAAATTAATTGAAAGTATTTCAGAAATATTGAAAATTGTTTAATCGAAATTATTTGAATAAGTCTCTACCATTTTTAGAAGTTGTAGCTATTTTTCGCTCAATTATAGTTACTATGTAGCTCCTTGTTCATTGGATTTAATTCAATTAATAGATACTTGATATGATATATGATTTATACTTTCTTAATTATATTTCAGATCAATTTTTCTCTTGAATTATTCAGTCCAAATTATTATGGATTAATGAAAACAAATTTACTCCCTTCTTATTGAGCTTGGTTTCAATCATAGTATTATTTTTATTAATTCTGGTCTCAGATTAGGAAAAATCAAACAATTTCCAAAAATTCACTAAAAACATATAATATTAAAAACAAACTGTATAGAAAAATTATCTATGTCATTTTTAACCTTAGAAAGCTTTAAAATTACCATTAATATTATTATTGGCATCTTAATTTGGGTTTAAATTTATTCTATCCAAGTGTTGATCGGTAGCACTGACCAAATTTTTACTTCAACAAAAGTCCGTGATAGTTTAGTGGCTAGAATTACCGCTTGTCGCGTGGTAGACCGGGGTTCAATTCCCCGTCGCGGAGTTTTGTCTTGCGCAAATGGTTTAGTGGTAAAATCCAACGTTGCCATCGTTGGGCCCCCGGTTCGATTCCGGGTTTGCGCATTCTTTTTTTGCACCCATAACCAAATAGGCTAATTGATAGATAGATCTATCAATTGTCTTTCTTTTTGTCTATAAGAACGTAAAGACTCAAAAAGAAATTAACTTACTATATAATTGACTTATAGATTTGAAAGAATAAACTATCCAAAAATTGCCTAAAATTTGTCACAGTATTGAATTAATACCTACAATTAATATTATCAATTGAATTGAAATATTCTACATTAATTTCTATCGTACCTAAATTTATTGTATATTATCCTCCTACAAGAATCACATTATTAATCCGCTTAGATTTCATCCCAACTCCATAAACTTTCTTCTGGGTTAACGTATTCTCTTTCGTTGTTAACGAAGACAACACCCTTACCATCACCTTGAGAAAGAATAGATTGTAAGTAGTAGAAGAATCTAGAGAAGTCGAAACCGTGTTCCTTCCAGACAGCTTGAACATCCTTTAAGGCTTCTTCAGCAGATTTCTTGGATTTGATTTCTAACTTGAGATTGTGGTTCTTTTCGTAAGTTTCCCAAACTTGCTTGACTGGGATGATTTGAGAGTGAACTCTGACAGAATCTGGGAATCTATTTGGATTGGAATCAGTGGCAACGGCAGCAACAACTCTACCGATATCGGCAACAGAGGAAATAGAAGCCTTGGCATCATCAGGACCCAATTGGTTGATGGTCTTGGTCTTTGGATCAACACCGAAATGTTGAACAATTTCGTAAGTGAAAGAGCTCTTGTCAGCGAAGAAACCAGTTTCGATATCAACGACTTCAATTCCAAGTTTTCTGATGTTCTTGGAGTGGTTAGACTTGATGTCTAAGAAACCTGGAAGGTAAGTTTGAACAGCACGAATATCTATACCGAATTGAGATGGAATAAATAATTTTGGTCTGATAAGTTCAGCAACCTTTTCAGTACCAGCAAAGGCATCTGGATGAGGAGCAAGTAATTCAATGATGACTTCAGTACCCTTTAATTTGGCAGCGACATCTTCTGGCTTAGATAAATCACCTTCAATGTATTGGATCTTAGAGTTGGAAGTAGTCTTACTAGCATCTCTAGTCAATGCCTTAATTGGGAAAGTAACTTTGTGAGCGAAGGTAGAAGATTGTAAGGCTTCCAAGACTGGAGCACTTAAAATACCATTAACACCGATAATTGCAATAGAAACCATTGTTTAATATATGAAAATTAAAAATTGATGATATTTCAAACAAAAAATAAATCAATTGATTGAAAAATTGAGTAAAGTTGAATAATTGAATAATAAGAAAATTCTTAAAACAATTGAAAGAGCAGCAACTATTATTTATAGGGTTTTGACATGATTTGTGGAGATGTATTGGGTGTGAATTATGGAAGGTGCGGCTTACCAATTTTAGTAAGATAATAGGGAGTGTGGAGCCATAGAGAAGGTATTCACGTGAGCCCCTTTTTAGAGTTTTTGTTTAGGTTTTGTTAGGTTTTGTAACTATAATTTAGTAAGGAGATTAGAAATAGGCATTTGACTTGCACCAAAATAGGGTTAGCGGGGACTTGCATATCAAATAAGAGACAAATGTGCAGGAAATCTGACATATAATCTTAGGTAAGCCACAACGTAAGCTGATGAATTTTAGTAAAAATTTGTAATATGGATCACGTGTGCCTTGTATGCTTACAATACTTTATAGAAGGTCTGAGTAAGGATTACTCTATTATGCGGAATCGGCCAGTCTGCTTAGGCAAGCAACCACAAATACACACACAAAAAATTATTACATCAGTCCACACAAACCAAACAGCCTTAGACAAATTGATTGGTTAAGTTAAGCTTGGGTTATTAAAAAAAAAAAAGAAAATTGGTCCGTTCGCTTATGCTGACTTCGTAAATTGTAAAGAAAACTTTCGTTTAGTGTTTTGGATGTCTACTTCAATGTCTTCGTAAATTATAGCATCTGTGGATTTAGTATTGTTTGGTGTTTAAATTACAAATTACATTAATTACAAAGCTTACAAAGCTTACAAAGATAAGTATATAAATTATATGGCATAGAGAGATCAGCTCATCGAGTTCTGGCACCACTTCTTTTTAGCTTAGTGATGGGTCTCAGCCACACTAGTGTTGTGGAGGTGAAGAAAAAAAAACTATCATCTTGGAAATAAAAAGTGCCTTATGTTCAATCTTGGCTAGTAGTGATCTATTTTAATTGGAGAACTAATTACAAATTTGTAATGTGTTTTTAGCATCAAGAAACTGAAAATACTCCAAGACAAATTTTTTACTTATGTAAATTAGTCTTGTAATACGGTAAATGAGGGTGGTTTTCACCTTGTATGTATGGTTTTATGGGTATTTCAGTACCAGTGGAACTGTCTATGAAATTTCAACTAGAACAGAGACCTCTGGTATATATTTGATCGACATGGCGTAGCCTAGGGTAAGTGTAGTTCCCATAACCCACTACGAACGCCCTACGTTTCAGCCGTTAGATATAGACTGAACCTTCGCAAACATATCTCGTTTTCGGGTCTTTTGGGTGCGGGTAGGGTAGCTCGGATAGGTTCCGAAATAGTACAAAGGCTTAAGATATTTTGCATCCGTTGATGACTTGGCTGAAAAAGAAACGATTCTCACAGGCAAGGAAAATTCGCAGCATATTCCGCGATGATGTAAGAGTTCAGCTGTCTTCACTACCCATATTGTCATTCCTCTCCACACACCCACACCCACACCCACACCCACATCCACACCCATAATTTTCAGTAGTAGTAGTAGTAGTAGTAGTAGTAGTAGTAGTAGTAGTAGTAGTAGTAGTAGTAGTAGTAGTAGTATTAGTAGTAGATGGAAGGTTCGGTTTTCAACGCCTGGTGTTGTATACTTTTGGTAGTTACCAGAACATGCTTCTATTACTTGCACATACCTGCATGAGAACACCCTTCTTTACGTACCCGCATTCCGAGTATCAGCATGGATTTGGTTTTTCATTTCCATGGCACAACTGAATTGAAATACCCAATTCCCCATCTTTCATGATAAGCTTGTCGCTATCATTGCCGCACGTGAGTTCGCGGAGGAGGGGCCGGCAGGGCTGTTTGTGAGGGTTGCGCAATAGTTTGATACAATCAGTACATTCCCGTAATACGGGGAAAACAAAGTAAGTTCGAATTATAACCAACCCTCTTTTAAAAGAAAACCTCTCCTTGACTACACCTGGTGATATACCACTCACTGACACACACACGCACACACGCCAACACATATACCCACATCTCTTACTCCACATAGACCCCACCTCTAAACCTGCCTCGAAAATACCATTCGTTTTCATACCCCTCTGCTCTCATCTCTCTTTGTTCCAAGTACTTGAAAAAAAGAAACTCTCCACAAAGTCAAATCCACAAACACCCGGCTCCGATAGACGATTACTGGGAGATACGGAGACTTACCTCCAGGCCACTCACTCACTCACTCACTCACTCTTCAGTTATCTAAATCTGTAATCTTTCTCCATCAATACGGAAAACTTGTTATATCAAAGCTTTCAACTTAGAACACACCAGCCGCTTAACAGCCACCATATCTAACCACACCCTCAGTGTATTACTAGTACTACCACTACTACTATAGTCTTATACTGACCACCTACCTGATTACGTTATCATAACCACACTAGGCGCCCTTTAGGAACAAAGCAAACTATACAAGTTTCTATTATATTATAATACTACTACCCTCACCTCACCCACAACACCAATAACACCAACCCTAAACACTGGATTTTATTATCAACTGTTTTTCTTATCTTAGACGCTCAGTATATTCAGTCAGTTCCAGATCTTCATACTTTAAATCCTGAATCATTAGTCTTTCTTGTTAACTACTATTTTGGATACCAATACCGCCCCATACTAGCATACCTGTCAATTTCTGTACTAGGGTCATAATCTTTCCTTTAGTACCAATTTCACACACACACCGTTCGCGCCGTCCTTAAGTTACCGATAGGTCCATACTTTCGGCCCACCCCCCCTTTACCCAAAAAAAACAAAAAAACATATACAACTACAACCACAACTCATCACCAGTTGTACCTATACATATCATCTACAGTATAGGATAATAGTTCTTTACCTACGTATAGAACTTTCATACTTTGTTTAACCTTTTTTTCTTTTTTGCAAAAAGATTCACAGAACCTTCTAGGTAATTTGTGCTTTTTAGTCAGCTTTGGATCATCTGTGACATTTCACTGCACATAACTTTTATTGGGAGCGTCGTTGTCAGCAGAGGGCATCATAATCAACAACTTTACTCATAATTTATCATTTATCACTTACATCATTTACACACTTACACAACCCAACCCCAACCACAACCAAATAAAATCTAGACATCATGAGTTCTAAATCTGCTGCTGCCATCTTACAACGGCAGTTCAAAGACCTTACAGACCCAAAGAAAGGTATTCCATCCTTCCATATTGAGTTGGATGATGATAACATCTTTCTTTGGAACATCGGCATCATGGTGTTGAATAAAGATTCCATGTATCATGGAGGTTACTTTAAGGGACAAATGAGATTCCCTGGTGACTTCCCATTCTCTCCACCAACCTTCCGTTTCACCCCTGCCATTTATCATCCAAATATTTATAGAGATGGTAGACTTTGCATTTCTATCTTACATCAAGGTGGTGACCCTACCTCTGATGAACCAGATAGTGAAACTTGGACTCCAGCACAAACAGTTGAATCTGTCCTTATATCCATCATATCCCTTTTAGAAGATCCAAATGTTTCATCTCCTGCTAACATCGATGCTTCTGTCGAGTTACGTAAAAACCCAGATGCTTACAAGAAAAAGGTTCTTCAAGAAGTTGAACGTTCCAAGACTGATATTCCAGAAGATTATATCATGCCAGAATCGGAACTTTATGCATATGGCCACCATACTGGTACCAATAAAGAAATGGAACATGAACCAGTTGACGAAGACTTCTGGTATGACAGTGAAGAAGAAGAAAGCTTTGATGAAGAAAGCTTGATGGATGATATGGAAGACCATAATGAAGATGATGATGAAGAGGAAGAAGATGATGACGATGTCGAAATGATTGCCAAGTGATTATGAACTAACTTAATAGTGAACCTCCCCCTATATGGACCCAAACAAACAAAACTAAACAAACATTCAACCAACCAAACATCCAAAAAAATAAGTAGGTTTTTCAAAAAGGGTAGATAGAAAGCATTCGTACCCTTCTCCGACACAACAAAAACAAAGACCTACAGTTTGGTCCGTGATCGGGAACTACTACTTTCATGATTACTCCTTTTATGTTCCAAATCATTTCGCTTAACGACAAGTTTATCATTACTTGCTCAAATTGCTACGAACTTCTTTTATAGTGTGCATTAGTTATTCATTACATTAACTTCATTTATCTATCTATTTCGTTTCTGACCTTTGTTTTTAGTTTTATGTTTAATATAACTTAATAAGAAAAATGTGTAGACTTTTGTCTGAGTGTGCTGGAAAGGCTCGACTACTGAACGAAAGTATTGTCGATAACCGAAATACTCTATTTCTGGGAAAGCTATTTCTTTCTGCTCCCGCTCGATATTATCGGGGGCCTTATTATTAGCTCTTGGTTTATTAGGGCTCGCCTCGTCTAAGGCTATTAATTGATCCATGGTCCATTTGGTTATCCTCTATACCCTCTCAACCCGTCGTTCAACACCTTGCTGACATTGTCCAACTTCAATTTGGCTACAGCATCGGGGAACTGCTGGTCATAAAATAACACCACGTACAACTGGTTTCCTTCACCGCCCTGGTCACCTTCGTCAAGGTTCAATCTCTGTATCACCAACTTGAGGCCCTTTTCCACCTCTATCAAACCCCAAGTATCATTTTGAATACTGTTGAATCCCACCAATGAGTAGATCTTGAGGTTATCTGGAGATAAGCCAAGCTCGGTAAGAAGAATGGAGTTGTGTACTGTGGTTAATGGAATACCATTGGAAGAAAGGAGTGATAATGAAAGTGGTGATGTGGATAATGTAGTGCTGGATAAGGTGTGGCTATCACCGGAAGGAATCGGAGTGAGGGCTTGTGAGAGAAGCCTGGAGATCTGTTTCAGCTGTAACATTGGATAAGGAATGGTTGGTATAGATAGTGTTTATATGGTTATGTTTGATAAGTGATGGTAGGGGGACGACCTGTATAGATATGGCCAAGGTGTAGATATTTATAAAGAAGTGGAATGGGGGAAGAGTAGAGGTGAAAAATAATGAGGGTAGTAAGTCAGTCGTTTCAGTGTGCAATGGAGTTTTCTGTTGTATTTCTTATTCATTTTAGTGGTTGTGTTTGTTGTACTGGTGGTGTATTTTGTATCTGTAATGGATGCAAATTATACATATTGATAAACAATTGGGACGAAAAACTGCTGTATATGTAAAGACTGTGAATGAAAAATAATACAGAAAAAATAATGGTGAATATTTTTAATTTTCCGGTCTTTGAAATGGCAGAAAATCGATATTGGTTATACTTATACTCAGCGCTATTTTCTATCAAATACTATTAATTCAAATTAGTTTCCAATAAATTCATATTACATCTTCATATTCAATGCGATAATGCAAAGAGAGCAAAAGTGGTGTTATACAGCTCTTAATTTGCTCAGAAATGTTAACTCACATTTTTTTCTCCATTAGCATAAGCTGAAACCAGTTACACGAACTATAATAAACACTAATCCTGAACAACAATTATACATAAACTGGTTTCTACTTCATGTTATAATTAAGCTAATAACAATTAGTTTGATCACTTCTCCTCTTCTTTTCTTATTTTCTTCTATTTTTTCTACACTTCTTGTTCTCTATTCTTTATTTATCTATCTATAACTTAACCTCTTGCCAGAGATATTTAAAGTGGTTCTAAATAATTAAAACCAATGAATTAAAATCCATATGTAAAACTCTAAAACAAATAATTTGATGACTATAGTAAAATGTAGTACTATTTTGATCACAAGGTGAAAAGACCGGTTCTCTTCTTACCTAATGGATAAACCACCAATGCGGCTGCGAAAAGACCCACACTAATACCAATAGAAACTTCAACCATGGTTACACCGAAACTCAATGAACCAGAGTTCGAAAGAGCAGTTCCAGTATTCTTAGTTGTACCATTACTCTTGGTAATTTGATCAGCAGCTTGAATACCGGAAACTAAACTACTTTGAGATGCAATACCAGAAGGAACTTGGACAAAAATTGCAGGAAGCATGGCACTAACAGCCAATCCTTTCCAAATTCTTGAGTAAAGATTACCCAAAATACCCACAATAAATGCACCAATACAAGCAGTAAATTCAGTGACAGAAGCAAAATGCTTACCAGCAAAGTAATTACCAATATATCCAATACATGCAATAAGAACCATAACTGGAAGTTGCCTAAGACGAGCTTGGTTAATCAATGCAAGACAAAGGGAGAACATAGGAACGAATAAAATCTTCCATTTGTCATCCATTGAATGTCCTTCTTTACATTGATTAGCAGAAGTACTGTTCTTATCAACCCAACCATAAAGAGCACCACCTAAGGTAATACCAAAACCCAAGAATAAGGAATAAATAACGGCGTAGAACATTCTAACAGAACCAGCAACCAAGTTTCTAGATTGTAATTCTAATGAACCTGTCAAAATAATATAACCAGGCAAAATCAATGCCAATGAACCCTGAGCAATGGCTGAAAAACAGAACAAGTTACCTCCTCTAATGGAACCAATAGCACGAGCAATAAACGCAACCACAATCGAAGCAGTGACTTCGAAAACTGAAGAATATAAGTTAGAAATAGAGGCCACAATAAATTGTAAGTAACCCACACAAAGACCAACACCAAAAGCAATTGGAAGATCAATCCATCCACCACCAAAAGCGAATGGACAGACCATAGCAGATCCACATCCGTATAATAAAACACAGAGCCATGGTGGGTATATATTCTTTGCTCTTAATAATTCTTCAAGCTTTCTAGCTGCTTCTTCAACACCCATAAGATCATGGATAACACCCTTATAGATCTTGTGAGTATCAGACAACTTGGATAAATTCACACCTTGAGCAGATCTAACCAAATGGACTTCGGAGGTTCTTGTTGCTGCATCACCGAAAGAAACAATCATACAACCAGGGAGATAGATGAATTGTCCATCGATTTCCAACACTCTACTGGTCATAGTCATATACTCTTCCAATCTGTGAGTTGGAGCACCAAACATCATCAATGCTCTACACATTCTCATGATAAATCTTTGTCTTTGAAGAATATCAGCAATGTGAACAGTGATACGAAGTTGGTTAGCGGCTTTCTTGTGGTTATTCTTAAGCTTCTTTAAGTTGACCTTATTTAAGTTCTTCTTTGGAGCCTTTGGTTTGGCATTTTGGAAAGATGGTAATTTACTTGCTTCACCAGTTAACTTTTCGTCAAACAGACCAGCGTCATCATCAAATTCTGGAGAAGTAGTACCTGATTTGTGCATACCAGGAATTTTTTTAGAGAATTTCTTAGGTGCTTTTTTGATATCTTTCTTCCATTTGCTGAAATCCATGGTGGAGTGTCTTGTAGTATCAAGAGTATCAGTGAAAGTACTTTCGTCAGCCAAAGTAGTGCTGTCAGTACCTCTTGAGGTCAAACTAGAGCTGGACTTGGACTCTTGAGGGTTTTGGTATAATCTCAATAAAGATGATAAAACACCAGCATGGACATGTTTTGGAGGAGCAACGTAACCATCTTCTGTGTCTTCATCAAGAAGGAAATCGTCACCGTGATCAAAGTCGTTATTTTCTTCACGGCCCAAGAAGAGATCTGGATTAGGAGCGTAGAACTTGTTCTTATCAGCAGGAGATTCCGGTTCACTTTGGTAGTCCTGGTTGTCTATTAAATTTGCAGTCGAACCATCATCTGGTTGCAGTCTGCTGGAGGAGCCACCCATCAAAGCAGCTCTTGCTTCTTCTGGCATATGCACGGAAATCAACTTCTTTGCTTCGTCACTTAATTGTTCCACACCCAAAGGTTTCATTTCTATGGATCCTGGTTGTTCACCAATTTTCTGTTCTTCATCAAGTTCCTTCTCTCTGGAGTTTCTGGATGCTCCTGGAGTCAATCCTCCACCACTTATATTGACATCGTTGGTCATTGATAACACTCTTCCTAAGAATCCATCTGAAGCAGAAACGTCTGGTGGAGCGTATCCATCGGTATATGCATGTTCAGCCAAAGACATCTTACGGAGAATACTCTTCAAACCTCCTCCACTACGTTCTTCAGGCTTGGAGCTCTTGGATCCTGATGATGTGATGGAAGGACGCTTGTTCTGGTCAGCTAAGTCTATTTCAGGAGGCACGTAAGGTAATGATCTGGAGGTCTTGGAGCTTTTGGATTTCTTGGATGATTTGGATGAGTTATCGTTGTCGGAGTCGTCAGAGTCGGATTGGTTAATGTTTTGAGGTTGGTTCTGGAAAGCGCTGAAATCAGGCATTCTGGAATCACCATCGTAGTCATCGTCGTCGTCTTCATCATCGCTTGATTCTTGTGCAGCCATATCACTGGCTGTGAACTTGAAACTAGGCAATGATGATTCGAGAGGTCCCACATTGTCAAGTTCCTCTAGATCCGAGTCCGAATTGGTGGCGGTGGATGCATTACTGATGATGGTGTCTCTTGGAGCGTACAGATCAGGAAATCTCACGGACTTGTTACCGGCCAATTTCTTACCTGCTTTAGCAAGATTAGGTATAGGAGTGTTCCTTTGGTTAGGACGACGGTGATAGTTCTGTAACTGAGGGATATGGATGGTGGATCTGTGATGTTGTTGGACTTCTTCGTCCGAGCTCAGATCGCTACCCATTTTCTATAAGATTCTATATTGGTGATAGAGATGATATTAATGATGATAATGATAATGATAATGATAATGATAATGATAATGATGACTTTAAAAAGCGTGAAGATAAGGCGGCTTTTTTTTTATTTTTCAGTTAGCGATAGACAGAAAGAATCAGTGGTAGTTATAGACCCCAATCGTTAATTACGTCAATGGTGAATGGGGTAGAAATTGGGTGATTTTATATAAGTTTTTTTTTCCTTTATGGATATAATTATCAGGGATTTATGGCAGATCTTTCGGGTTCATAATGTTTCAAAAGTTGCCTACATCATCTACGTTTGAGCCCCAACCCCACCCAAAAGACCCCATTAAGTTAGGGTGATGCGCGCGCAGGGTTGTTAGACCTGTCCTAACTGGGAATAATAGATGATGGGAGAGTGAGGCGGTTGAAATAGGGTATGTGTGGCGATGATGACGTAGAGACGAGATTTAAATTAGATCGCGTCGTCTATGGAATGGTAAGCGGTATAGACTTCTCTAGGGTGCTTTTTTTGGTATTCTTTTAATGGTGAAATTGCTTGGGTTGTGGTATATGATAGTGGCGAAGTTGGGTATAGTGTTTTGATTTGGGGGGTTTTTTTGGGTCCTGTCTTTGAAGGGGGTTTGTAACCTTTTTCGCTGCGGCGAATGTGCGAATTTTGCGGTCCCACAGGAGTTGCAACTGTCAGATAGTTACCTTTCAACCAGGGGATTCATGCACTAACATAACTAACTAAAACCATTATATCCTAGACAGGAAACCCCATGAAAAGTATTTGCTAATCATTGTTTACTAATTATAGTGGCCTACAGTAAATGATAATTGAAGGATGTGGCTGGATGCGGCTGTAACTGGCGTGGCTTCAGCAATTACCACCGAGTTGTTTTCTGAAACGTCTAGATTCTTGGGCCAGTATCAGCTGTCAATTTTCACGCACCGAGATCCTTTTGTGAGAGGTTCCGTAATGTCCCTATCCTGTCGTAAACGGGACTCGACGCTTCTATTTATATGACACTTTTGTAGAAACTATATAGAATGCAGGCCCTAAATGATTATGTAACTTTGGATCCATTGCTCTTACCTTCTCGCTCCAGGGGGAAGAGGGGGGAACCTTAAAAAAAGGCACTACTGATGTGACGTAATGTAGCCAGCAACATAACCGCACGTACACTAAACCACCCAATTTTACCCAACCACAAACCACGGATGTCGGTTTTTAATTTGATCCAGGTTCCTTCATACATAATCACTCCAAATGGTAAATCCGAAAAAGCAAGTCCGCAAACCAACAATTGGGTCATCGCTCTCCACCTTCTGATCAGTGCTCTAGCTTCATCTTGTTATCTTTTCGCTGTGATAATGTGGGCGGACTTTAAAACCTTTGATCTCATTACTTCCGATCCCGATCTATAGTGTGGTGAAAAATTTTGTCTTTTCACATTCAGTGAATATTTTATATGTCGCGCATTCTTGACATCATTTAGCTTTTGAATAGTTTTCTTGACATAATATTTTCAGGACAAACTGGACTACATGATCGACAATAGGAAAGAATGTGCTGAGACTGGTCGACCCAGATCTCCTTCTTATTTTTCTGTTGCATGTTCCAGCTGGTTTGTAGAAAACACGTCCTACCCTGAAAAATAGTCCACAATAGAAATAGCACTATACTAAAGGATAGTACTATACCAACAATATTGAGCCAGTTCATGGATTGAACGTAGTACCAGATTCGACGTAACACAATTCTCTAGTATATACATTTTAGTTTGAACAACAGACGAATCCAAACTTTTATTGTTCCTACACTTTAGTAACAAGTTTGGTCCACGTTTTCTATATATTTGCACCCAATTACAACTAATTCTCATGTTTCAATCTAAAATTCGTGTTTTCGATACTTCGCTTTTCGCAACTGAAACCTAGATAGCTCACTAGATCTTGATACGGAAGCCAAGTTCCCTTATCTACGCCTTGAAATTTCCATATACTGTAATTTTCAATACTTTTTCTTTGATATTTTATACATTTATACATTAATTGGTGATTCTAGACTGACTATACAAAGACGATGGCCTCATTTAGGTCAATTGATTCATTTGATTGCAAAAAACATGGTCATCCAAGTGTAGTCAGTTTCAACTCTCGAATCGGCTGCATTTCTCTCTTTCTTCTATTAACTGAAATCTCGCTTCGATTCCTGGGATTTTGGTTTTCATTCTCGTTGTGGCAGATCGATCCACAGTTTGTTTAAACACTTTCTTCCCATTGAACACCGACCCACTCCTCGACATAACCTGCATGATCTTCAAATAACTCTGGTGCAATGTAATCTTCCACATCGGTACACACAATGATGGTACCCCAAGACATACCTTCTAAGATAGCCTTGACATCAGAGCCGTTTTCTTTTTCTAAATCGATAATGGCCTTAGGCATAAGTTGAAGTTCAAAACGACGACTGGACGATGGGTTGTAGGCTGGCTTAGGAATCAACATTTCCTTTCCGAATTTGGTAGCAATATCGTCTCTACCACTGTATAATAATGGTCTTCCACCAAGGTCGTATCTTAAAACTTGACCAGCGTTACTCTTGACAGTATTGGTGAAAGCTTCGAAGTATTTATCATCGAGCATGTTACTGATTTTAGAAGCACCTGGGTCCATGGCTGGGGTAGATCCTGACCCCACGGAAGAATTTGATCCTCTTCTACCTCCCTTGGAAGAGGATTCCTTTTCCACGTCCATATCAATCAAATGCTTGTACTTTTCCAATTCTGGATCATTTTCAACCTTCTTGAACTTTTCTTGCTCAACATATAAGAAACTACCTGGGTAGCTAGGACGTTCGTCGGTATCTTTTTCAGCTTTCTTGACAGGTGGCAAGTCCTTGGAAGCCACGCTGGCGTATGATTCTTTAGTTTCTTTGGTTTCCTTGGTTTCCTTGACTGGTTCCTTTTCTTTGGTAGTGTTGGCAAATGGAGTAGAAAATGGGTTGGCAAATGGATTGGAGTCGGCACCGAATGGGTTGGAATCTTTGGCACCGAATGGGTTGACGGTTTCCTTGGAGTTGAACAAGTCTTTGGTCATTTCAATTTGTAATTTCTTCTTGTTTTCCAACTTGAGCTTATCGTCTAATTCCTTTTGGATCAGATCTTCTTGTTCTTTCTTGATTTCAGCCACTCTTTCTGGGTTCTTACCAATACCTCTAATGGCCTTGACACTTCCCTTCTTTCTGGAACACTTAATGGTATTCTTACATTCAAAAATGTAGATAACTCTATCATACATCTTACCATCTAAAGGAGCAAATGCTTGAAGTAAAAGAGCCATTTTTTCACCACAATTGTCGCAAGTAGTGGATTTCTTGTCTGGTCTGGCACCACCGTCAAACCATACTGGTTTTCCTCCAATGAAAGTATCTTCGATAGTTGGCTCATCGTAGTCTTCATCTTCCTCATCAGAGACAATTTCTCCATCAACAAATCCTAAAAGAACATTGGACTTTTCTTGTTCGAAAACATCTTCTTCGTCAGAAGAGTACTCGTCGTGAGATGACATTTCTAATAACGTTTGATCACGGGAATGTTGTTATTAATGTAACAAAGCGAGCTTTTGGATTTATCAATGGTTAAATTTTTGATGATCTTCGCGATGCACGAACAGTAGAGTGAATGCGATAACGAGAAGGAGAGAAAGTGAAGGGAAGAGATGAGGGAGACCAAGAGATTGGTAGAGGTGAAAATTAAGTCAATTATAAGATTTGGAGATATTTATTATGGACCTACTTGAAAACCATTGCCAGTTATATATGGGGAGGTTGGTTTAATAGTGTAGATTGGTTAAAGGTTTAGGTGCAAACTGGCTGCAACACTCACTAGTTTGAAGCAATTATTAACCATCATATGAGAGCTCCTTAGCCATTATTCAGACAACACCAATAAATATGATAAAATCAAGATCTAGTATAATTTATATATCTCATCTTTCACTTCTATGGTTTTTCTGGCTCTATATCTTTAGTATATAGCTAGTTATCTATGTTACTCCTCTCTTTGGGTGATAAACTTATCATATTAAACCAGTCTAGAACAATTCTTCCAGCCGTATAACTGGAAGATTCTAAGTATAGAAATACTTTTAGACTAGCTAGTTTTACTTCTGCTTGATGTTTCCACTCTCCTTTCTCCTTAATTCACCATCAATTGACCTTCTATTTCGCAGCCATTATCTCAATAGTCTTCTAATGGTTTTCACCATATCTACACTTCTTCGCCTGTGACGTCTATTATCTATATACAAACGAGTCACATTGCTCTATCATCAAAAAATAGAACTCACCATTCTAACCTGGTCAGTTCATTGAAAGCTGGCCTATTTACAAGAATCTTTGGTGTTCTACTTCTTCATACACCTGTATCTCATCACCAGGCTCAAACTTGTCCCAGTTGTCAAAGGATAAACCACAATCTTTACCCTTTCTTACTTCACTGACATCATCCTTAAGATGTTTCAAGGTGGATAATGTACCAGTGTAAACTTCTTCACCTCCTCTGAGCACCTTAACCTTGGAAGACTTCTTGATAGCACCGTTGGTCACCTTACACCCAGCAATCTTGACCTTAGACTTCTTGACAGTAACCACGAATACATCTTTAAGGTCTAACTCACCAACAGTCTTGAGCTCAATTCTTGGCTTCAAATGACTGGTAAGTTCGGTAGTGACATCTTCAATTAATCTATAAATAATATTATAGTCCTTGATAACAACACCTTCCTTGTCTGCTTTCATCATGATTTGCTTAGGAACCTTGATATTGAAACATAAAATCTTAGCATCTAAGGTCTTGGCCAAAGTAATATCAGAATCAGTTGGAACACCAGCTTCAGTATTTAACACCACTGACTTGACTTCTTCGTTACCAAGTTCGTTGATACTTTCCTTAATAGCTTCAGCAGATCCATAAACATCAGAACGAACGATATATCTGACTTCAATGGCCTTTTGTTCCATTTCATTGGCAACAACATCTTCATCAAGACCCATTAATTTAATTTCATTCAATTTCTCCTTCATCTTGATTTCATTAATTTCTTCTTGTCTCTTCTTGTTGATCTCTTCGATATCTTTACCCATCAGAAGTTCTTTACTTCTAGCCAAACGGTTAGCAGTGACTTTCTTGGCCACTTGTTCGCTCTTGACTTGTAACACTTGGTCTCCACCATTAGGTAATTCCTTCCAACCCCAGATTTGAATAGGAGTAGATGGTCCTGCGGTCTTGATTGACTTACCATTTTCATCTTTAATACCCTTGACCTTACAATGAGTGGTACCAGCGACCAAATAGTCACCTACTTTAATGGTACCTCTAGTGACCAAAAGGTTGGTCATGTTACCTAAACCCTTTTCAACAGAGGATTCAATGATCCAACCTTCAGATTGGATTTTGGTATATTCAGCTTTAAACTCATTCATTTCACTCAAAGTAATAATGGCTTCTTCTAACTTGTCCATATTCATACCAGTCTTACCAGATACCTTAACAGTTTGGACTTCTCCACCGTAGTCTTCAATATCGATTTCTTGAGCAGAGAGATCGGCCAAAACCTTGTCAATATTGATACCTGGCTTGTCACATTTGTTAATGGCCACAATCATTGGCACACCGGACTTCTTGGTATGTTTAATAGCTTCAATGGTTTGTGGCATGATAGAATCGTCACCAGCAACCACCAAAACCACAATATCAGTGATCATAGCACCTCTTTCTCTCATTTTTAAGAAAGCAGCGTGTCCTGGAGTATCTAAGAAAGTAATCTTCTTCTTGGAAACAGGAGTAATCACAGAGAATGCACCAATATGTTGAGTAATACCACCGAATTCTTTGTCTACAACACTTGATTTACGGAGAAAATCCAAGATGGTGGTCTTACCGTGATCAACGTGTCCCATAATAGTAACAATCGGTGGTCTTTCCTTTAAAAGTTCTGGCTTTGGAGGTTCTGGGAAAATATCTTCATCATAAGATTCAGTGATATTCACTTCAAAATTATATTCATCTGCCACCAATGTAGCGTTTTCCTTGTCTAAAATGTAATTGTGACGAACATCATCGAATCCAAAGTTTTCAAGTTTCTTCAACACGTCAGAAAGTGGCACGTTCATCAAAGTTGCCAAGTTAGACACAGTTATAAATGGAGGTAAGTTGATCTTAACTGGAGGAGTAGATGCTTTCTTTTTCTTCTTATTAATTGGGGCAGAAGACTTGGCAGATGGATTCTGCTTGGCCTGTTTCTCTCTGAGTGATTTCCTTATCTCTTCATATCTAGCCGCTGGGTTTACAGGTTTAGATGGTTTAATTGATGGTTTGGAAGAAGATGATGGTTGATTTTGTTGTTGATTTTGATGTTGCTTGGATGGAGCATGTGGGGCAGCTTGTTTTGAGGCACTATTGGAGTACTTTTGGGCAAATCTGTTGACTTTCTTTTGTCCATTTGGTTGTTTTGGTGTATTATTCTGCCCGTTTGGGGTATTTGATGGTGGTCCATCCTTTTTAGGTATTGGATTCTTACTGCCAAACTTGGAAACTCCACCTCCTACTCGAGGGAGATTCTTCAAGAAGTCGGAATACTGACGAATTTGGTATTGGCGACCCAACCTACCCAACAATGTGGCGGTGGTGGTGGATCTGGTAAACATGGTTTAGTCGTAAAATTTTGTTACTGAAGTTTATCAAATACTGAGACTTGACAGGTCCTAGCGCGAATGGTACTGGAACTTAGTGAGGAAAAATTAATTTTTTCTCGCTAATCTCGGTGGGGACTTAGCGAGAACTTAGTGAGACAGTTCTTTAAGAGTATAAGTATATTTACTTTTGAAACTACTTTGATAATTTGCTATAGTCTATACTACATTTTTAAAAGCCTTGAGGCTATTGTTGAAAAAAATATTATACATTATAATTATGCGTAGAGAAATAGATATGCTGGACTTATATAGCGGTGAACTAACCTCATCATTCAATTGAAGATGATTCAGAACATATATTCAAGAGTATGAGAAATCTCCATTAGAAGTAACATAACCCAGAGATCTTCTTTCACTTAAGATCTGGGCCAATTTATCAATATCCTTGAAATTGCGATCATCGCAAGCAAAGTTTCTGTGTCTATTAGATTTGATGTGTTCATCAAAATGGTCATACTTTACCCGACAATTTTCACAATAACCAGGGGTAAGTTCTTTTTCTTCTTTACCCTTTTCTGTGAATGAATTATTTGATCCTTGTTTTTGTTTCTTGATGAAAATTCTTCTGTTTAAATTATTTACATTTCTTGATGGAACTTGTGAAACCATTGGTCCAAGACCATTTCCTTTGGCAGCATTACTATTGAGTGATGTATCCATGGAAACACTCATGGCATTAGATGCACCATTATAACCTGAAGCAATAACATCATAGAATTTGGAGTTAGAAACCAGTTGAACACACGAGGAATTTCTAGTTAATGCTGGAACACTTGGATGTTTAAAGTTATAACTCATTGGTTTGGCATCATCAGTAGCTTCTTCGGTATGATCTTCTTCTTCTTCAGCATCTTCTTCTGCTTGTACTTTTTGAAGTACATCTTCAGCAGTTTTAATTTCAGCCAAAATTGATTCATCAGTTTCTTCCTCTACAATTTGATTTTCTTGATTTTCTTGGTAAGAGTCATCCACTTTTTCGTCATCATCCTTTTCATCCATGTTATTTGGTTTTTTAGAACTTGTTGAATCTTGTACTATCGTGACTTCATCTTCTCCAATTTTATCAGTACTAGTACTTGTTCCTCCAAATCCAGAAGTATTCATAGTTACTCCATTTTTGATAGTATTAATAATTTCATGAGTAGCTCTCTTTAATAATCTTCTATAATCTTTAGTAAGGTCAAACTTTTGTAACCTTCTTAATCTTTTACGTTCATTATTGCTGTGTTCCGAGTTATCAAAAATGAATGGACATTTTCCATCCAATGTCAAGTTTAATACTGGATAGTTGTCATCATGCCATTCCCTAATTGCTATGGGTCTGACTTTTTGTGATAAATCGTAAACGTATAAATAGTTTTTATCCAAATAGTGTAAATCGTCACGTCTGGCATTAGGATCACGATCATTGGATCCATAAATTTTTTCTTCCTTCAAAAGGTTGTATAAATTATCTTTTTGTTTCTTTGATTCGTTTGATGCATTAATGGTGGTGGTAATGGTAGTATTTGAAGGATTAGAATTTTCATCGTTGACATTCAAGTTTATACCCAAGTTTTTGAGAAATCTGAATACTTTATCATAATCCCAGACTTTGATTTTAAGAGCTGATACGTTAGAAAATATGTCATTAGAAGGATATGCCTTGTTAGGGTTATATTGTCTTCTGGAAATGATGATTGTCACATCATTATCATAAAAGGGAGTGATTTCACATCCTACTTGTTTCAAGTATCTTGATGCCTTTTTATATTCGGAAATTTGGACTGGATTGTAATCGGTGACTCCTTCAAAATATACAGTGGATTCTTTCATGATTTTCTTCCAGGATTGTTGCCAGTTGTGTAACTCTTCGCCTGCAAGTCTGCCGGTGTTTCTGGCAGCTGCAGTACCTTGAGTAGCGGTTTCTTGTTTGACTGGTTTGTTGATTTGATTGATGCCGGTACGTGCTGGTTGGCGCTGAATGTATTGTAAATGACGGTCATGAGTAAGATTGGGTCTGGCGGTTGTGTTCAAACTAGCTTTGGTAGGTATTATGGACTCAAGTTGAATGGTTTCGCCGTTTTCATTAGTATGGTTGAGTGGTTTGGTGGTGTTTAGTTTGGTTTTCTTAAGCACTGGTGAGGGTATATTGCCGCTAGTCTCTTGTAATGGGAGTCTGGCATTTCCTATGTGCATTCGCCTTTTGACCCCTGGAAGGGACTCGGGCACTTTGGAGCTCATATTGGTAGTATTTGCTATGGTTTCGTTTTCTTGAATGTTGTTGTTGCTTGGTATAGTCTTGTTTCTGTTTATAGCGGTTAAAGGTTGATGGAACCTTCTGGATGAACAACCTAATAAGTCAAGATCAAGTTTCTGAGAGACACTATGGCTCACTCAAGTCTGTATGGTAACGGCCGCCGACTAATAAAACGTTCTGGACCTTTAACCTTTGGCCAATGGTGTGAATATCTTTCTGTTACAAGCGTCAAAACGAATGTTGTTTTTGGCACGCTATAAAAAATGACGCGTTCGGCTGGTTAGGGCAAAAGCAAAAAAAACCTGAGACGGCAAACAATAGATGAGATCAACAGACCGTGTAGATCAATTGAGGGGGGGAATAGTAGTAGGGAAGAAAGCTGGAAGCTGTAAGATTTGGCCTATAAGCGGACAGAGATCCAGCTACTGTTATAGTGGAGCTGTTTGGGTGAATAGTCTGGTGTAGACTTGTGGTTAGGGTTGGGCTAGGAGGGTGTGTCACGTGACCTGCCCTACCACATAAAGTCTAATTTGTAAGGAGCTGGTGATGCAGGTGGAATAGGCTATATCCTAGGAAACGAAGGAGGTCAATCAGATCAGCCTGGGTACGCCTGGGGTGTTGTCTTGGGGAGCAAAAAAAGAAAGGAAAATAGGTAATAGATGGGAATTGCTGGTGTGATGATACCCGCGAGATTCGAACTCGCGCCTCCGGAGAGACCAGGACCTTACCCTGGCGCCTTAGACCAACTCGGCCAGAGTACCCAATTCCTGTTGAATTCTAAATTGGAGTATAGAAACCGTGTTTTTTGAAGACCTTATTTTTGGTGATTCACAACGAATGGGAATGTTTGGGGGCCACCAAGTGGTTTTATCTAGTTTATTGGAATAATTTAAATAGGTTTACCCTATTTCTGGACTCTTTAAATGAATTTTCAGGAGATTTGGTGATTACGTAATCACTATAGATAAAGTGTATAAACACCATTTTGGATGAAAAAAGCCAATTAAATTTTTTTTTAGAGCAAAAGAAAGATCAGTAAATGTTGAAATGGATGTTTGAATGAATACTGGATGATTTCAAGTGATTTGGATTTTTCAAAAAATTCAAATATTCTAAAAAAGTAGAGACTTGGAATAAAATAAGCAAATATAATTTAGAATCGATGGAATAATCACCAAACGAATCACTTTATACAGTACCAAACATTATCACAGTATTTACTGAAAGCCAATATGACTATAGTTTCCTGTTTTTACACCCAGTGTTCAATTTCCACACTCGAATTATGATACAACTAGCTAATAAAATTATTTAAAGTAATTTATTGGGTTCCAATTTATTCCCATTTTTTGGGTATTTCAGTCTACTGTTGAACCACCAGAAATATTCACAGTATATAATGCTGCAAATTAATATTGAAGAACAGTCCCATATTTTGCAACCAGGACCTAATCCGACCAATAAAATTATTTGTTGTACCCCCATTTCTATTCCAAGTAACTTAGCAATTGAAACTACAGTTTCCTTGTATGGTAATCCGCTTTTTCCCTATTATTGCTGAGCCATACATTATATTTAGGATGGTTTGAGGGGTGGTGAATCGGATTGGCGGCTAAGGTGGGGATCAAACTGTTGTTATGAGAACTTTTTTATTGTTGCTATGATTGATTCACTATAATCAAAAATTTAAACTTTTCCTGCCACCCGATCCGATCCACTGTTAATTATAATCGGAGACATGGGTAATGTTTTAAAATTAGGCTTTGATGTCTCGTAACTTTAGACTATAAAGAAAACAAATGATTCGTGGTTTTTGTCCCCGCTAGCATTCTCCATGTCAGAGATCCTAACTTTCCACTAACACCCACTTTGATAGGTATTTATCTAAACTATCTAATGTAGTACCTACAGCTATACCCCCCTAAACCTACAAAGACCCGCAGCACCTTACATATACACGAGAGAAGAACCCCGTAAAAACCGTAAACCTCGATGACTTGCAGAATAAGTACAATCACATAATTTTTAAGCAGTTGCCAGTAATTAGCTTATTATCAATATAGTTAAATTGTATTATCCCTCCTCTTCTCCACATCTTCTTAGATCATCGGTGTTTTTTTTTTTTACCCCCTTTTTCTTTCCTTTGTCTCGCTCACTAACTAAGTGAATCATCGTCTCTCCACCTCTTCTCCACTCCCATTTCCGCACAAGACCAATTTCACATGTTAAGCATAATACGGGGGTATATGAAAAATGACATTTCCCAAAATTTTCTGCATCAAACAACATGCTTTCTTTCGTTAAAACCATCTTGGTGTTCAGTGTTTTTGGCCCAGCTGTTATGGCCATGTTTGACTACTCAATAACTGCTGATAAGTTCGCTTTGCAGTTTCCAGATACTTCATTTTCACTTGATGAAAATGGTAGACACTATATTGTCCATAACAATAACCATATTGCGGTTGAGAAAAATTCGGCATTATATAAAGATTTGGATGCCATGTATGATAGTAACGAGTTCTTGGGTGACACTTGGAAGATGAAGTGAACTCCGAGAGTTCCGCACCATTGCGAATCAAATCAAATTAAACCAAACCAAATATAATCCTATAATTTGGGTTTGTCATCATGTTTTAAAAAAAAAAAAAATCTTTGCAATGGTTTGTGATATTTAAAATTACTTACAGTATGGATAGCAGCTGGGTCTGCTTCGACTGTAATATAGGGGGAAGGAGAATAGGAACTTTTATGTAAAATAATAAATAACGGGAATAACGGAAAAGATTGAAAAAACCACTACTTTGTAGATTGTATGTGAGTTTTGAGTATATGAGTTTGTAAGGGGATGCATAAGAGCATCGGATGTTTGAGTCACTAAATGACTCAAGTAGAATTAGCGAGTCATATATAAGTATTTTTGGAGGTGCATAAGTAGTTAATAGGTTTTTTTTAAAGTTAGGCGAATTATTTACTATGGGGAAAACAAAGTAGGTGCATTCCTTATTTTGGTTAGGTGGGGTGATTTTGAAAAGTGAAGGTTTTCAATTTGCAACTATTTTTTGGCACGTTATAAGGATAGAAAAAGTGCTACAAACGTTTTTTACCACATCAACTTAAATATTGGCAAACAAGTCAACCCACTAAGGCAAAGGTCACACATACCCATGTCCAAATTAAAAATTCTTGGGTGTTGGTTAAAAGTGACTCTGGATTTTAGCGAATCAGTGGACTGACAATTCACGTGACTTAATCTGGGGTAATGGTCTGATTTCCAACTATATAACCTGGGGAACCAACCTTTTTATAGTTATACTCAACACTTCTATGCTTCGTACATTTACTAGATTTAACTCTTCGCTTGCTCTAGCAAAGTACACCAATGATTATGTCACTGTTGTTCTCAACAAGTGTCATACCCTCGAGTTCAGTACAGTTTTCCTCCGGGATTCTTGTAATTCTCCTGAATCGGTTGACCTTCATTCTCAACAGAAGCTTTTCACCACCGCCAAGATTTCTCGAGGTTTAAAGATTCATTCTACTGAGATTATCACCAAGGATAATGAACAAGCCCTCAGAATCAACTGGGACCAAAACGGTGAAATCCATCGCTCCGAGTATCCATATAGCTTTCTTGAAAGATACTCGGATATGACCAGTCGTCACCGGGATAAATTTTTCGACTCCAGCAGAATTCTGTGGGGCAACAAGGAAATCACCAAGAGAAACGATGCTATCAACATTGACTACAAAGACTACATGGATAAGAGTCTGAAGGGATTCTCCAGAGTTGTCAGTGAATTGAACGATGTCGGGATTGCATTTGTCAATAATGTGCCGCACCCTAAAGGTGAGGATATGACCGAGGCTAATAGTCTGGAATGGCCAGTGTCCGAGATTGCCAACAGGTTTGGGTATATCAAGAAGACATTCTATGGTACATTATTCGATGTAAAGACCAAGGAAGAAGCTACCAATATCGCCTATACCAATGCTTTCTTGCCTTTGCATATGGACTTGCTTTATTACGAGTCACCTCCGGGACTTCAACTTCTCCACTCTATTCAAAACTCTACCATTGGGGGCGAGAACATCTTCTGTGATAGTTTCTTGGCTGCCGAACATGTTAGAGAAAAGGATCCTCAAGCTTACCATGCATTGACCCAGGTACCAATTAGTTACCATTACGATAATGCTGATGAGTACTATTATTATCAGCGTCCATTGATTGTAGAAAAAGAAGGTGTGAACGACCCTAAGTCAAGTTACCCATATATTAAAGAGGTCAATTATTCTCCTCCATTCCAAGGTCCTTTTGAAGTGGGTATCACCAGAAACAACAGTAATTTGTCCTCCAACTCCGTCAACGTGTTGACCAGTTCAGCAGGTGAAAATGCTGCTAACCATTTATTCAAAGACTTTATTAGAGGGTTCCAACTCTTTGAAGATTTTATTAATGATCCAAAGAATCAATTACAGGTTAAGTTAGAAGAAGGAACCTGCGTTATTTTTGACAACAGAAGGGTTTTGCATTCCAGAAACGAATTTTCTACTGAAAACGGTGGTTCCCGTTGGTTAATGGGATGTTACGTTGATGGGGACAGTTTCAGATCCAAGCTCAGAATTTCCAAGAGAGACGAGTTGAACAATCTTTAGAAGAGAAAGAATAAACAAATTAATGTTCAACATTAAATAACCTTATTATTTATTGGCCTTAAAAGTTCCATATTGACGTTTCATTTTCATTGATATTTCACTTGCTGTTTATAGTTTTTATGTGTTCACGGTTTGAGGGTAATATGTTTACTTATTTATTTATTTATTATTAATGATTTATTGGATAAAATACATATACATATACACTGATTAATTTAAGTTAATTTATATTTAATTGTATATTTATACAACTACCAATTTTTTCTTATAGTAATTACATTTTATTATTTTATTATACACTGTCAATAGAATTGTACAAATGGGAAAGAAATGTGGATGTTTGAAGCACAATTAGTAACCATATCCATCATAACCAGATTGTTGTTGAGGTCTTTGTCTGCTCTTGTTACTAGAAACATAAGACTTGAAGGTTTGCTTGAAACCATTACATAAACGAAGCATGTTTGGATAAGAGAATCCCTTCAAGGTATAACCATCAACTTCGGTTCTAACATGCCAGGTACTAATTGGAGTGTTAACATTGACCTTAAACAACAATAAGAAGCTACCAGGCATCTTATGATCAAAACAGAAAACGTAAGCACTATTCTTAGGATTGGCCTTAGTATAAGATTCCAACCATTCATTGACTTCAGTTAATGTACCTTCTCTAAACTTTGGATTTCTAATCATTTCATCAACCTTCTTAGCGATGGATTGAATATGTTGGAAAATCAATTGATCTAAATCGGAATATCTCTTACGATCAACAACATATTCTTTAACTGATCCACTGGTATTTTCTTCAACTAAAAGATGTTGGAATAAATTGTTGGCAACCTTCCAAGTGATAGTCAAGAATTTTGGACCCTTAGAGGATGGACGAATCACACAATCACCAACGGATTGAGGAGCCAAAAATTCTTCAGCTTGCTTATAATTGAAGTTATGATATAATGGATGTTGAATGTTTCTAGTCTTGGCAAGTTTAGCTCTTTCCTTAGCGGATTCCTTCTTCAAATCCAGTTCTTCAGCTTCGAAATCCCATTTACCAGCTTCTTTAATGAATTTAGGACTGTTAGCACGCTTAAGATCTTCTTCTAATAAACTGAAGTTGGCACTGAAAGTTTCATAGAAAATTTCCAAAACAACAGCTTGAACAACTTGACCTTGATCAAGGTTCATATCGTCTGGAATACTTTCACCTTCAACGTTACCGTTAATCAATGAAGAAGTAACCACCTTGGCAAATCTAATCTTGGAGTTTGGATCTCTGTAGTTCTTACCAACCTTAACAACACTTACAGGAACGATAGTATTTCTAGTCAAGGTTTCAGCAGTTTCACCAGTCAACATTTCAAAGACTTCAATGCTTTCCAAGATATGGAAAGATCTTCTTAATTCTTCGAAGTTGTTAACAAGTTCTTCCTTGATAATTTGTAGAGTAGCATATTTCTTCTTACCAAACTTGGATTCCAATTCTTTACCGTAAGCAATAAGATTCAATTCATCAACCTTGTTGACACCTTCTTGCATTAATTGATAAATGATACCACCTTGTTCTTCAACATGGGCCATATCTTCTTCATCCAAGTCAAGAGCATCAGCAGCCATCTTTCTGGCCAAGTCGTAATCTTCAGGATGGATTCTGGTAGCATCCAAAAGTTCAACAGAAGAGTCTCTGACGGTAGAACCCTCATCAAATGGAATATTTAAGAAAGAAGAACAGTTGATGAAAATATTGGCAGTAGTCAATTCGTTTTCAATCAAGTCACTTCTGTTAGACAAGTTAGAACCAAGCTTGGTGACAATGTTTCTGATCAAACCAGAAGATTTTCTTGGACCTAAACCAGAGATGTAAGGTAATAATTCAGCAATATAAGGATCACGAACAGCTTCGTTAATTTCAATACCAACCATATTGACAATATCGACAAATACAGATTCAAGAGCATCCATAACGATGTCAGATGGGATCAATTTTTGGTGATCATGGAAACTTAATGATAAGATATCATCACTCAAAGCCACGTATTCTAAAAGTGGATTTTGGACGTATCTGGCTAAACCAATACAGTATTTGGCAAGAGTGGATTTATCAGCAAATTCAACAGTAGCTCTATCGGAGTTTTGGTATAATCTGGCGGTTTCATCTTGTCCCCAAATCACACTGATCAAAGGAGCATTATTGATACTTGGTAAATCATCAACGTTAGCAGTGATGGAGTTTTCTTCCACAAACTTCTTGACACTGTCAAATAGTCTCTTGGAGTTGGCATTGTAACCAGCAATAACGATAACATCAGGCTTGGTGTAGTCCAAGCTTTTGTCAAAGAATTCCTTTAATTGACCAAAGAATTGTTCTTCATTTTCACCACCTCTAGTTGGGTTATTTTCTGATTTGAAATATTCATCGATCTTACCAGTTTCCTTTAAGAAAACACCAACAACGGCACTGTCGAAATCACCCTTACCAAAGGATAAGGCCAAGACATTTGGTTTGGTTCCCTTATCGAAACCAAATGGAGTGAAAGGAGCTTGATCCAATTTACCAAGGAACTTTCTACGGACTTCACTGGCAATTAATCTTTGACATTCACGACGTAAATCTTCCTTAGTGTTCAAAGCAATCATAGCAGATAATTTCTTGAAGGCCAAGTTCAAAACCAATTCTCTTTCTTTGTTCCATTTATCGGAAATTTCAGAAGTACCATCGGATTTCAAACAGTTGAAAATGCATTGGAACCAACTATCATAATCTTTGGTATCGACCTTAACCACAGCCAAACCAGCAGCTTCAGCTTCTAACATACGAAGTAAAACATCTGGGTTCTTGACTAAATCAGCTGGAGAACGGTTGATGGCATATTTGATATTGGCATATGGACTATGGTTGTGAATAGCGGTTCTACCCTTTTCGGTGATGGTAACACTAATGGATGCATAAGCCTTGTAGGTAGATCTGACTTCGTGTCTGATCTTTGGGTTGTGGTAGATTTCTTCGGCAAAAGTTCTTCTGATAGCATCACGAGCACTCTTTTCTTCTTTGAAAAGAATTTCATCATCTTCAGTTAATCTTTCAATTAAATCATCTGGAGATTCCAAAGTATCATCAGTAGCATGAATTCTATAAGGAACTTCGAATCTCTTAGAAGACTGATCTTGAACGTTTTCACCGAATTCCTTAGCAGTGATACCGAAAGCTTTAACACCATCGTATAACACATTTTCTCTTATTCTTTCAAAAAGAGCGTATTTGGAATGTTTCTTACCGAGTTTTCCTAAGTCAAGACTTTCTAAAGCTTCGTTATCGGAACTTTCTTGTTGCTTTTTAGCCAATTCTCTGATTTCAGTGGAGTAAGTGAATTGTAAGTAATCATGTAAATCTTGAACGGCAACCATAGTATCTAAACTCTTAATATCCTTAACCAAATCGTCATCCAAGTTTAATAACTCAATCAACTTTTCGGTATTCAATCTCTTTTCATACAAGGAATGGTATTCCACATCGAGTTGGACAATTCTCCATAAATCATCTTCATAAAGTAATTTGTGAACATCATTTTCAATGGCACCTTCTTCATTCTTGATTTCTTGAGAGAAAAGAAGGAAATCACGACGATGGGTCCAGATGAATGGAACTTCATAAGCATCTTTGGAAATGAATTCAACCACTTTACCTACAGCTTCTTTGAAAGGAGCCTCTAAGAAACCAGTGAATACATCTTGTTTTTCTTTAAATAAGATATTGGCCACCCAGTCCTTTTCATTTTGTAATTCTTCACCTTCTAAATCAATATAGTTCAAGTTGGCTCTGTATTTTTGATATCTTTCAGGAATGTCTATTATACGGATCAAGTTATCTTCTTCTGTTAACATACGATCTTGTAATTCGGAGTATTCAAATACTTCATCTAAAGAAGTTGGTTCCAAGGCATCACCATTACCTTCATCTTCAATTTCTTGAGCTTCAAGAGCCCATTCGTATTCTTGTCCATTACCAAAAGCTTCGAACAATTGTTGTAAACTTTCTCTATCAACATTGGATAATTTGGAGGTATCCAATCTTGGGCCTTGTTTTTTGGCTCTTTGTCTTTGTTGTTGTTTTTCTCTCCTCCTTTCTTCATCATCTTCATCTGAAAATTCATCTTCTTCAATGAAATCGTCGAATTCATCCAAAATGTTTCTTGGTTCTTCGTTTTCACGTCCACGATCATCATCATCATCATCTTCATCTTGTCTTTCTTCATCATCGGAGAAAATATCGGTGAGACCGGCTCTGGTATCTCTAGGAGTATCCTTGGTGGAAGTAGCCTCATTGTCTTCATCATCAGCTATTGGAGCTCTTTTAAGTCTTTTGAATTTTCCACCCGACTTTGGCTTCGAAGGTTTGGCACCAGAGTTTTCAAGTAACAATTCTAAATCATCTTCATCCAAGGCATCATCATCTCCTTGTTGACTACGTTGTTCTCTCCGTCTCTTCTTCTTCTTTCTTTTCTTGATGTTGTCCTCTTCATCGTCGTCCACAATGAATCCTTCTCTGACTTTTTGCATTGCTTCTTCATCGTCATCATCATCATCTTCTTCCGAGGAGTCGTCTAGCACGTTGTCTCCATCTTCGTCGGAACTGTTATTGGAGACGTCGTCACGGATTTCTCTTTCTTCGTCTTCCCGAGCCATCGTGGTGATTCGTTGGTGGTGGGAGGATACCGAAGTTGAGTTAGGTGAGTTTAGGTGTTTTGGTCGAAAAATTCTCGAAATCCGGGTAATCCCTGGAGGTGAAGGCTACGGTATGGTAAAGAATTGAAGAAAAATGGGGTATTTTGGGGTAGAAAAGTAGATAGGGTGGTATGGTAGGGTGTTCTATATACGGTGCTACTTATTGTACTTTGCCAATTGGTGGTGTGTGTGGGTATTGGTGGATGGTTGGTTCTCAGTAGTGGTCAGTATGGTAGTGCGGAGGTGCGGCGGTGAGGCTGGACTGGTGCTGGTGCGAGTTTAGTGAGACTCGCGGTATAAACATGGGGAGAGAAGACCACTAGACAGACCACCAAACCTCTCGTTACAGTGGTCCAGTATATGAAGCTGGTAGTCAGCTGTGGCCAGTAGTTCCAAGCTAGCATATCATTGGTGTTCTTTACCGTATCGGCCAATAGTATGGCTCAATGGCGTAGTAGCTTACTCTCCCTATGCTATGGTCCCATTCTACTCCGCGGTACTGTATAGTGGAGACTAGCACTATTATCACCACCACTAGTGCTAGTACCATCACTAATCGTACTATAGTGAAATCCTATAGTTGGACCATCTGTTTCTTGTAATGTATTTAGTATGTTATTCTTGTATTCCCCTACACTATCACTTGGTGTAGTCTCTGTCCAATTTCATGTTGAACTGTCTGTTCTTCTCGTTGATATAACTTGAGGAGTCCTCATCGTTTCTTCTCTTTCTAGTCATTCTTTCCTTATTGGCTTCATTAAGTCCGTTGGCCAAGGACTCTACCACTTCTCTAGAAGGCCTATTATTGAAATCAATTTCCTTCGAATCGGTCTTTTTGCTCTTGTAGTCCTCTTTGTCGACCTCCAAATCTTTGATGGCTTTATTATATGTCTGTTCGGCCAAATGGTTGAAATTTTGGTACCCACCACCGCCTTTTGAGGTCTGAGCCAGCTTCTTGGCGTCCCAACGTTCACAGTCCTCCAAAGTATACTCTAGATTCTTTTCTCTGGTACTCTTTTCGTCAGGTTCATCTTCAGACTTGATGGATTTTGCTCTTTTGTTTTTGGCGTCTTCATAAAGCGATTTTTTGTTTAAAGCCGTCGTTTGTTTCCGTTTTTCTTTAAGTGCCTTGAGTTTGGCTAAACGGTCGGCAACAGTAGGCTTCTCGGACTCCAGGTCTTTGACAGCTCCTGTCATTATGGTTATATAGTAATAGATTTACCCATCGCGATATTGCGACACCTTTACGACATTGAATCATCCCAGCACGACATGCCATCAGTCCACTCACCAACAGGCCACAACCCACTTAGAACACACCACATAAACAACGTGGCGCAGGGTGGTACTGATTGCCGAGATAATAAACCAAATTGCCCAATCAGGTGATCCATAAAGTGGTCCATCTGATCGTCAATTATACTCAATTGACTGCTGACTATGTTAATGGTGCTGAGTACCGTAATGGGACTAACTCTAAGTTAGCTGGTTTAGTGGGATTTTGTGTGCGACCCTCCAGATCTTATTGTTCCCCAGATTTAAGTCCAGTAGTACGAGATTTTAGCACCGTTGCTAGCGAGACATAAAAGGGATGAATGGTGGTGATTTAGACTTTAGTAGAGGTGAAATTGTCGTTGTCTCGCTAGTTACCCGTAAATTCACCGTTATAGTTTATTTGCCTCGTGTAAGCCACTCGTGGTGAGTGGTCCGTGACGCGGAGTATAGTGGTGAGGTGAGGGAGGGGGGGGGGGAAGGATCAGGTCCGTGGGGTCCTATATATAGGGAGTAACCCCGAATTGACAATGACCGCAAATAAACCCACACTAGAAACCAGTTCCTAAAACCATAGTTTTTTTCATATTTCACTATGACCAAAGAACAAGAACTTGTAGATCACATTTTCGGATTACCAGAAGACCAACTTGCCAAGTTAAGAAACAATCCACCCAAGATCTTGGAGACAATTGAAGACTTCTCCAAGAGTCATCGTTTACAGATATTGGACCCCGCAAAGGCTAGAATCATAATTGATGAATTTTCGTCTCAGTGCAATAAAAAGCCACCAAAGGTGATGCTTGAGCTTGGTGGGTACATTGGCTACTCTGCCATTCTTTTCAGTCATTACTTATCACCGGATGCTGAAGCTCATTATTATAGTTGTGAAATCGAGGAAGAGTATGCTGAAATTGCAAAGAAACTCATTGATTTGGCAGGTCTAAGCGATCGGGTCAAGGTGATCGTGGGGAAGGCATCACAATCGTTGATCGGCTATGAATCAAGATTAGCACATATTAAGTATGTTGCACCATCGTTTATATTAATGGACCATTCCAAAGGCCACTTTATACCTGATTTGAGAGTGTTGGAGTCCTTAAACCTTGTTGCTCCAGGAACAAACATAGTGGTGGAAAATAGTTATATTTCAGGGGTTCCTGAGTACGTGAGGTACGTTAGGGGATCACCTGAAGAAAGAAGAGAGTATAATTATAGCGTGGCGAATGTAAATGGTAAGGGAATGATTGGTAGATGGAACGTGTTGTACCAGTCCAGGGGATTGAGAGATGGAATCGAGATCACCAAGTGTGTGGAGTACCTCACTGGCTGAGATAAGAAGATAAACCCATTTGATGGAGAGATCTTTGAGCCTAAGTGCTTAATAGTGACGATGAGATATATAATAGGGCAATTACCAGTCTTTTTGGTTTGTTTATTTAAAAATACAGACCAATTGGTTCAGTTCATTCAATTGGTTTAATTGGACTTTTGTTATGGATAATATCCGTGGAGCATTCGTTTGTTTTAATATTGTTGTTCTGTTCTTTAAAACTAGTGTAGTTTAAGTATACACAATAAATAGCGATAGATTATGATTAGAACCGTAGATTAAATGAGAAAGGAGTGGCAGTTATGAATAAGGTAAGTCAAAGGTTAAAGGTCAAAGGTCAATTGGCTTTGGTATTTAGATAATACTCAATAGCTTGCCAACTATTAATCTACTCATTTCTAGCTGCAGCCATTGAGTGGTCGCGATAGTGTCACGATTCGTAAATGAGCCATACGATTTCAAAAGATGACTCGCTAATTATCATTATAGGACTCACTGGTGGGCATATAAATTAATGAGACTCAATTGAATATATCTATATCACTTTCTTTCTTTCTTTCTTTCTTGTGGTACTTACTTCCTTGTAACTTGTAGATACTGCACACCTTCAACTTTTGCTGGTTTCACGTTTCATAAATTGATTTGATCTACTTTGAAGCTCACTCACTATGAGATTGGTTAGACGTCACGTTCCATATCCAATACCGTTCATCACCACCATAAAGCTTAGCCGTATGTCACTAGACCTACCACCTGTTCTTGTTGATGACGTAATTATGATGATGACGTAGCGAATTTCAAACTACAAGATACTGCACTAAATATAACATGATTTGGGACATATGGCCCACTTTTTGCCCTTAATACATTTATTACTTCTCCCTTTGGGACCCACCTTGATCCATTTGCTGCAAAATGTTGAGCCTCTCTAGTCACGTGCTACAAAACGTGACAAATCAAATGAAGACACCATACGAAACATCACCAACTCGACCCTGCAATTTCACCAAGAGTCATTACTCACACACCCCCTCCGAGTCCCAACAAGAACACGAGGACCACATACTCGCATTCGTCCAATTGCACCCCTCTTTATCAAATTTCCTAATTCACACTCATCACGTTAATTGGCTGATCTAAAGACCCTTCATTGTGATGTCTGATCTCACTCCTCTCTTCAGACAGTGTGTCTCCATTGTGGAGAGTTCACTTACCGAGTCGTTCAAGGATGACTTTGACTCTGTTCAAACCAGAAAGACCCCTTCAAATCCATTCATTATTGAAGATACCTTCATGAAAGAAGCAACCGAATTCAGACACGAATTGGTTAAATTCGAAGGATTGATTGGAGAAATCAAAACCAGTTATTTATCCACTGATGACGGTTACTCGCGTCACCAGACCTTGAGAGACTATGACAAGGACCAAATTGACAATAGTTGCAATGTAAAGATCCAAAAGATGTATGAAAAGTTGAAGTTCTTACAAACTTACGAAAGTAAACGTCAACAATTGAACACGAAGAAGGAGTCCGGCTGGCTCGGAAGCTTGCTTGGTGACGATGAACCTTCAGATCAAGAGCTCTTCATGACTACAGTCGGAGCACATAGAACCCAAATTTTAAGAGATTTAAACAATAATCTTAACCATGTGAGCAATCAGTTCGGAGCTCTTCAAAGAAGACGTAAAGAGCGTGAAAGACAAATGAAACTGTTGAATTTCCAAAACTTGGAAGAAGAAGAGTTCCTGGCCGTATACTCTGAAGGAAACGAACCAGAAGATTTGTTCATTGATGAATTGAGTCAAGAACAGCTCCAAGAATTGGAGACGGAAAACAAAGAGTTATTAAGGGCCAAGACCGATCAATTGCAATCAGTAGAAAAATTACACACATCAATGGTGGACGTGATGAACCTCCAAACCGAATTGACCTTTCAATTGGAAACACAAGGTGAACAAATCAATAATTTGATGGATAACCAATCGCAAGTGGAGATCGATGTTCAAATGGGTAACAAGGTGTTAAACAAGGCCACAAAAAGAAACAAAAAAGGTGCAAACATGTTAGTGACGTTAAGTATAGTTCTAGGAATATTACTTTTGCTTGTGGACTATATATCGTTCTAAAAAAGCCGTAATATCATTCACATCATGACCCTACCATAATTAGCATTCACAATCCACCAACTCAGTTAACAAACCAATACTATATATCCGCCTCTTACACCACAGTTCGACTTAAGACATTTCTATGGAGATCACCATATAATGGTGTATATATTATCTATATAGCTAATAAATTATCGATTTTAATACAAGTTCATTTCAGTTTGTTCACCTAGTTTTTGAACAGTTTATTTGGTTAATGTTGATGATAATGATGGTTTTAATGTCATTTAAAAGTCCACCACTGTACCAGCACCAATGGTAACACCTTCTTTTCTAATGACAACTCTTCCGAGAACTTTGTTATCGGAGTACTTGGTCACTGGAAGGGCATTTCCTTCAACTTCAACTTCAACAATTGCAGTTTGCTTGGAAACAAGATGCAACAACTTCTTCTTTTTCTTTCCACTAGTAACCTCCACAAGTTTGGTGATTCTTGCAGGCACTTGGGAATTGTTTCTGAACAATACAAATGGAGAACCAACCAATAATGGCTTGGTCATATTGAATAAATGCAAGGAAATGGTAAGTTTTTTAACTGACTTTGCTGGGGAGCCTACCTTGGTAACCAAGTCACCAATTCTGAAGGCTTCAACAGAATCATTTTCGAGTTGACTGGCCTTGAAAGACATTTGGATCAATTCTCCTCTGACTGCAAAATCAACAGCTTTTCCAGCAGATTTTAGGCCAACGACTTTCAATGCTACATCACTTGGTGCAGATACAATGGTTTCACCAACTTGAATGACACCAGCACTGACTTTACCACTGACCTTGATTTCACCCTTATCCTTGTAAGTATCATGAACAGACAAGAAGAAGTCTTCACTCAACAATTGGGAAACAGAGTCAGCATCCACACTGTTGGATAATTTAACATTTTCCAAGTATTCACCCAAAGTTGGACCCTTGTACCAAGAGAGTTCAGGAGCAGTCAATTCTTTCTTGACCACGTTGATACCAGTTAAACCAGAAATTGGAATGAAATCAATTTGGCTTTCGTCAAATCCAACTTCGTCACTGGCTAAGTATTCACCAAGTTGAGTCTTGATAGAGTTGAATCTTGTTTCATCCCAGTTTTCTTTATCCATTTTGTTGACAGCAACACAGATCTTTTCGATACCAAGGTTCTTGGCCAAGATGGTGTGTTCTTTGGTTTGACCATCCATGGCGAAACCAGCTTCGAATTCACCAGTGATGGAATCAACCACCAACAAGGCGAAATCAGCTTGGGAAACACCACCTATCATTTGAGGAACAAAATCTTTGTGACCAGGAGCATCAATGGCAGTGAATCTGGTTTTATCGGTTTCGAAGTCAGTAGCGTAGATATCCACAGTGACACCATGTGATCTTTCTTCTTCGGTTTGGTCCATGACCCAGGCAAGAGCAAATGAACCTTTACCGGCTTTTTCAGCTTCTCTGACCAAGTTATTCACGGTTTTCACATCAACAATACCATAGTCAAGGAGCATTCTACCCATTAAAGTGGACTTACCAGCATCAACATGACCAATCACCACAAATGACTTGTGAGGCTTTGAGTATGCTTTGTTGGTAGAGAGTTCATGGGCCAAATCGATCTTCTTGGTAGGTTTGGTGGTCTTGAATTGTTTCACAGGCTCAGGAGAAGGTTCTGAGGAGATTTGAAGGTTTCCTAACTTGTCTTCAAAGGCAGCCTTTTGAGCATTGACGATCTTGTCGTCAGGAGATGGACTGCTGAAGTTTTCTTTGGCCTTTGTAATCTTTTCTATATTGAGTTCAACGTTAGTAAGCGGATGGAAAAGCTGTGAGTCATGTCGCCTTCTTTTAGACTGGTTTTCGTCCATTGATTTGGTCCGTTTCTTGCTTATGAGTGTGGCATTGGATGGTTGTGTCAAAAGGATGGAGCTATCAAAGACCATGTTATTTTCGACATCAAGGCGGGTACCATCGTCGAAGGTGGGGATGGCTGTAGAGGCTGTTTCTTGTGCATCGTCCATGACCGTGTCAACCACTGGCTCAACCACCGGCTCAACCACTGGTTCCACTGGTTCTACCACGGTAGTCTTAGGCGCCACGTCTGGGTTGGGCGTCACCTTCAGTGGACGTGGTATTTCCTTTCTCTTTGATAACACATTGGCCAACTTGGATCTAGGAGTAGCTTCGTTGGTACCAGAGGCAATGGAGCCGGGGCCGCTGGTCAATTTATCAAGAATCGAAACCGATTGTGAAGAGCTCGATTGTGATGTTGCAGTAGTAGATATTGATGAGACTTGGTCCTTTTCCTTGGACTCAGATCTGGCCTTAGCCAATGCCGCCAACTTGCTGGGCCCCTTGGACCTAGCCTTAGCCAACTGGGATAACTTGGACGGAGGTTTTGGTGTTCCCTCCATTGGTCATATATATCAAATAATGTAATGAATCAAATTAATCAAAATGGTCAAATAAATCAAAAAAGAGTCACTAACTCACAGAACACAGAAAAATAGATAATACGTACTTTTTTTGAACCTGGACTTGATTTCTTCCAAAGAAGCTTCGATATCGTAAGCATTGAAGTAAAGAGCTTCTTTTAAGTCGATTTCAGGGATCTCGTCATTATAGGACTTGAGCTTTTCTTCAAGGATAGGAAGGGAATCGTAGAGTTTATCGTATTCTTCATTAGATAAGGCATCTTCATTGAAGGCATCATCACCAGAAGAGTAGTCTAAATCGTCGTCGTAGTCCATTGTAAGGGGTAAGGAAAAAAGGGAGGAATATGGACGGGTTAGTAGAGCGAGATCACTAGATCAATAGAAGTATAAAGAACAGTGGAAGAGTATACAAGTTGACTTTTAAGTGTGTAGAAAATTGAGATGGTGAGGTTTCAGTACACTGTGAAGTATCGCGGATAAGACGGTGAGAGTCGTAGGGACGAGAAGAGATGGTGAAGAGAGCAGTGAAAAATAGGTAGAGAAGTTATAAAAGATGGTCATAGTAAGGGTGGTTTATCTGGGTTATGATATGAGGTTAACCAGAGCGTGGTTTGGGGGTTCTGGAGGCTATAGTATCAGCGCCATTGGAGAGCAACTGTTCCAGTGATGACGTGATTGTGGTCATTGAGCCGTTACTGTTCGCACCAGTGGTGTAGTAGAGTTGGCGATGTAGTCACAGCGACACAGCGACACAGCGACAGAGCGGTGGGTAGGGAATGAATAGTGTGTGAATGAGTCATAGATGTGCAAGGAAGTAAGTTTTGGTGACCTAGATCCGATTTGTGGTCTTGTTGGATTACAGTAATACGATATTGAGTGTGTAGAGAGAGACTCTTGGTTGGTGAATTAGTGAGATGACTCAGTGGGAGGTGAAGAGTAAATGGTATGAATAGATGAATAATTCAATACTAGAGGTAGATAATAATTAAGCTATATTTGCTGGAATGTAGTCAATTGGTATTTTAGAATTTAAGATGCTATAGCCACGAAACTATTTTGTATATAGATAGTTTAATTATAGAGACTGTGGAAATTAGTTGGTAGAATATAGGATATTTATACAGTAAATCTAGACATGTGCTACTCTTAGAAATAAGCCCAGAATTAGAACCAATATTTATTTATTATTTAAGAGTAATTTTCAAGCTTACTTACTATTATAATTAGCTGCTTATTGTGGTAGAATATTTTATTAGAGTAACCTATAGCCCCACAGCCCATTTAAAGACTCTATAACCAACATAGTGTTCCAAAAATAATAAGAATGTTCTAGATACTAAAATACTTGTCCTTTCGGAGTTTATGTATGTCTCGGACAAGATTCGGACTCTAAATTTCATTCTTCTTATTAGAAGTTTTATATTTAAATCTCGGACTAGCCAATTTTATGTGTGAATGTGATTTTGCTCAATTGTAGACCTGTGCAACCTCTATAGACACATAAAATGTAAAAGGACAATATGGAGGAGCCCCCCACAAGAGCAATTTCTAACTATCTTGATCACAGAACTCAATAGAGTTATAAACACGTTCACTTTAAGCTGTTCATAGTGGCATGATACAACATGTGGTGTCATTTTTGCATCTGATAATGAGCATACGGCTGTGAATTTGCAACCTAAACCTTACTACGAGAGAAAACTATCAATAGAAAAACTGACTGTACTAACAAGATATCCACTCTATTAAAAGATATCTAGTTTTTAATCTACCATAAGTAGCTACGCTTTTTAATGCCATTTTTATATATATTTATATTTATTTACAACTAATGTCGTATCCTATTACCGACACTATTCCCAAAAAAAGCCTATCTCCAAACCTTCGTAATTTAATAATTTATTTATAGTAACCCATGTGCTTCCCAATTGTAAAATGTCCTAGTATTTGCTTCTGCTACTGAAGGACAATCTCTTGGTAGATCTATTAGGTATTATGGTATTAGAAGGAACTCTTTTGCTTTCGGTGTCTTTATAGTATAACAGAGAGAGCATCTCTAATTGCTTCTTTGATAAGTCGTTATTCAAGTCAGAGCTCACTTTTCTGAGAGAATAAGCTCTTTCGCATGAACCATCTACTATCGAACGTTGTATAAAAGCACCTAAGATTTCTTGGCTGGTTAAATGTCCTCTTTGTACTTTCCTCAAAAGAGTATCAGCCAGTGAGTTGGTGATGTTAAAATTCTTTTCGCTAAGAGGTTCAATTGAGTCTGAGTCAACTTTGATAAATGAATTCATAATGGTCTAATTATGAGTTGGTATAATAATAATTTGTGTGTTTCTGTGGTGTGTGTATAAAATTTGTATTCTGTATTGCTAATTTGTATCAACTAGTATAAATTGTATAAGCTGATAAGAAGCTGATAAGGAAAGTTTATTGATGAGAAAAAACGAGTTGATGGGCGGTTAGGTGCCATTATATACTTGTAAGATTCTCCTCTCCCCTCTTTCAAACTACGTGTTTATTTCTAATCATCTTATCGTAAAATGAAATATAGTGAAATATTTGTCAGCTCATTACCTGATTGGAGCGGATCGTGGGGTAAAATTTTTTGATAAACTCATTTCATAAGGCTGAGTATGGTCACGGACTCACACAAAAATAGCACAAAATAGAGGTTTGTCATCGGTCGTGCATCATGTGACTCATCGCAAGAACAGATTACACTATCTATAGTAGATAATATAAGTGTGGATTCTTAGGTATAGGGGAGTTATTATTAGTAATACTTCCTAGTAACTCATAAGGTGCCAACCTTTTTTTCGTTATACTTGAAGGATTGCTGATGTGCTAGTGTCACTTGCAGTGCAGTACATCACATGTGCTTATAGATGTGATTCAACACATGGCGTGGCAAGTAGTACGTGGCTCATGGGTTTGAATTACGTGATCACCATTAACGTGGCCCTAAAGCCTTGGACTTCTTTATTTGGGTGCCTACGTGGCATAGGTGATAAAGCGGATGTAAGTGACCTTTTGGTGGGTGAGTACGGGTTCGGAGACGGCCCAACAAAGGATCCGACCAGGCAGGTTATGCCACAATTATCATTGCCTCCTAAATCTATCTACATCTTACGGATTACGCGCATTACTGCAAAGAATATTATGTCAGAAACTACACAGTTCATATATAAGCTCATACATTTTAAGTATAGTACTTTAATAATTTGTTAGTTTGATGTAAGTGAATAATAGTAGTCATTAAAAATCGAGTCACACACATGAATCATATTGTTAGTTTTTGAACTAGTCGAGGTAACAAAAATTAGACAATTGTTCTTATTTAATGCTTGTAAAGATTAGCACCTAAAAGATCCACCACAACCTTGGTACCTGCAACAACTTCTTCATCGAAGTATCTTCTACCAGACAATTGTAAACTGATTGGAGCACCGACAAAGTTTTCTGGCTTGTAATTGTCAATTTCTAATTGTTCCAAAGTACTTCTGCTCTTGTAACCTTCATGTTCTGGACCCCATTTATCAATGGACGGATCTTGGAAAAGACCAGTTTGGAAAGCAATGGTTGGTAAATCCAAAATATTGAATAAAGAGGTGTAAGACCAGTTGTAGACTTCTTCACTCTTTGGAGCAACGTTGTTGTAGGTTGGACTGAGAATGAAATCGACCTTGTTTTCTATGAAGTATGTGTTGTAGTCTTGTCTCAATTCATCTCTAATGGCGTTCAATTGTCTGTTTTCGTAGACACTAAGAGCATTGGCACCTTCACCGTAGTTCAAAGTCCATCTGGTCAATTTGGTAAGTGGTTCACCAGATGCAGCCAACTTCAAACGTTGAGTTTCATTACCATCTGCAGTGTACATCTTGTGAACAGTATCATAAGCTTCTTGGGTTCTAATTGGGTCGAATTTGATAACCTTAGCACCGGCCTTTTCTAAACGGGCAACGACATCTTTCAAACCTCTTTCCACTGGTGGTGAAATTTTAACAATACCATCATCGTATAAGACAGCGATAGTTAAATCTTTAATATTTGGAGTTGGAACTTCTCTCCAAGGAATACGAATGGAAGCTTGATCGAAATCCCATGGATTACCTTGATTAATATAATTTTTCATGAAGAATTCAATGTCTTCGATGGAACGGGTCATTGGACCTGCAACAGCCATAACTGACTCTTGACCCTTACCACCACTTTGAGCACCCCATTGACAAATTCTCTTTGAAGATGGTCTAAAACCATGGCATCCAGAATAACCAGCTGGAGCTCTAATGGAACCACCAATATCAGAACCAATACCAAAAGCACTACCACCAAAGGCAACAAGAGAACCTTCACCAGCAGAAGAACCACCAGATGACAAGTTTAAATTGTAAGGATTTTTGGTTAAACCAGTGTAATTGTTATTGGAATCTAAATGCATAATTGTTTGAGGTTGAGTAGTTCTGATATAGAAAACAGCACCCAAATTTTCCAAAATTTGAGTAGTAGAACCATGTTCTGGAGTTATGTTGTCAATCAAAGAAACAAAAGAAGCATGGGTAACTTTACCTTTGTAATTCATATGTTCTTTTAAAGAAATTGGAAGACCATGGAATGGACCAATTGGTTTACCATGTTCTTTCAAGTATTGATCCAAGTATTTGGCTCTTTCAAGACCTTCATCTATAAAAACTTGCATGGCACAATTGGTGAATTGATGAGCAATAACTGCTCTTTTGGCATAAGCTTCAAGTACTTCCACAGAAGTGAATTTACCTTCGGCAATATTGGCAGCCAATTCTACAGCAGATTGATCAGTGATCAAAAATTCTCTGTCAGTTAATAATTTCTTATCATATAAATAATTCACAGCATTGAATTGTTCTTCAATCAATTGATCAATTGGCTTTGGTAATTCAACCTTATATTCAGGTTTTAATCCATCTTCTAAATCTTTTCTGTATTTTTCAAGCTTTGGAATAAATTCTATGTATTTTTCAGCATCCTCATAGTTATCAAGAGGATCTTTGGTTAATAAAGATTCGAAAGCTGCTGACATGATTAAAAAAGAAAAAACTGTGGTGTAGTCAATTGATTGAAAGGAAGAAAGGGTTTGAAAAGAGTGGGAGGAATAATGTGATATTTATACTGATAAGACTAGAAGGAAAAGGGCGGCTGCCCAAATGGGAAGCGCGTAATATGATCTATTGGCAAGCCATACATTTTTCGAGATTTCTCGGATTCTTACTAATATGGGGAACGGCCTTATCTAAGGTGGACAATGTATTACTCCACAGTTCGGCAGTGCCTACTAAATTGGGATGGTTGTGTGTTTAGCGCGGGTAGACCCGCGCTGCTGCCTTACTATATACATTTGGGGTAAATAGCGCGGTTAGAGAATGTGAGAGAGCTAGATCAGTGTTCTTGGTTAGTAATAGAGAGATAAGAAAAGGAACTATGTTGGGCAAAAAGCGGTTATCATTCAATATACGGTATAGGCGGAAATAGGGGATTGGTTAAATTAGGAACCGAGATCGAAGTCGAGGTAAATCGAGGGGTTTTTGGGGGGTATACTCAGGGTGTATTCTTAGATAAGATCTTACGTAATGTTGGGTAATTATTCAGGTCGTTCTATTGGGTGGTTCATATAATTATAATTACATTGTATAGAAGAAACTAGTAGATACATTAGTGATACTTTTGAACTTACTTTAATTTATTAGATATTGATAACGGTGAGGAAAACCCCCAGGGTGACATGGGATTCGAACCCAAGAAAAACCTCTATAAAAATTCGAAAGAGTGGTACTGCAGACAAGCGCACCAACTATATAAAAACAACTTTGTCAGAATTTGCACCCAAATTCTGTGCCTCAAATGGATGCAATTTCTATGTAAAAAAAAGATTGCAGATGAGTTAACAGGGCTAAACAAAAAGACTATTAACTTCTCATACAACATAATCCAGGAACGGATTACGTTCCAAGTGCTGTGGTTCGGGAGACTTGGATGCAACTCTCCGAAAGTAGATTCTTTTTATCCATTTCCAGACCTCTGCTCCAATAAGGAATAATATACTGAAAGCAACAGCTAATCCCCATTCGTACCCGATTTCACCATGTAAAAATACTTTATCATTGATTACAGGAATGTAGACCACAGGAAAAACAGTACAGAATCCTCCAAGAATGGACCAGAATAAAAATTGATTTTCCCATAAATCAAATGCCAATTGTTTCCACCATGGAAGTGATGAATCAGGTCTCATATTGAAAAATGATAATCTCATATGAATACATTCCCAACCTAATAATAAAGCACACCAAGTAAAAGCCGCAAATGCTCCTGATCTACCTCTGAAAACGAGATTACAAGACGAATTTGAGGACTCATTACAGTCATGTCCCAAATTACCATCGCTTATTGCGTAAACAATACAGACGAAACATGTAAGACAACAGCAAGCCATCCAGAAACCATAGGCCACCATATCAATAATCACTTCCCATGTGAAAATTGTGGCATTTGGAGGCTGATCCAATATATCATCACTGGCCTTTTCTTGACCTAATCCCATTGCTGGGAAACAAGAAGTGACGACAATAATCCATAAAACTTCGACAGGAGAAAGTGGAAACACAGACATCCCACTTTTATCAATGAAGGCCAAACCAATGATCAAGTATAATGCTTGTGCAACATTTTCAGCTAATAACTGAAGCACAAACTTTTGAATATTGGAAGACATTCTTCTACCTTCTTCAATGGCATTAAGAATAGATGAAAAGTTATCATCAGTCAAAATAATATCGGATGCACCTTTGGCAACATCAGAACCATTAAGACCCATAGCAATACCAACATCTGCTTTTTTCAAAGAAGGAGAATCATTGACACCATCACCGGTCATGGCAACAAATTTACCACGACGGTGCAATGCTTCAATCATACGGACTTTAGTTTGGGGAGAACATCTAGCAATGACCAAAGGAAGGACTGGAAGATTGTCTATTTCTTCATCAGTCATTCCATCGAATTCATTCCCAGTCACAACCATTACCTTGACAGTATCTTCACCATATTTCATCATATCATGAGGTAAGATACCAACTTCTTGAGCAATAGCACGAGCAGTTCCTGGGTGATCACCTGTTAACATATGAACATTGATACCTGCTCGATGACATAACCGAACCGATCTAGCAGATTCAGGTCTTGGAGGATCATAAATACCTATCAAACCCAAGAAAGTAAGGTTAGATTCAACAGAAGAACGGTTGTTAAGATCCTCACCAGACTTTGCTTGACGTTGAGAAAATGCCAAGACTCTCAAACCTCCTGAAGATAATGCATTCATATTATCTTCAATAGACATTTTGTCCTTTTGAGTAAGTTGCTTTACTTTTCCATCAACATACCAGGTATTACAAATGTCTAAGAGTCTTTCAACCGCGCCTTTATTATGAATAAAGGTACCATCTTTGCCCTTGTAAATAGATGACATTCTCTTGATAGAAGAGTCGAATGGAAACTCAGAAATGTGTTCTAAACTTTCCTTTTCGACATACTCGTCTCTAACATAACCCATTCTAGAGGTGAAGACATTGATGGCGATTTCAGTAGCATCACCATTAGCTTTCCATTCGCCATCCACTTGGTGAACAGTTGCAATATTGGCCAAAGTAGCAGTACTTAACCATTTTCTAAACCCTTCATTGTCAGGCTTAAGAGATTTTGGCTGATACTTGACCTCATCATCAATTTCAACTGGAGGATACGAAGTGAATTCTAAGTCTCCAACTTCTGGATTGAAAGCACTGTAATTCTGAACAGTATAAGTACCTACACCTGGAATCCACAATTTCTTTGCAATCATCTTTCCCACAGTAAGAGTACCGGTTTTATCAGAACAGATATCATTGATACCACCCAAGGCTTCTAAAGAATCAAGTTTCCGAACAATAACATGTTTAGAGACCATAGCTTGAGCTCCAATCGCCATGGTGATAGTTAAAACAACCACTAACGACGATGGAATCATGGAAAGAGCCACACAAATAGCGTAAATGGCAACGTTTCTATTAACGTCCATTTTTTGTGAAGCCATAACCACAATAGCCCATAGAACAGCCACCCAGAAAAGAATAATGGCTAACCAAGATAATCTTCTCTGGAGTGGAGTCCCACTTTGGGTTCCCAAAACGTTCATAATAATATTGTAGGTGGACTTCATAGCAGCCCAAAGATAATCCTTTAGTCCTGGACTTAAAGATTTATCTACTTTAACAATAAGATGATCGTGAGAGTGAAGGGAATTAGCAATTTTACCAATTTCAGTACTTAACCCAGTAGCAACAACGATACCAGAACCTCTACCTTTAGAGACAATAGATGAACTGTAAGCCATATTCAAACGATCACCTACAGGCACAGGGTCATCGTTATCATAGACTTCTAGATCATTCTTAGCAACAGGAAGAGATTCACCAGTTAACATAGCTTCATCTGTTTCCAAGTTCATCGTATCAATTAATCTCAAATCAGCAGGGATGGTATCACCTACTTTAATAAAGACAATATCAGCAGGGACAACTTCTTCGGCATTGATATCAAATTCAACACCATTTCTTAAAACACGAGCAGAAGGGGAACTAAGGGAACGCAATGAGCCCATAGTTTGCTCAGCACGATACTCCTGAATAAAACCAACTACGATGTTAATAAATACCACGAATCCTATAACACCTCCAGAAATCCAATCCTTAATGGCAAGTGCAATCACCATAGAGATGATCAACACTAAGACCATAGCATTGAAGACCTGATGAGCCAAGATCTTGGAGATCGAGATCTTATCTTCTTCACCGAGTTTATTGGGGCCATATTGAGATAGAAGGTTAGAAACTTGGGAATCGTTTAAACCAGATTGTACATTAGCATCGAACTCATTAATTAGTTCGGAAATTTGAAGTCTGTAAGGTTCTCTTACATGGACATTTGGGTCCGGCGGTTTTTGACTGCCTTGAACTTGAGCTTTTTGACTAAGGTAAGCTTCATTTTGTAAACTCTCTGATGATTTATAAGACTTTATCTTCCACTAGCCACAACGGCACTATAAATTAAAACTCCTGATAAATAGGTAACACTAAAAATGGTAACCTCAGATCAGGGCTGAAGAATAAAAGTAAGAATTATCGTTAAGTTTTCTCAATTTTTGCGATACTGCACACTTTATAAAGATAACGGTAATTCTCATATCTCATCTCATGTGCAGCACGACTCACTTAGCCAAGCCTAATTTATATCAACAACGAGTAAAATAGAGTGCCAAGATACTGTTTTTGGAATTGGTTAGTTTTTCAACCATACAATTAGGATATTAGGTTTAATACTAGTAGTTGAAGGAAATACCGTTCTTCGACATTGTAAGAAAACGTGGTGTTGGAATTCTAGTTATTACTCCAATATTTATCAAACTGTGTGAGCCTTACTGTTTTGGGTTAGATGGCCCTGGTTTGTGGTTGCAAGTATTATGTATTATCTGATTGCTTGATTCTTAAGATCGTATGTGACATCATGAAGATGGCTAGTTGTGCTTTGGTATATAGTTTCCATGACCAAGACAACTTGTAGTGGAATAAAGTGTCTCTTTGTATTGGACTTTGGTCCGTTAGGAAGCCTCTAGACTCTTCTGTAGAGTAGAAAGCACCACGTTGAGAATGCCTAGAAATATATTGAAACCAACTAATTAGCCAAGGCTGTGAACCTTGAACTTTCAGATAGTTGTTGCATGAAGGCTAAGCTTAGCACCAACGTGGTTAAGACAAGGCTAACAGCCTAACAAGTATACTCACAAGTAAATGGTATGGGTGGGATTCAACAAAGGGTCTTGTAGTGTAGATGGTGTAGCAATGATTAGACACTTGTATGAGGTCAGCTCATTTTGCTGGTGAACCTAACCTAGTAGGGTGATATGAAAGGTATCAACACTGTCAAAAGCAATCCAGGTGACAAGCCCCACTTAGTTCCCAGAATCTAAATGGTCTCAAAGGGGACCAAGAACTATCAGTTACCAGTCACCAATAACCTCATCTGTTATCAGAAAGTGTTGCAAAAGAGAAACACAACCCCACAAAGTGCGACCATCAACTACCGACTACTATGAAGACTTTGGAGGAAACGGGATACCCAGTTGAATAGTACTATATATGACCCTGAACTACATTGAATCATCTACATAGTTACAATTAACTTAAAACTCCCTAAACGTCTTTTATATTTATTATACAATTGTCATATTGCACATGATAGATACTACCTAGAACCGATTGAATACTATTACAATGTTTACTTCAAAGACAAACGAGCCAAGGCAAGAACAGCTTCTTCGGTTTCAGCACCACCAATGAAACCAGCAGCGTGAATGAAAATACAACCAGGAATTCCACTCTTTTCGCTCAATTCTTCGTCTCTTAAACCTCTCAAGTTTTCTGGTAAACCTAGTCTGAATTCGAAAGAGGTGGAGTTGATGGAAACAGTGGAAACTCTCCACTTAGAACTGGAGTCCTTGAATAAGACAAACTTGGTGACACCTTCAGCATTGTTCTCCTTTTCAATGGAATACAAGTGTTCCTTCCATGGACAGAATTGACCCAAGATGAGGATTTCTCCAGATTCATCAACTTGCTTTCTGTTCTTGAAGGCTTCTTCAACAATGGTTCTAGCTGGTAACCAAGACTTACCGTAACCTTCCAAGACATCCATGAAGACAGTACCCATAAGTTCACTACTCTTTTCGAACTGAGCATCGAAATCAGCATCGGTTGGGTTCTTGTTCCAGCTTGGGTTCAATCTGGAGACAATAGCTGGTAAAGTGATATTTCTGTCCTTGAACTTCTTATTGGCTTCAACTTCCTTGGAGTAGTTACTGATACCGTTATCATTGGCATCTAAGGATTCAATGAAGTCGTTATAGATCTTTAAGTATAAAAGTTCAACATTTGGGTCTTCTGGCTTTAATTCCAAAACGTGTTGGATGATTTCCTTACCGAAGTGCTTGTAAATTAAACCAGCAGAGGACAACTTTGTGTCATGATCTAAGTCGAAGGTGCTGTTGAATTCACGTTGATGGTGGTCAAAGAACTTGACGGTATCGTATTTTCCACCAACATCAACAACAATGTCACTACGTTCCCAGTCAGCTGGGTTTCTGGATCTTATCAATTCACTCTTAGCGTATTTTGGAAGGAGTCTGAGAAGGTAAACGGCCAAAGATTCGTCGGCATGGAAAGACCCAGAGTGGGTACAGATGATTGGAGTCATTTTGAGCTTCTTATTCTCGGACATGTGACGTACAAGTAACCGAAACGTGATGGTGGTGGTATAGTTAATGAAAAACTCATCGCGATATATGTTTCATCACGTGTGATCTTGGACCAATGGTCGTGCCGAGATTACCAACCATAGACTAATAGACTAGGAGCAATTGCAAAGACCTAGGATGTAGTATGGAGATAGGACTCATGTGGTAAGAAGATAGGAGATTTGGGGGATTCAATGTTCATATCATCTCCTTTTGTTTTGTTCTTTCTTCTCGTAAATGAAAAGAAAAATTGGTAATTTTTTTTGCATACATTCGAGGTTATCACTCTATTTGTATTGATTTATGGGGGAAATTAATATGGGGGTTTACTCAGTTAAAAAATTTAAAAATTATCAAAAATATGCTAATTGCTAAGAAAGAGAGGACATATTTAGTTCTACAATTTTATCAGTGTCTAGAAAATTAAATGGTGGAATCCATTCTAACCTCGTACTTGTCCATGTTAACCAATAGTCATTTCAACAGTTCAAAAAATTATACACATTCTTTTCAAAAGGATCTATAAGACTACCAACAATTATGTTGCATTTTTCTGTTGAATTGGTAGTTACGAAGGTTTTCTTTTTTTTTTTTTTTGGCTTGGATGCAATTATATTCAAAGATCTATCCAATGATTGTTCAGACCATAATCTAAGTCCACGAGGAAGAATTAAACTTGGGGGTGGTGAATACCAATCGCCGCCCCACCCCGCTTCCTTAGTAGATCTATGACGTAGATACAGAAAAAGGTATAGCCACAAGATCTGTTGCAATTTCAGCCCTGGCCCTTTTCTACATGTATAACCATAACCGGCCAGGTTTTGTTAGTTGCACCAAGCTACTCATCGTATATGAACGACAACACCAGTGGGCTTGACGATGCTTATCGGATTATTAGTATAACGGACAATTAAGCTAGATCACTAGCGATTTTGATTATCCCAACTATTGTTAACTATGTTTAAACAACAGGAGGTGGTTTATGTGGGGGTCCAATAGGGGTCTTCAGCATAAGACCATCTATGGAAGAAATATCAGAAGATGCTTTGAAAATAAGCCACCATCTGCATCTCTATTTCAACAATTAAAATAGTTGGTTATAGTAGATTGTTGAGGACGATAGTGTCTGCATACGATCGACATTGATATTATTGACGAAAGAGTCTGCTTAAAGATAATTAGGGTTTATTAATTAACGAAACCGGCACTTCATTCACCACACCAGACTAATGCCCTAAATCTCCGCAATCCCCACACAACGCCTATCCACACCGAAATGTTCCTCTAATGCCGTTTTAATATGTCTAGATTAAATGATTTATTATTTTTATTATTTAATGCAGGTGAATTGATAAATGTCTCAATGTAACGTTTCAACGTGAGTCATCAGTCAGGGTGAAATTTGTTATTCCGTTGCCAAGTCCTAATATCTTTTGTACCTTCCGAATTAACTATAAATCTGCCAAGTCTGAGATGAAAGTTCTGATTGTTCCGGGCTCTACGGTCTTACTCTGATGTCTTAAAAGTTATATATTTAGCCAAATATATCTACCTCGCTTGCTACCTCGAAATAATCGAAAACCGCTTAAACCCATTTAAACCGTTCACATGGAATGACTATACTTAATTGGGGTAAAAAACTTTGTTTCTATTGATTTACAGGTTACAGAGTATTATGTAGGTCAATTACGCAATAGAATTTCTATTGTCAAAGTCGTAATTTGAATCACCGGTTGTTAACAACTTTGGGTTTACGATTTACAAGGGTCTAGAATGGCACCAAATTGTGTATCCAAGAGGTAACGGGTCAAATGTTACCACCCCACTTTGAAGAAGAAGAAGAGGAAGAAGAAGGAGTGACTCAAAATAAATGGGGTGCTTTTTTAAGGTTTAATAAAATGTTCACAAGGGCTAAAATGTGTATACTTTATTTTTCTGCTGGGGTTCCTAACAATTTTCTAATCCTAATTTTCTCGTAGAAGTTCGTATTTGCTCATAGAAAATTTCACTACCCCAGAATCCTGGAAAGTAGACGGGCTTATGACGATTCAGTTGAACAAAGAACTGGTGCCTTACCAATAAAAAAAAAAGGTCTAAACTAATTGAAAGAGTCATATACAATACAATAGAAAGTAATTAAGTAATATTCCCATTAGTAAATTGCAAGTTCATTAACTTGCTAGAAAAGTGCCAAAAGCTTAACATTATTTTAATGCAACTCGGGACCATTACCAATCTTGGTTGAGATGTTTTAACACATATATGCAACATAACTCCACTAGAAGATCTCTAAGTATCGGCTTTCTTACTATGGAAAGCTGGCTAAGCATTAGGACAGGAAGTGTCTGCATCTGGACTGGAGCGTTTACCCCAATACCATCATAGCAATCCTATTGTCGATTGCCTGTTAACACAAAGCAATAGGGAATGTGGGTTAGATACGGATTTTATCATCGAATAATAATGGTTACGAGTGTGGGAGGAATACAGTCGGGTTTATCAAGAAAAATTTGTTGGTCCTAAAAATATTAGGTAAAGTATAGAGTTGTGAAGTAAATGCTAAAAAAAGAGGGTATAGACCACCAAACAAACACAAACTTACACTTCCTTTCGAGCGTGACCTTCAGTACTAGGTAATATCCGATGTAGCCGGGAGACAGGTCTTAATTCGTCTAATAAACGGTTATAATATGCTTATTTGGCCTAGAAAATAATAGTTTTGTAACCCAATTTTTTCCGGGAGACAAAACAAAAAACTTAATTTATGGTAAGTTAACCAATTACATAGTTTAAAAGTTAATAAAAAAAAGGAATGAACACAAAAGGCCTAAATATAGGATCCAAGAACTAGAACCAAGAATTTAGGTAACAGTTCGGATTTTTTTTTTTGAATAGATAATTCCGTCTTGAATCCTTGACCAACAACCAGAGTCGCAAACCAAAAATTAAAGGCTTTATAGTTGCACCAAGCGAGAAGGGGAAAGGGGATAACTATCTCAATGTAATAGTGATCGCGGATTTTCTACATTATTCAGTTTCATCTTCATCTGTAAGATATTCAAAAAAAAAAAAAAAAAAGAAACGTACCAACCAAAAACGTACAAAATCACCAATATTGGACAACCTTCGGCAATTTCACAGGTAAGAAAGTGGAGAGTTTATGCAACACTAGTCGTACTGCCGGTGCCCCGGATTTTTTTTTCGACGAGTTTTTATTCGCTTGTAATTCGTTGTTCTGGGGTACTTTTTAATAAACCAGGTCATCGATAGTAAGGTAAAGCCAAGGTCATATTTTTTTGTCTGACACCTCAAGCTCAGAGGATTAATTTTTAGTGGTAATTATCCGAAAATTATATATCAGTAATGTAGAGCGGGGAACTTCATAGTGTCTGAAGGTCTGGTTTTTAGGGCATTTTTGGAGACGGTCTGGAATGGAATGGCGCGCCGAAGAATTCAACAGTAAAAGGATGGCAAGATCTACTAGGTACTGGGGTAATTCCGGGGCTCAAACTAATTTTTTCCTTTCGGAACTGGAGCCACCCACTTGTTATAGTACAAATCACGGAATATTACCCCACTAAGCGCATAAAAAATACTTTTTACACAAAAAGATTTTCCTTTAACCCCCTCAAAGCCCTCAAAGCCGCAACAACAATCCCCCGACATCATGCAAAAAATTTGGGGAAAAGTGGGGACCTATGTGGAGTTCGAGGAAAGGGCTTCAAAAAATGCCTCAAAAAGGTTAAACTGCAAAAAAATTTTATATGTAGTTACACAAAATATTTTTGCATCTAATATTTGTGCCGCATCTATTACTGACAGTAAGGAAAGACCATTATCATTCAGACAGGTTTTACCTTGTCCCCCAAAAAACTATAAATGGTCCTTAATTTCCCTGCTAATTTTTAATTTCTTGTCTTGTTAATTATACAACTACAATTATCATGGGTTACGAGGATAAATTAGTAGGCCCAGCCTTAAAGTTCAAGGATTGTTTGGATTCCTTACCAAACCTTCACAATGTTTACGTTATCTGTATGATTTCGTGTATCTCCGGTATGATGTTCGGTTTTGATATTTCTTCTATGTCTGCCTTCGTCGGTGCTAAACCATACTTGAACTACTTCAATCATCCAAACTCTGTTATTCAAGGTTTCATCACTGCTTGTATGTCCTTGGGTTCTATTTTTGGTTCTATTTCTTCTTCTTTTATCTCTGAACCTTTCGGTAGAAGAGCTTCTTTGCTTTTATGTGCTTTCTTCTGGATGGTTGGTGCTGCTGTTCAATCATCCTCTCAAAACAGAGGTCAATTGATGGTCGGACGTATCATTTCTGGTTTCGGTGTTGGTTTTGGTTCTTCCGTTGCTCCAGTTTACGGTTCTGAATTGGCTCCAAGAAAGATTAGAGGTTTAATTGGTTGTCTTTTCCAATTCTCTGTTACTTTAGGTATCTTAATTATGTTCTATATTTCTTACGGTTTAGGTAAGATTAACGGTGTTGCTTCTTTCAGAATCGCTTGGGGTATTCAAATTGTCCCAGGTTTGATTTTGTTCGTTGGATGTTTCTTCATTCCAGAATCTCCAAGATGGTTAGCTAAGCAAGGTTGTTGGGAAGATGCTGAAATCATTGCTGCGAACACTCAAGCCCATGGTAACAGAGAAGATCCAGAAGTTTTGATTGAAATTTCTGAAATTAAGGACCAAATCTTGGTTGAAGAAAACACCAAGGAATTCACTTACTTTGACTTATTCTCCAAGAAATATATTAAGAGAACTTTCATTGCTATCTTTGCTCAAATCTGGCAACAATTGACCGGTATGAATGTTATGATGTACTATATTGTCTACATTTTCGAAATGGCCGGTTACAGTGGTGACACTAATTTGGTTGCTTCTTCTATTCAATACGTCTTGAACACTGTTATGACTATTCCAGCTTTCTTCTTGTTCGATAAGATTGGTAGAAGACCATTATTGATTGGTGGTGCTATTTGTATGATGACTTTCCAATTCGGTGTTGCTGGTATTTTGGCTACTTATTCCATTCCAAAAGAGGGTATCACTAAGGACGACACCGTCACTATTGAAATTCCAAAAGATCACAAGGCTGCCGCTAAAGGTGTCATTGCTTGTTGTTACTTGTTCGTTGTTTCCTTCGCTTCCACCTGGGGTGTTGGTATCTGGGTCTACTGTTCCGAAATTTGGGGTGACTCTGCTTCCAGACAAAGAGGTGCTGCTGTTTCCACTTGTGCTAACTGGGCCTTCAACTTCGCTATTGCTATGTACTCTCCATCTTCTTTCAAGAACATTACCTGGAAGACTTACATTATCTACGCTGTTTGTTGTTTCGTCATGGCTATTCACGTCTTCATCCTTTTCCCAGAAACCAAGGGTAAGCGTTTGGAAGAAATTGGCCAATTATGGGAAGAAAACGTTCCAGCTTGGAGATCTAACGCTTGGGAACCATCTGTTCCTATCTTATCTGATGCTGATTTGATCAGAAAGATGGATGCTACTCACGATGAAGGTGGTGAATTGATGCACTCCTCTACTGATGAAGAAAAGCAAGCCGAAGAAAAGGCTGTTTAAATTTACGAGTCTCTGACCTTTAATTCTGTATATCTGTTTAACAAATAAATTTAATGACGATAGAATAACCGGTTTGCAAATGCAAAATGGTGTTTGTATTAGATACAAAAAATTTACCAATTGTTCAAATGATAATAATAATTATTATTACATCGACTAATAATGTATTATCATGTACAATATAATATAGCGTAATATTATCATGTTATAATAGTCAATCTATCTAATGTTTTACTGTTCTACAAATTGACATAACAAGGAACTCGGTATGGTCGGCATCTCAGTCGCAAAAAAATTATTGTCATTAGCTATGTGAAATGATTTCATAGTGACTATCTTTTACTTAGGTTTATCCCATATTTGGTCTTATTTACTGGATTGACGGGGTTCTCCGAGTCTCGGGTCGGATTAGGTTTAAAGGTAGCAAGACCTTTTGATGGTCGAGGTGTCTACAGCAGAAGAAGGCAGCAATTATTCTACCATCTTTAAAGTTTATTCGTAACTGATAATATACGAGTTCTTTTTGTATTGTAGGTGACTAACCAGAACTGCCTAATTACTAAGGCTGCATCAAGCACTATTTCAGCTATAGTCAGGTAATTAATTATTTTTTTTTACTAATGATAATTAGCACCTTAGTCATCAACCATGACACGGTTCTTTCTACACAATGTTTACCAAATTATGTGTCCATTTCTGGAATAATTCAAATACTTCTAAACCTCATCAATTTGATAATCTTTGTTGAATACAAATAAATTCATCTTACACTACAGATGAAATTCCATTTTTTACCGATAGTACAGAGATCTTTATTAAAAAGAGATGCTATTATTTATATACCTGTATATCCAGTTCTAGTTTACCCAATTACCTATTAATTCCTATATTTTTATCCGTTCCTGTTTATCCGTCTATTTCCCGGGATTCCGTCTCGCTTGCCACGAGGTTTAATTGTTAATCAAAAGACATCATACTATTGCATGGAGTGCTTAGTAGTGCAGCGTACTTGTGACACTTTTCATGAAAATAACTTCTTTCCTTTTGAGTCTCGATATGAAGTTCAGTGTCTGGTGGTGTGAAAAATGGGTACTGAAAAGGCGGCTGTTCCTTTTCAGTTTCAGGGCTTTTAATAGCATATGCTTGTGAACGTTTGCTTCTTGGTTTCACTGGGCTAGGACTCGCAGAAATTGGTCTGGTATGTACTTCCACTGGTTCATGTTCAGGAATTGTACGTGGGATCATGCTGTCTTTGTGGACGATTTCCTTAAATTTATAACGTGGAGGATCGTTGAATAAGTCACAGTTAATGACTCGTTCGGAAAGCTTACCTAATGGGATTCTGTCGTTAGGATTTAATTGAAAAATATCTGCTAATAATTCATTAAATCCTGTTGAGATTGGTAAGATAGAACGGAGAATTTCCCTATTGTCAAAAATATAGTTTTTGAACACTTTATTGACCACATTAGGCTGGTCAACTATGGATGCTAGTGGCCAAGGGTTTCTGGCACATGCTATATTAATGAAAAGGACTCCTAAGGACCAAATGTCACCTGCGAGAGTAGGGAAGTAACGCGAACAAGATTTTGTAGTCGATGGTAAGTTGATATATTGGTCTAAATTGATGAGACCAGCGATCTGGTCGTTGGTGTTATAGTTGACCACTCTTTCTGGTGCCATATAGAAGCTAGAACCTCTACAGGCGTTGCAACAAATGAGATTTTCTTCCATGGCCAAACCGAAATCTATGAGCACTAAATGGATCTCATTGAGGTCAATAATTGAGGAATTGGAAGAGTTTGGGAAACAGGAGTCGAATGAGGAAGAAGGAGTTTCTGGGCGGACATACTCTGGATTGTATTGAACCATGATATTTTCAGGCTTCAAGTCACAGTGGTATATGTTCTTGCGGCGACAGTACTCTACTGCCTCTACCAACTGTAACATAGCATTTTTCATAAGTATCTGCTGCTTTTGAGGACTGCAGTCATGGAAGATATTTTTATCAATGATATTGTTGAACAAATCACCTTGTTCATTATAGTCCATCACCGTTATGATGGCCAAGCCTCCCAAATTAAGTACTTGGTGAATGGTGATGACATTAGGATGGTCGTGTACTCTGAGGTTTAAGGAGATTTCCTTTAAGAAAGGACATTGGGCACCGTCTTTGGCCAAAGAATTCAAGTTTAATGATTCGGCTGTCAAGCTAGGATGTTCCATAAAGTATTCATATATGCTCTTTTCAATGTATTGCTTATTGGTGGCTATGTCATTACTGTGCTGCTTTTTAAGCACTATTTTTGCAGCATATTGATTTCCATGAAGGTCTTGAACCATATAGATGAGGCCATAAGTACCTGCACCTATTTTCTTAATGAACTGAAGCTCGTTTATTGTGAGTCCATTAAGGGCAAAAGGATTATTACTATTCATTATTTCAAAAAAAGGTTTTGCTATAACTTTTCTTAGACACAGGTGCTGGATTCTGGGTTTATTTAAAGGGTTAATCTTCCCGGCCTTAGAGATAACAAATCAAACAAAAAAACACCACATGTCATTTTTTAATTTACGGGTAAACTCGTTAACTTCGGCGAGCTGGCAGCCACTAACTCGTATGTTTTGCAACTAAGGCTGTCACAGCTACAGGATGCATGGCCTGATTACTTGTAAGTCACGTGCCACGCCAATGATTTTGTTGCGAAATCTCCTGATGCAGCGAAGAATCGCATGATCGATCGGGCGACCTCGGAATGGACCACCTTCTTGTCTTAACAAGTAAGGGATTTATCGGAGGATTTAATGTCCGATTCAGTCACTGTAAGCGAGGGTGATCTAGTTCCTGCCCATACTATTTTATTGCTGTTGAACCTGGTCATTTCGGGGTCCTAAAGCCTTTGGTGTTGGGAGCGGCTGGTACCTAATCGTAAGATCGGCTCACTGGCGCAAGTGTGCAGAGGAGAAAACGATTATCGTTGGGAAAAATGGCTTAATTTAACCTGGCATGTGAGACCCAGACCAACAGAAAAGGCAGTATAGACGAACAGAGTAAGCTGATACCAAAAACATACGTGAAATCAGCATCAAAATAGACTAATTTAGAGGGTTCAACCGATCAAATTGGTACTAAATTACCGATAATGGGAATGTAAGAAGTGCTAAAATATGGGAGAAGAAAAAAAGAACAAAATAGCCCGAAAAATTGGCCCATAATTTTGCCCTCTTCTTCTCTTCTTGGTGATAGAATAATCACAGTATAATTATGTTTATGGTTATGATGGCACACCTGATTTCTTTACTTTTGCACAAACATTACCCAATATAATCTGTAAGGCTTAAGTGGTGCTAATCCCATAGGAAATCCAACAATTTGGGTAATGTTGCTATTACTTTTTTCTTACTTTCGTCATTAGGCGATAGTTATAGGCTCACGCTTGAATAATAAATTTTGAAACGACCACAGTCCCAATATTTTACTGTTGCGGTCATCTCAAACATGGGCTTCGGGTACTTGGCTGTATATACCGTAGGATCTACCCCAGTTGCCCCAAGAGTCGTTCCAAGAGTCGTTCCAAGAGTCGCTCCAAGAGTCGCTCCAAGAGTCGCTCCAAGAGTCGCCCAAGAGTAGCCCCATGAATTTCTTTACACTACTCATGAGGTTTTACGGTTTCCCTGTTTATGGGTTGTTTGTAAAGGTATTTACAAAAAAAATCCCGATCTGTTACTTACGAGTTGATCTTTCTCTCACTTACCCGCAATATTGGTTATAGCTAGTATTGCTTTTTTCCTCTTAGTACAATTTTGATCACAACCAAAATCGCCCGAAACCAGTTCTACTTGATTATCTTAAACGTATCTTTTTTATTGATTTTTATACTTCTCTATCCTAAGTTCCTCATACCTATTAAATCGGTGGTAAGCTCGTCACCTTTTTCTCCTGCCTATTTATAGGTCTTACGGCTGGTGGCTTTAATAGCTTCATTTTTCTATAATTATTTAAAGAAGCCCCGAATGATCACCAGCTTAACTCCGTTAATATTAACTTAACTATTAACAGCACCACCCCCTTACAACTCGATGATACTACTACCCAAAGATGGCTTACTAACAACAATAGCTTCAGCCAACTCTTGCTTGGTAATTTCTGGGAATTCTTTTTGGTAGTATTCCTTAGTTAAGGCTTCTCTCAATGAGTCGACCTTCTTGGTAGTGGTCAAATGGACAAGAGATCCACCCCAACCAGCACCGGTGACTCTGGAACCATAAGAACCGTTGGCTAAACCAATGGTACAAATTTCGTTCAATTTATCATTGGAGGATTCCAATAAAGTGTTCATGTAGAATTGAGATTGGTTCATAATGGAACCAAAAGAGTTAAGGAATTGTTCTGGGTCGCCGTTGAAGTCTTGGAGCAATTTCAAGGTTTGTAAGACGTTGGAAGCTTCATCAAAAACATGCTTAGATCTTTGGTATATTTTTAACAAGTCGTATCTTACAGGAACCTTAGACAAGTAAGTTTCGGTGAACTGTTCAACAGTCAAGCCTAAACCAGCAGCAGCTTCTTCAGTGGTGAAACCCTTCTTTTGAGAGTCATTGAAGATAGTGTCCTTTTCCAAAATGTTCAGGATTTCGGATAATCTTTGGATACCAA
>JAJLZJ010000002.1:0-56342 GCA_030572155.1 Suhomyces taliae | reverse complement strand
TATTCTCCAACATCACCATCTTATTCTCCAACATCACCAAGTTACTCCCCAACATCACCATCCTATTCTCCAACATCACCATCTTATTCTCCAACATCACCAAGTTACTCCCCAACATCACCATCCTATTCTCCAACATCACCATCTTATTCTCCAACATCACCAAGTTACTCCCCAACATCACCATCTTACTCTCCTACCTCCCCTTCATACTCACCTACCTCTCCATCTTACTCACCAACATCACCATCTTACTCTCCTACCTCCCCTTCATACTCACCTACCTCTCCTTCTTACTCACCAACATCTCCATCCTATTCTCCTACATCACCAAGTTACTCCCCAACTTCCCCATCTTATTCACCAACATCACCAAGTTACTCCCCAACTTCCCCATCTTACTCACCAACCTCTCCTCAATATTCCCCAGGTTCCCCAGAGTATTCTCCTTCATCCCCTAAGAAGGACAAGGAGGAAGAAAAGTGAATTCCGTGAATTAATTATTAAAATAACAGGATTTTTGTACCTTATATTCCTCAGTATAGTATAAACTTAGAAATTAATAAATAACATATCGAAAATAAAAAAATCGTAGTTCTATTTGTAAAATTTGAGTTTATAATTTTCATCATATTGGTCCAGTTTTATCCATATTAATGTGGCAATTGGTTCTTGTGAAGATCAAAAATAAGAGGAGTATAATGGTATATATTAGCGAGGAATATTAGATATTTTATTGACACCAAAGTGTAGGTTAACCTCTTTTTATTGCTCTATATTGTTAGTCAATAGTTTTAGAATCTGGAGAAATTCTGTAGATTGTCGCACCAAAAGTCTTAGGTTTTTCAACTGAAAAATCGATCTCATCGAGAACATCACTTACACCAATCTTCAATGTCTAACAATAACAAGAAAGGGGGACAAGAGAAGACGCCCCAAAAGGAAGGAGCAGGTGGTTCCTTAAAGGAATTGGAAAGAAAGAGACGTCAAGTATTCAAGCCTGTGCTCGATAATCCCTACACTCAATCCAGTTTATGGCCATTCGTAGAGCCTCAACAAGCACTGAATATCATGGATTCCTTAACCACTATACTATCAGGATTAGGAACTTATAACCAAATTGTCAAGAATACTCCTAAACTGGCTCCACCAGTGCCCGAGATCAAGAACCATATAACTATTGGGTTTAATTCCACCGTTCAAGCATTAGAGAAGCAGGCTTCCATTCATAGATCGCGACTTCTTACTCATAAGAAGCAGAAGACTTCCAAACCTACAAGATACATTAAATATGTATTTGTGACAAAGTACGATATATCGCCTACTATTTTAACCAGCCACTTTCCTGTGTTATCATTCACATCATCCTACGATTCAGAAAATAGAGTCAAACTAGTACAATTACCTCGTGGAAGTATGGCTAAATTATCACAAGTTTTAGATTTGGAAAATGTGGGTATAATAGGGTTTGAAGAAGGTATAAAAGAAGCCCAATTTTTGTACAAATTTGTGGATGAAAATATCAAAGACGTAGAAGTACCATGGTTGAATGGGTTATTCGACCAAGACAGTTCATTCTTTGAAAAACCAGCATTGAACTTCTTGAGCACTTCAGCTCCTATTTTGCCAAAGAAGAACGACCAAAAGGCCAAGAAGAAGGAGCAAAAAGATCCAAAAGATCAAAATAACCAAAAGGAACAGAAAGATCAAAAGGAACAGAAAGAACAGAAAGCTCCAGCTGCCAAATAATTTGTCTATATCATTTATTGTTAGGCTCTTAGTAGGTTGGTTCTCATTTGTACTATAGTTAACGGAAATTAATACATAATATAATAAATGTTACAAATAGCAAATTCTTTTCTTTAATTCAAATCTTCTTTAATTTTTGGTTCTACAGTAATTCAAACATAAATAAAAATATATTATAGCAATACAATGAAACTAGGTTTATACACAACTACCTTATCTGATCATAATATCATGAAATAATCTAATACCATCCTTGACGGTATTGGGCATTATCTTGGTACCCGTATTGTGGGTATTGTTGGTAAGCACCATACTGCATTGGTTGTATAACAGGATTTTGAGGTAATTGTTGACCTTGTTGACCAGTCAGTCCACTTCTAGAGTCAGAGGCATCAGCTTGACCGTTGGTGGAAGTTTGTTGGTTAGAACCAGATGCACCGCTTTGGTTGGAACCAGATTGTCCTTGTTGCTGTTGTTGTGGTTGTTGTGGTTGTTGTGGTGGGTAAGAGTAACCAGGATATCTATTATTGAATTGGTTTGGTTGTCCGTAATATTGAGATGGAGCGTTACCACCAACGAAACCACCGTTAGCACCAGCAGAGTTAGCACCAGAAACAGAGTTGGATTGACCAGAAGTACCGGAAGCAGATTGAGCTCCGTTAAGAGAACCACTAATTGGAGAAGCAACATTACCGAAACTGTTTTGAGCACCACCTAAACCAGCACCAGTACCGTAGAATGGAGTGGAGTAGTAGTTGTAGTAGTATGGGTAACCAAAGTGAGCTGGAATTTGTTGTTGCTGTTGTTGTTGTTGTTGTTGTTGTTGTAAGTTGTTAGGGTTAACAGTTGGGGATTGAGTAGCATCTTGACCAGCAGCACCAGAAGAAGCTGGTTGAGCTCCGTATTGACCGTAAGCAGTGTTGGCGTGAGAAGCAGCTGGAGAGGCAATTCCACCAAGAGCAGCAGCTTGAGTACCGTAAGAACTGTAATCAATACCTGGGTAACCACCAAATTGAACACCTGGTAAGGATTGAGCAGCTTGTTGTGGGTATTGTTGTTGTTGGTATTGATTGTAGTAATCGTATTGTTGTTGAACTTGAGCTTGTTGAGCTTGTTGAGCTTGTTGAGCTTGTTGCTGAGATTGTTGAGCTTGTTGAGCTTGTTGCTGAGATTGTTGTTGTGGTTGTTGAGATTGTTGTTGAGATTGTTGTTGAGATGGTTGTTGTTGGTTTGGTTGTTGCTTGTTGTATTGTTGGTTGTAAGAGTTTTGGTTGTTGTAACGGTTGTTTTGTTGTTGACCGTATAATCCACCGTAACGTTGGTTTTGTTGAGAGGCTTGAGCTTGATCAGTTGGTTGAGCAGCTTCTTCCTTTTGTTCTTGTTGAACTGTTTGTTGTTCTTGTTCTTCATCACCTAAAGATAAAGAACCGAAAGAAACACCAATTGAGTTAACTTGTTGAGAACCAGCTGGTAAAACAACTTGTGGTTGAACATCAACAGCAGCTTGTTGTGGTTGAGCAGCTTGTTCAGTGGCTTCGTAAGCAACGGCTTCAACTGGAATAGTGGTAGTTTCTTCAGTAACAACTTCAACGATTTCTTCTTTAACTGGTTCTTCTTCAGCAGCTACTGGAGCAGCACTGGTTTCAGCTGGAGCAGCTGGGGCAGGAGCAGCCTTCTTTGGAGCTGGCTTGGCAGATTGAGCAATTGCGGAAACCCAAGAACCTTGTTGTGGTTGAGGAATGGATGCTTGCTTCAAAGCAGGCTTTTCAGTGGTAGTGGTGGTAGAGGTAGTGGTAGTGTTAGATTCAGATAATTTGGCAGCAGAAGATTCTTCTTTTTGGGTTGGAAGGGCAGTAGCATCATTAGTAATTTGGTCATTAACATCGTCATTTGATTTTGATTCAGGCTCAGGTTGAGATTCTATTTGCTCTTTTTCAACAGCTGCCTTTGGTTGTGGTACATTTTCAGACAATGCAGCTGCCCATGTATTTGCTGGAATAGCTGCGGTTGGAGGGGCATTAGCAGCAGCAGTATTGGCAGCAGTTACGGCAGCATTGGCTGCACTAGTTGGTAAACCAGTTGAAGCATTTGCAGAATTGGCATTTTCTGATTTCTTCTTATATGGTGTTCCTGAAAATTGCTTCTTATAAGTACCCTTTGTGTTTGGATCAAACTTACCTTGTCTGTTCTTCTTTATATGAGATGTAGATGTAGATGCTGCTATGTTATTGGAATTGTTATGTGATGAATTGTTATGTGATAAATTGTTACCGCTAGCGGAAGTTTCATCTACTGTATCTTTTTCCTTCTTTTTCTTTTCCTTTTTGATAGGTTCCCATTTAGACACCTTATTATTGACAATCAAATCTAAAACGACTTCCAAATCATTATTATGTTCTAGTAATAAACTTTGCAAATCATCTAACTCCCAGTCCGGGAACATCTCCGCCAAACTTGTCAATTCGACAGATGTGCTATTTGCGGAAGATTTCTTTTGATTCTTGTATGGTTTTCGTTGTTGTGTCGACATATTGTAAAAGTATTAATCTATTTTAACTTGCGCTAGTTTCACTAGTCCACGAACTTTGGCGCTTCTTTCTAACTATACTCAAGATTCGATTATTGAAGAGTTTGAAAATTGGCCGCTTTTTCTTTTTGCTAGGGCGTAGGGGCTGGTGATCGAATGTCGTCGAATAATGGTGTGCGCACGACACCCATGAATGGGTCATTTTAGTAGCTATACTATGAACAATAACCATGGAAAGTTAGGAACTTCGCGGATGTACAGGGAAAAAGAGGTAGTAAGTCAATTGTGGGGGAAGAAGGTAATGAAGACATTTTTATTCTAAGTGGATATCAATTACCTTAGGCTATAGTGACAATTGATAAATGTCTACCATACTATTGAATTGCTGCGTTTGAGAAATAGCGATTGTTGAATCACTGAGACAAGAGATCTTAACTATAGCATATACCTGCATTCGAATTTTATCAAAAAATCTACGGCTCCTTTTTTTTTGATATGGGGGATAAATATAACTTTATATATAAATAGATAATTACATATATATATATATATATTTGTGTGGGTACGGGGATTTGGGGTGGTATTTATACCGGATTGATAGGTTACTTAGGATTCCTGGTTAGCTACGAAAGTGATGAGGTTGCCACCAGTTAGGACCAGGTTCGGTGACGGAAACGGCCGAACTAAATTTCCTAGTGAGTGTCGCTTAAATAAAGAAGCTTCCTCTTTTGGAATATAGTCATATTTGGAAAAGTGCGAATACACCAAAGTGGTCCACTTCCACCTCTCTCACCTCCACCTGCACCTCCTTGCTACTATTACTGGTAGTTGGATGGATGCAAAAATGGTAAAGAGTGTGAATTAGGGGTAATAATTAAAATTCACCTGATTTACCATATATGACCTGTATACCTTTTAGGGGTATTGGAATCAACTGGAAAGTGGGGGACTAACTACAAACTCTTTTCTTTTTACAGTTTAAATCAAAACTTGCCAAGGTGGTGGGGTAACATGAAGGTAACATGAAGTTTGCTTAAGTAGGGAATCAAATCAATTTTTCTTTTTGTAATTGGTAGCAGATCTAAGTTTTTCTTCTTCTACATTGTTCTAATAGTAAAATTAAAATACCCAAAGTTAATAAATTAAGAAAATAAAAAGGAATTGAGTTAGAGAAGAATCTAAAAGGAAAAAAAAAGAAAACCAATTTGGAAAAAAGTTTCGGTGAGATCTAATTTGGGGAACTTTGACTGAAAAGATCAATTTCTTATTAGGAAGTTTAAGTATATGCCTAGAATGAACTAATATCTACTAATGGAGATTGAAGTATATTATTGTAGAAGGTAAGGGGAGAAAAGGGGTTAACCCAACGTAGATTTATGCCGTAGGGGGAAAGTAGGCACTGGACTTGATTTGGCAGTAATTGGTAGTGCTACATTATAGAACTAACTTGTCAATTTATTCTATCTATATTGGGAATCATTCAATTTGCAACCATTACAAGTAAGTACTCTATTTCTGCTTATGGACAGAGAAAATGGAAAGGGTCAAGACATGACTATTTGGGTAAACCGTCCATGTATAGAACAAGTAATGCTTCTTATGGTTAAACTCTAGATCTGGGAATCCTTTAGTTAATTGGGAATACTACAAAGAGTAACAAGACAAAGATATTTCGAAAAGTTCAGACAAAAAACGGTAAAACAGTTTGGAGATCATAAAAACGGCAATACTTCTTGTGACAAAAGGGAAATTGGACAACTAGTATCACATAATTGGTAATTCCCTATTGAGAGGACTAATCACTATAGGAAATACCCCAAACTATGTAACACTTGAACTGGAAGTGGTCCTTCACCAAAATCACCTTTAAGGTAAACGAATTACACACCCAGTAATTCAGGATCTGAAACTATTCAATTATAGTAATTAAACTTTACCAGTTCAGTTCAGATCAGACTAGTTGCTAGATTTATCGAATCATCTACATTTCCATTTACCATATGTGGAATTACCAGAAAAAGAAGACCAACTTTCTGCGGTAATTTGGTGGTTCTAGTGATTTATTATAATTGCCATTTCTCGTTTATAATTCTTTTATCTATTTGTCTAAATTAAAGAAGTACTGTAGTATCAACTCTCTTTCGTTTTGTCTTCAAGTAAAGACCAGATTATTGGTCCAACACTTGGATCAAGTGAGAGTTGGAGTCATCCACAGAAGTCAAATCTGGTAACATCAAAGGACAAACCACCTTGTCTATAACTTCATCGAATAAATGATAGATAAGACCCTTTAATTCGTCACCAGTTTGCTTGAAATCAGGGTAAGAGTTGACTTCAAGTAAAGTAACACTTAAATCTTCATTGACCAAGTAGTCAATACCATATAATTCAATTGCATTGTCAATTGGTTGGAAATTAATTTTATCCACACTAGAAGCAGCCTTGAAGGTTTCACCAGTAATTTCCAAAACTTGATTAAAGACCTTAGTTTTTTCTTTTTCACCGAATTTCTCATCCACAAGATCCCAAAATGGCACAACCAATGGGAAATCATTTTCTTGCAAACAAGTGTTAGTTAAATGACCAGCCATGTTAATTTCACCATCTTTTTCTTCTGGGAAGACGTAAGTGTTATCAGAGAATAATGACAAAATGCTCTTGTAGACATAAACCTTTAAGTCGCCTCTGGTAACAACATAAGTTCTTAAATGGAATTTTTTATTATCATATCCACGTAATAATAATGGGTTGGACTTGTACTCTTGTACAACAAAATGACGTAACTGGGAAACGATAACACCGTTGTTATCATCATCTTCAGCACCTTCTTCATCTTCATCATCACTATCTTCTTCAAAGGAATTGAAAATTTCTTGTAATTGATCAACGGTCTTGAAAAGTCTAATACCTTGACCCTTGTCACTCATACTTGGTTTTAAGATCCAGGTCTTATCACCAGCGTTAATTTCATCTCTTAATTCGTAGGCGTCATCTAAAGCATCATCTAAGAATTCAGCGTAATCAACTTCTAATTGGTACGATTCAGGAACTGCTTTGTTTAATATGGATTCTGGATGCTTGACAGTGTAATGATGGATAGTGTTGGCTAAGAAATGCTTTCTGATCAAAGCCTTTCTGTAGATGTATGAAGGAATGAAGTATTGGTTGGAGTATTCAGCGAGTAAATCAAGATCAATATCTTCGTATTCACCGTAATGGAAAACTCTAATAGAAGAGTTTTGTTTCATCTTGTTAAGAATATCGGTATCATGAGTGATCTTGAACTTACCTGACTTGACAGCAGCTTCATACCATGGCTTATAAATGTAGGATTCTTCAGGAATAGTAATTAAGAAAAAGTTGGTGTCAATAGATAAGGATGTGACCTTTTCTTCAAGATCATCCAAAACAATTTCACCACCGGATGGAGCCACACTTCTGAAAGCAGCTTTTAATGGAGTAACACTAATTTCTTCAGCCAATAAAACTCTACTATCCGAGTGACCGTAATCAAGTAAACCTTCCTTGTAGACAGTCTTGAAATCAGGAGTCCATTTAAATTGTTGTTGACCATGTTCATTTAATTCTTCACTAGGAGAGTAGATGGAACCCCAGAAATTGTCTAAAATAGGAGCGTATCTAATTTTGGTTTGACCTAATTTCAATGATTTAACTAATGGAACGTTGACAGAGTAAATATCTGCATCAACCAGTTGTTTCAATTGTTGGTATAATTTTAAGATTAATTTAACTGAGATCTTAGCAGCTTCTTTTAATACATTATGATCATGTTCAAGACTGTTGAAAGCATAACTTAAAGCAATAGCTTTTTTTCCATGGGTAACAGCTTCCATGGCGGCACCAACAGTACCACTGGTTAAAATATATAAATTACCAGCATTCTTACCGAAATTAGGACCACTCAAGACGAAGTCAATTTCCTTATTCTTGGACTTACTGTATAAATGATGGATACCAATATCAGCACATGCAGCAGGAGTACTGTCAACAAGACACCATTCTTGCCACAGAGAATCTCTTTGTTGAGGAGTATTGAAAGGACCATCAAAGGCGTTAACATCTTTAGGCACAGTACCTTGAGTAGATTCTTGAGTATAGATATAGGAAGCAGATAAGGTCTTACCTGCAAAATGAGCTTTGCCGATCCATGATCTTTGCTGGTTAGGAACTACAATCGATAAGTCCCAATCGGTATTATTGTTGATCTCATCTACCAAGTATTTGATATAAGGACACGAACTGTCATCTAAAGGACCATCATCATTGGTAAGTAACACGTGCATCACGGGAGAGTAATTGATTAACTAGGGAAAAAAGACACTGTTAGTCAAATGGTGGAGAAGTGACAACAAAATTAAAAAAAAATGAGTTCGGATGTTTCTGGTTGATATCAATCCAAAATTCAATTAAATTTCTAAGTCTCTACTAGAAATGTCCTCTATAGAGAAACTATATCCGATTTTGTACCGAGACGTAGGCAGATACAGGCAGAGACAGCGAAAAAAAAAATTAGTGAGACTAACAGTGCGAGAAGTGCGAGAGTTGGTGAGAGAAGAGTTAGTGAGAGTGAGAGTTCATATAGGTCGTCGTTATACACCAGACAAAACCAAGTCCAGTTCAAAAAAAGAGAGAACGAATCATCGTATACATTATAGGGCAGGATATCCCCAAGTTAATACGTCAGAGCATTAGTCATACACATATAAATATACCTGCACCAAGATGTCGATGTTCATGGGTAATTCCCAACAGTACTCTCAGGCCACAGTGGATCCTGAGAAGATCAAGTTGGCAGAAGTTCAATTCAAAGCTACTGCTGCTACATTCAATAAGCTCATATCTACTTGTGCTGCCAAGTGTGTGGGACATGAATATGGTGAAGGAGATTTGGTAACGGGTGAAGCTGCCTGTGTGGATAGATGTGTGGCCAAATATGTCAAGAGTAATTATGTTATTGGTCAACATCTTACCGAAAGAGGATTAGAACCTTTCGAATCCATGCCTGAATACAAGAAGGTGAGGCAAATGATGCAAAACAACCAAAAAAAGTAAAGAATGGGTTCCTAGCACTAAAGTGATGGGTGATTCGTTTGTAAATCTATTCTTATATGGTCAAAAAATGACCATCTTTGAACCAATAAAAATGAAGACCCCCATCAACAAGCATCGAAGAAGTATCAATGTAGTGGATCAGTTGACAATGACCCGTGGAAAATTTAACCAATTTGAGTATAGAAAAGCATCACTAGTCACCAAAGTATTTATTTACTGGGTGAAAAAAATTCATAAATTCAATGTCAGCTTGACTAGAAAAAAACTATCACTTCCAGACACTTCAAACTTCAATACTTACTTCATCAAGACCATATTTCGATCATGCCAATAATATTGGAATTTTATTTGGGGTAGTCTTCCCAATGAAAAATTGGGTTTTCCTCAATGTGTATATACTGTTTAATAGACAATAAGTAATGAAGTCATCGAAAACTGTATTTGTAATATGACATAATTAATACCATAATTGACACCACCAAATATTAATGAATTAACTACAAGACTCAGAGTTAGAAACCATTTCAATTGATAATAGTTATTTCTTATTCTGTTTATGCAAATCTTCATTGGAGATTTAGATAATTTGACTTATTTAGGATTAACAGCTAATCCTGAAGGAATTAAATACATGATTGATAAAGGATCAAAAGATAAACAATTTAATTATGATCATATTTATGTTTCAATAGGAGAAATAATGTTAGAGGGTAAAGTTGGAGGAGTGATAGAAAGTTGTTATAAAAATGGTTTAAATGATGAAGAATGGTATTTATCATGTAAAGCAGCCAGAGAGAGTATCTCTTAAATAGCCTTAAATACTCCTATTACTGGTTATCTTGAGTCTCTTTGTAATCAAGAATATCTATAAAGAAAAGTTTTTCATTTATAGAAGTAATAAGTTTGCGGTCAACTTGTTTTATATCATTATACCTTAAAGATACTATAGGATTGAGTTTTGTAGAAAGAGCTTCTTCTATAATCTCTGTTTTACCATCTTCATATTTACAGGGATCTTTTAAATGATCATAATCAACTATACTGTAAAACCATCAGAAAAAATACTTTTAAATTGATTATTATCTAATGGTTCCGCAGTAATTAATGTTCGGTACTGGTGATTAGAAAAATATCTTTTGACTTCGTTTATTTCATTTACTAATGTAATATCTGTGCCTGAAACGTGAAATGCACTTTATATTTTTTGAGTTAGTTCGGAGAAAAAGTTTAAATTATCAATTATTTCTTTCATGTTATATTAAAAGATATATAATCATTTATAATCATTTTTAAAATGGTGATGTGGGGAAATTAGGTAAAATTTTTTTATAAGTTTCGGGAGTATGATTTTTGAATCGGGCAAGATATTTTGATTCAGGGGTAGGTTGTTGATATTCTGTAGAAATACAAATAACTTCGTCTTCGTATTCAAAACTTTTAATCCAATCTATAGCAGTAATAATATAGGGTCCGGTTTGAATAAAATTATTATTTTTTAAACTTAATTTAATTTCTCCTTTAAAATCAGTTTTAGCTCCGATAAAAAAAAGTTCAAATATACTTTTTGATACTTAAAGTGAATGATAATTTAAATATACAATATCAGTAATCTTGTACATATTATGTTTTATTATATAGAGTATAATATTAGTTTCAGATATCATATAGAAGATATCTTTGTATGGGCAGATAATTTTACATTAAATAAAGAATGGGACATCCTTAGATTTAATAAACTTAGAAAAATAGAGAAATAATATCAAGGAAAGAATCCTTATATTCATACTAATAGAGATTTAGGTAATACTAAATCAGATTTAAGAATATTAATAGCAAAATATAGATTGTATAAACAACCTCTAATAATACAAAATGACACTGCTGAAAAATCATTTATATATTCAAGCGCTTTTATGAACCACATATCAGTAAAATTAGTAAAATAAATCAGTCAAGATTGACTGAAGATCATGAATGGGAAAGTCCATCAGAAGGTGAAAGTTAATTTTAATAAACTCGATTTGTCCGTTTCCTATTATTAGTCCATGTTTCAATTGTTATCTGAGACCAGATGATCCGATTCTACCACGGCTGTTTATACTTAAAAAATTGGATTGTTGTCGACACGTTTTGGTAAAATAATAGCAGATCAATTGATAGATCAATCGGTAAATCTGGTTGATCTTTATTTCATTTCTAATTTGGTAGATCTACAATAAAAACTACAACCCATTTTTTTTTGTTTTAAATTAAATTTGTTCCGTATGAATTTTTGATTGTTCTACTAGTTTTCATTAGACATAACTATTTATAAGTCAATTTACAATTGACCCTTGGTGTGGAAGATATCCAAAGCTTCGGTGATTCTAGCAGACATGGTCTTTTCACCTTCTCTAACCCAGACTCTTGGGTCGAAGTACTTCTTGTTTGGCTTGTCTTCACCTTCTGGGTTACCAACTTGAGACATCAAGTAATCCTTCTTGTTCAAGACGTAGTCACGGATACCGGTTAAGTAAGCGTATTGACAGTCAGTGTCCAAGTTGACCTTGACAACACCGTTCTTGATAGCGATGTCAAATTCTTCTTGAGAAGAACCAGAACCACCGTGGAAGACCAAGAATAATGGGTGCTTGGAGGCAGAACCAGAGTGTTCCTTGGCGTACTTTTGGTGGTCACCTAAGATTTCTGGCTTCAATTGAACGTTACCTGGCTTGTAAACACCGTGGACGTTACCGAAAGCAGCAGCAATGGAGAAGTTTGGACCAATTGGGGACAAAGCTTCGTAAACCTTGTAGACGGTTTCTGGTAAAGTGTATAAAGATTCCTTTTGGACGTGTTCGTTGTTAACACCATCTTCTTCACCACCGGTGATACCGATTTCCATTTCTAAGAATTGACCCATCTTGTGCATTTCAGTGAAGTACTTAACACAGGTAGCAATGTTTTCATCATCAGATTCTTCAGATAAATCCAACATGTGAGAGGAGAACAATGGTTCACCGGTTTTCTCAAAGAATTCTTTGTCAGCCTTTAACATACCATCGAACCATGGTAATAATTTCTTAGCACAGTGATCAGTGTGTAAAACAACTGGAATACCGTAAGCTGGAGAGATAGATCTAATGTAGTGAGCAGCAGCAATTGAACCAGCAATGGAAGCTTCTTGGTTCTTGTTGTCAACACCCTTACCAGCAAAGTATGCAGCACCACCTTGAGAAACTTGTAAGATGATTGGGGACTTGCTATCTCTTGCAGCTTCTAAAGAAGCAACAACAGTAGAAGAAGAGGTAACGTTAATAGCTGGAATAGCGAAACCCTTTTCTTGAGCGTATAAGAACAATTGACGGACGTCATCACCGTAGATAACACCGGTTTTCTTTAAGACAGCTGGAGAAGACATTTTATAAAAATTGATTAATTGACAATTACTTAAAATCGACTATTTATGAATTATGTGGGCGCATAGTGCTCCTTAAATACTTTGAGAAATTGTCGGTCCCGTTCCCTAAATGACGAAAAAAAAAGATATGGAAACTCCGAAGGATCACAATCATCCGGGGCCAACGGCAACCATTGGGCCGACCCTAGTTAAAACGACTTGAATTTTTGTTAAAGGGTTATATACAATTGCACAATACCGCACTGACGTGAGTGACTACATCATAGTACGTATGATAACTTAAGATTAATTAATGGTCAATTGAATAGGATCCACGCTTATTGGTTAATCATTGATTTTGCGCGGTGTCTCATACTTAATCGAGGGGGGTTTGGTTGCGTTTGACACTCTCTCTGGTTGTTGTTGTTGTTGCTTCGAAATGTTTGTGAGGGGACCGGCTAAAACAATTGCTGGATCCCAAGGTTTTTTTTTCACTCTTTCTAGTTTACACACCCTCTCCCTCTTTCCTTTGCCCTTTCCCTTGTGCCTTTTCGCCTTATACCGGGACAAGACATTCACATACACACACGCACACACACCCTCCACCCACGCAACAAAGGGTTTTAGACCCCTAATAGTGGTTGGTTCCGAATCACCCCGGGGTGCTAAGCCAGATGGGGTGAGGCCTGCATCACATGATTGCCTTATGTCCGTGGTTATTCACCATCGTGTTTGTTGTGGATTCTAGAAAAATGTGGGGCAAACGTTCCCCCGGAAAAAGTTGTTCCGTCCAATGGCAATTATCGGTTGAAATTTTTTGGTAATTTCGATTCTAGACTTTTTTTCAATCTATTGATAGTTTGACCAAACCTATTAGCTAGGATTTGGTGATACTTTTTGTATCACGTGTCGCGCACCGGCCCATAGGGGCCCTGACCTTTTTTTGTCATAAATTTCACCTCTAGGCTTCATTACAAGTCAGCAAACAAACAAACAAAAAGTGTAAAAAAGTTTAACCACCTAATTTTTGAAATCAATCACAATCATTTTTCATCACCTGTTTAAAGTTTGCTTATTTTATCAATTTAATATTATTATTATTATTATTCTTTTGCATCACCCGAGGAAAAGCACTAAGGATCTATTTTTTTCAATAGGCTCAGGCTCACGTGTTTTTTTTTCTTATGGTAATTTGATTTTATCTATTTTGACTATAAAATTTCACTACTATCATCCGTTTGATCCCAAATGAGTTCACTGATCTTAACTACTATCGATGGCCTCTCATACTATACGTTTGATGTCAAGGATAAAGGTGAATTTAAGCAAATATCTGATTTAATTGCTGGACACCTTTCCGAACCATACTCTATCTATGTGTATTGGTTCTTTCTTAATACCTGGCCCCAATACTGTTATACTGTCAAAGTAGATGGTAAAATTATAGGTGTAGTGATCTCCAAGGTAGAACCTCATAGAGATGTACGGGTTAGAGGATACATCGGAATGTTGGTAATCGATCCAACTTATAGAAATAAAGGTATAGCATCCAATTTGGTCCAACTCACTATTAAAAATATGATTGAATGGGAAAATGTTGACGAAATCATGTTAGAAACAGAAGTCACTAATAAGGGTGCCCTTAAATTATACGAAAGTTTGGGTTTCTTAAGAACTAAACGTCTTTATAGATACTATTTGAACACCCATGATGCATACAGATTGATTTTACCTTTGACAGATAAGTCCACCAAGAGAATTGCATTTCTTTCACCTTTAAACGAAGGAGCTCAAACTGTATAGGTGACGAAGATCATATACAACCCAAACAAAAATCTAATCTAACCAATTAATACTGGAGGTCCATTGCACCTCAATTGCATCATCCAAACGATATATCTACATATCAACATCTACAATTTAAAACGGAACCAATGGTAACTCTTTATATAGACTATGGACTAGAATAAGTCCTACTTAATGCTAATGACATAAACGACATTTTCTCTCGCTACAGTCGCGCTAAGTTGGGCCCTACTGAAGAGCGCCGTAGCGAGAAATTCACCCAGCGAGCCAGTAAATCTACCACCAGCCCTCAGTAAAGTAATTGACTTGTATAAGCCCAAAATTCATGGTCTTTTTACAACGAAACCGGTCAATTGACCTATAAGAAACCATCAAAGTGTCAATTGGGTCAATTCCAGCGTATATATTGACTATTTACTTGACATATTTAGTAAACTGGCGCACGGTTTTAATCTCATCCCCCTCGCGCTCTTTATTCACTTTTTCATTTTTTTGTTAGTGTCGTCGGTACGTGTACCCATAGACACACACACGCGTCGACGCGTCACTATATAATCAAGGAAATTCCATATTTTCGGTCTAATCTTTTCAATTCCATCTTTCCAACTTATAACTATAATAACAATACAATGCTTGAAGGTAAATTTGACGAATCCACTCTCTTAAAGAAAATTGTTGATTCTATTAAGGACTCTGTGAAGTTATGTAACTTCAACTGTACTGAACATGGTATTACTGTTCAAGCTGTTGATGATTCTAGAGTTTTATTGGTCTCTTTATTAGTGGGACAAACTGCTTTCAGTGATTACAGATGTGACAGAGATGTGACGTTAGGTATTGACTTGGACAGTTTCTCCAAGATTATTAAATCTGCTAATAACGAAGATTACTTAACTTTATTAGCTGAAGATTCTCCAGACAGTGTCATGACCATTTTTGAAGATAAGAAGAAGGAAAGAGTCAGTGAATACTCTTTGAAATTGATGAACATCGACTCTGAATTCTTAAAGATCGACGATATGGAATATGATACCGTTATAACAATGCCATCTGCTGAATTTGCTAAGATTGTTCGTGACTTGAAAAATTTATCTGAATCCTTAAACATTATTGTTACCAAGGACTCTGTTAAGTTCTCTTCTGAAGGTGATTCTGGATCCGGATCCATTGTCTTGAAGCCATACACTGATATGGACAGACCAGAAGAAAGTATCAACGTCCACTTGGACAACCCAGTTGACTTGACTTTCGGTTTGAAATACTTGAGTGATATTATCAAGGCTACTGGTTTATCTGGTGCTATCACCATCAAGTTGGCTGACAAGACCCCAGCTTTGTTCGAATATAAGTTGGACGTTGGTGGTTACTTGAGATTCTACTTGGCTCCAAAGTTCGACGAAGATGAATAAACTCATCGTTGAATAAGAACAAAAAAAAAAGAATCAAACTATTAGAATCAACCTTTATTTCTTATGAACTCCACCATTTAAATGGACTACCTCAATTAACACAGAGAGAGGGAGACTAACTAGATGGTTATTGTTCTAACATAAAAGCCACCTATAAACAGATTAGCTAAGCAACTTTAATAGGTTAAGAAAAGAGTCAATTAAGCCCAGTAACTGATGTTATTCAATTACTGGTTGATCTTCGACTTAACCACTAAGGTGGTGATATTTTGGGATTTCAGAGCAGTATAGTACCAAGCACTGACTACTGTTTTTGGTTCCAACGTGTGTAATCTTAATTAGTTATAAATATAATGTATAATATTGAGACGTACTTTTCTACATTAAACCCTAAAATAGATTAGATTAAGCTATAAAACCAATGCTAGATCTAGAAGCAGCTGGTTAAGTGGAGAAGGGAACTGATGAGATTTGACAGTTGGTAGACGAGTTTGGTTAGTTTTCTTCATTAACTCTGTATTTCATAGGCAGGTCAAGGGAGTATTTTGTTCTCTTGACTGATTAAATTTAGTTCTTGCCAGTCAATAACAGAATAAACCAGCATATTTGTTCGTAATGTTGTTCCTTTATTTATATTCTTTCTATTCTCGCAACGAACTCAGTTCATTCGCTCGTTGTTCGTTGTTCTTTGTTGGTTGATGTTCAGTGCTTGGCCTGCCTAGCTACTCTTCCTGTCGTGCATCTCCTTTCCCCACTTCAACAAATCTTTCTTTAACCTGTCTGCTCTGACAATACCATTTCTCAAAGTAGTCAAGTTCTTGATATATTCATGTTGTCTTTGGATACTCACTTGTAAGTAGTTAATAAGCTCATCTTGTAAGGAAGTGAGTTCATCATTAGATTCGATTTGTTTTTCATGAGCTTCGTAACGTTTCAAAGCTTCTGGAAGCGCAAAGAATGGATCAGTGACTTCATCAGAACTTTCAGCTTTAACTTGTGATTCACTTCTAGTACTTATTCCATTACCATTGACATTTTCACTGACTTTATCATCATCTAAACCATGATCATATTTCTTAAGTCCTATGTTTTCTTCCAACAAATAGAACCAATCTTCACCATTTAATACTTGGAGTAATTTGTTGAGCAAATTAAGGTTTTTCTGTTCAACTTCTATTATATCCATAAATTCAGTGGCTATTTTGTGAAAGATAGGCAGTTTGTATGTTCTCAGAATAGCTGGATGTGATACTATTTCCAGGGGATGACTTAAAGGAGCCAATATCTCTGCAATCTTCATCTTTTTAAATGGATGTTCAGAGTCGGTCTCTCCTTCCTCATCGCTGGTTCCATATTCATCTTCGGAGTCGGCTGGTTCACCATAGAAGTCTTTCCACTTACGCCTGTTACGGATATTGCCTCTTTCGATACTTTTGTTGGTTAAAATCAAGTGATTCACTCCGTCATATTCTGCTACCTTGGTATCTAAAGTATCATCAGTAGCTGAAGGCATTCTCAACTTATTACCCCAATTTGGATGTAAATTTTGAGGAATACTTGACTCCAGGTTCTTGGCCAAAACAGCCTGCTCGAATCTGCTTATTACTTCTAGGGATTTGCTGTCTAACATGGTTGTAGTGGGTTGAAGCTGTGATGGGTTGTTGATGAATTTGGCGTTAACTAGGTATACTGCTGTATACAGGACCCACCACACCTAACTAGACAGGCCGATGGATTGGGTGCCCCCATGTGCGGTGGTGGAGAGCCATCTAAACACATTAAATAAATGTTTACGAAAGAAATTATTTACAATGATAGTTTACGTGGTGCTGGTAGCACTGTGTTACCGGTGCTAAAGTAGTGTTTGGTAATTTTGGTGACCTAAAGATCCGGTCTACCCCAAAATGGACAATCTCCACAGGGGAGCTTACTAGGACCCGTAAAAGAAGTGTCTATTGAATAGGAATTTTTCAAGGGTACCCGGACCCCATTAATTCTGGCCTATCATATGGTTCCGAATATGTGAATATCTAGAAGTTACTCCAAAGGAATCCCACCACTAGCCAGTAATACGATGTTCACACTTGGTGGTAGGTTTCTGGTGATCGGGATTACGTAATCTATCCTATCTTCAATCTTTAACTATTACCTGTAATAATCATGGATAATGATCAATTTTTAAGCCGGAAAAAAGATGATTTATGGCTATGGCATTAATAGCTGTTATAATAATTACATGCTACTTTCCTAATTCTATCACTCCGGTTTCCCTCTCTTTGTAGTCTCCCCGATGATCACACCTTTACCTTTGGCTCACACTATTGATTTCTATCTATGCACCACCATGCAGGTCTTCAGGCCAATTTAAGGAGGTCCCACTATTCCTACTGTTAAAATAGAGAGCAATACCAAAAAAGCATCGTATCAATTCACTAACCTCCTTTCGCACGTGATACCATCTATATATTCACTATCATCATTTAATTGCCCCTTAATCTCCATACTTTAAGCAAAAGTTGAAGCTGTTTTTTTGCCACCAATGGACATCGCCTATTTGGTAATATGTAATGCCCATAGTGGTGAAAGTATAAGGATTCCTAAACCAGTGCGATATCATTCTTTAGGTGAATTTAAATCTTTTCTTCAACAATCATTTGCTATTGATAATCCTGATAATGTATTCCTTTTAACCACCTTTGGAATTAGATTGAATTATAATTTAATCAATGAATTGACTCATGTTTTCATTTATGATAAGAGATTATTTTCAAATGATATTGATAAAACTCCATATCAAAAAGATCAATATGTACCTAGAATACCTAAATTACCTTCAATTGAAGGAGATTCATCTTCAGTGAAAAAAATGTCATCTGATCTTAAAATCATTCAAGGTTGGTCGAAAGCTTTAGTACAAGATTCTTTAAGTGTTGATGAAGAATGTAAAGAAATTACTAAACGAATTAATATCATGTTTAGATCATTAAATTTAATATTTCAATTTGGTACCAATTTTACTAATGAAATTGAAAAGAATTTTAATACTTATTTGAATCATATTAAATTAATAAATTATAAATCTTTACATAAATCATGGGATGATCATTATGAGAAATTAGAAAAATTCCCTTCATTTAAAATTCAAAATAAGTCAATTAATTTGATAAATTTATTAGATGAAAAAAGACTCAAGAATTCTTCCGATTATATTGGTGATCATCTCCCTGAAATCATTTTAAAATTTAATTCGATGAGTTCAATTATCAATTCTGTCAATGATGATAAGTTAAAAATTGATAAAAATATCGAGAAGTCAAGAAATGAATCTTCCAATACATTTTCCAAAATTGATGCCCAATCTCATTTGGATAAAGTACAGAAATTTTCAAATCAAATAACTAGAGATTTAGAAAATCTTTCATTAAATGATACTTCTCATCTCAAGTCTATTCATCAAACTCATATTAAAGATTATTCAAAGGAAATTTATCATAATGCCACTCAATTAGTCAATTATCTCACAAGTTTACAACAATTCAAGAAAAAATTGTTTCAAGAAAGTCTTATAATATTCAATGGAATCGCCAATCTACAAATGAAAATGGTCAGTATCAAAAATGATTTAAAAATCTTGACTGTCCCATCAGATTCCACCGAGTCGGTTTCTTATCAAACTATCAATAAAGTTAAAGGATATGAAGACTATTTATCACTTACAGTCGACCTACCATTACTTTTTGGATTTATGTTGATAGAAAAACGAAGACAATTTGAGTGGTATGATTTCTATTCCAAAGGAGTGGTTAGTAATGTTTCAGAACAATTATCAACAATCATTGAACATGAAAAATTATTCCGGAAAATATGGCTCAAAAAAATTGGTAGTTTCATGACATTATTGAATGAAAATCCAATCACAGTATCAGTTCCCAGTATTGATGTGACTTTGGTGGGTAATAAGCATGAAGATTTCAATATACTATTTAACATTCAGGTTGAAAGATCAGATATTGAAGACTATATGAAACTTTTAGAAAATACCCTGGCACAGAAGAATTTTGGAGAATTATTAAATAAGAATTATAAAGATCTTATTAAATGCACTAATAATATGAAAAAGGTCACCGCATTGATAAGTTCTTTGAGTACATATACATCAATTTCAAGTGAAGAAAAGCTGAAAATAATTCAAAGAGGAGATGGTGAAGAACCAGATGTTGATTTTGGATTGGTCAAAGATTTGAAGCTTCGTATAAAGAAGTTGGAGAATCTTTTACATCAACAGCAGTATAAGAATTTAACCAGCTGGCCTGTAACTAGGAATAATACCGTTTCATCTGATAATAGAAATAGTATGTTATTGGATCCAAACAAAAAGCAACAAATAGTTACGACTCCACCAAAGACTAATCCAACTCTGTTGCTTCATAAAAGGCAGACTTCAGCAGATTTGCCAACCCAATCAAAGATGTTGGATACTTCAGGAATAGATAAACATTTAGACAATATTAGACTACGCAAAGAAAACGGAGAATTGGATCGAGAGATCAAAAGAGTGGAGGAAGAAAACAAAAGAATCAGTGATGAAAATCAAAGATTAATACAGGTAAACAAGAAAGTCAGTCAAGAGAGTGATGGTATAAGAAATGAGTTCCAAGAGTTGGTTGACAAGAATAATGAATTACAAAGTAATCATCGTAGTTTACTTGATGAAAACGAGAAGATAGCTTCAGAAGCTCAATCTTCAAAGAATCAGAACAATAAATTAAATGAGCTGAACTATTCTTTAAAGCAAGAAAACTCCAAATTAATTGAGGAAAAGAAAGCAAATGAATCACTAATTCAGCAATTAAGAGCTGAAATTGAATCACTTAAATCTCACGAGAAATCAAGAAATGAGGAAGTTGAAGAAAACCTCAAAAGAAAGGATAGTGAACATCAAGATATTCTCAAGAAATTGGAAGATGAGTATCAGGATAAACTCAAGAAGAAGGATGAGGAATTATCTAACTTCAAATTGGATTCTAAGTTGGACACGAAGAACTTGGACAATTTATACAAGAAGATTGAATCCAGAGATACCAAAATTATGGAATTACAAGATCATATTGCCAAATTTACTGAACTTAATACCAACTCTTCTTTTGAGATAAGTGAACTTCACAAGACATTGAATAACTTAAGAATTGACCTCAAGGACGCTACCGACATGCGTAACGACTTATTATCAAATATGGCATCTAAAGAAAGTGGATTTGCAAAGGAAAGAAACAATTTTGAAAGTGAAATCAAGAGTTTACAAACTAAATTGGAAGAAAATGGTGAGGATTATGAAAACTTAATGGAACTCACTCAAACCAAGCACAAAACAAATGGAAGCTTAATCAATCATCTTAATAGAATTATTGTCGGTTTATATCAGGATATAAACAAATTGGTTGAGCATGAATTCGATTATTTCCTTGAGTTTTGTTATATTCTCGAGTCCATGGGATTACTTTTAATCAAGGAAGATCAAGGTTTCAAGATTAGCAGGGTAAAGGGATTGAGATCCAAAAAAGGAGATGATGAATCGAAACTTGTGGCTGATAGACCCAGCTCAAAGGTTATTGAAGAGATTGAAGAAAGTAAGGAATGGGTTGGTAAATTAGCTGACTTGAAGGTATCTGAACCTCCAGCATCTGCATCTTCAGATGGAATTGAACAGGAAGACAACGAAGAATCAACCAAATTAATCTCAATTTACGACGAAGATTTTAAAAATGATCCGAAAGTTGATAAATTCCTTAAACTTGTTTCCTTCAAAGAAAATGTTCAAATGCAAGAAGATAGTAATACTTCTAAATTTTTCTTGAATGGAGTCTCAAAGCGATTCAGAGATGTAGAAGGTTTTGCTAAGAGACAAACTAAGGATAATAAATCTAAGGATCAAGAAATCACCAAGCTTACCAGTAGGTTGAATTCTAAGATATCTATGAATGACTTCCATGTTAATGATTTAGTATTATTTTTACCAACCAGAGTGGAAAGAGAGGGTGATGATCAAGATAATACAGTTCATCCATGGGCAGCATTCAATATTGGAGCTCCTCATTTCTTTTTGAATCTCAAAAACATTGAACCAATGGACAAAGATTGGATGGTTGGAAGAGTGAAGAAGATTGCTGAAAATAAAGTCACCAACGAGAATTTTGAAAGCGAAGAGTCTAATCCATTTAGGTTAAGCGTGGGAGTTGTCTGGTACTTAGTTGAGGCAACCGAAGAAGAATAACCAATATATATAATTTCCAAGGGTTATTCCTATGGTTGAACATAATACATACGTGGTATATTATAATATATCATACTACGTCATACTACATCATATCATATCATATTTATCATATTATATTATGTTATATTATTTTATATAATTTACATGGTACATTAATTCTTTCTTTATCGTTTATTTATTTACAGATATCACAATGCTGATATCATATATAACATCGATACTTATATATATCAACATCATTATATTATACATATGACTAACTACATTTAGTATACGTCTATTGATGACCAAAATTTGGTTCTATTATTATTATCCCTGACCAAAGCTAATGGATTATTCTAATAGATACTTTTTCTCCATTTGTCACTTGGTACTTCTCTATTCTGGGACATTATTAAATAAGTAACTAACACTTTCACCATTGTGCAATCTTCTAATAGCTTCAGCTAAAGTAGGACTGATATCAATGGTTTCGAGCTTAGGACATCTGGCCTTCTTATCTTCTAATGGCATGGAGTTGGTACAGATGATCTTTTCCAATTTAGAAGTGTTAAGTCTTTCAATGGCATTACCAGAGAAAATACCATGAGTAACAATGGCAACAACCTTTTTAGCACCACTAGAAATTAAGACATCAGCAGCTTTGACCAAAGTACCACAAGTATCAGCCATATCATCAATTAAAAGACAAGTTTTATTGCTAACATCACCAACCAAAACCATTCTCGATATTTCATTTGCCTTTTGTCTTTCTTTGTGAATCAAAGCAAAGTTAATATCAAGTTTATCAGCGATAGCAGCCACTCTCTTTGCACCACCAGCATCAGGAGAAACAACGATTAAATCTTCAGTTTCATAGTTTTCCTTAATGTATCTTAAAACTGATGGTTCAGCATATAAATTATCCACTGGAGCTCTGAAAAAACCTTGTATTTGAGAAGCATGTAAATCCATGGTAATCACATGGTCACATCCAGCAGTTTGTAAAAGGTTAGCCATTAATTTGGCAGTAATTGGGGCTCTAGATTTATCCTTCTTATCTTGTCTAGCGTAAGGGAAATTAGGTATAACAGCAGTGATTCTTCTGGCACTGGCGGTTCTGCATGCATTGACTATAATCAAGAGCTCCATCAAGAAGTTGTTGATTTGGGTTTCACCAGATCCGGTTTGAAGAATATAGACATCTTCATCTCTAACCGATTCACCCACTGCAACAGCGGTTTCCTTATTGGTGTATTGGAAAGCGCCAACTTTGGCAATAGGAACTCCTAATTTGGCTGAGACTAGCTCGGCAAGCTTAGGGTGAGAGTTACCAGAAAGTAACTTTATGGAGTTTTGGGAGGGGTGCATTGGTTTGGAACTACTCTTATCTCTATTGGTAAATTTTTGAAGTCAAGTTGCATCACGTGGGGTCCTATATGCAGGCGATGACCTCTCCTTACTGCATATTGCCGTAAACTGGTAAGGCTCCAATACTGTATAACCAAGAATACCATATCAATTATAATCTACTAAAGTGATGTGGATTCCATTTAATTACGTTTCTACATAATTAACCGTTTGAAAAAGTATCAGCACTTTTCATTATTTACTTTCAATTTAATTTCTTATAATTTTGCTTGGGATAGTTTGTCTATAATGTACTTAGCTTCTCTCTGACCACTAAACCATCCTCCATGAGCACACCCGTTGGCAGAACCATCAACAGTTTCAGCTCCTGCAAACCTTATCCTTCCATCAACTCCATTTCCAAAAGCGTCAACGATTTTACTTGGATTGTCTGTATCGATAGGTACTGTCCCATATGCTCCACGAGAGTACATATCATTATTCCATGATGTATGGTATATCTTTGTAGGCAATGGAATATCATCTACTTTGGAAATCTGTTGTAATTGGGGTTTAAACATTTCCCATATCTTTGCAGATTTTTCATTTGGATCTAAGTCTTCAATGTACTTGGAAAGTGGGTTTTGAATAATTGCAACCAATGAAGGAATATTTGCAACCGCTTGATAATTAATGAAAATGCTTGAATAATCCCATGGTTGAATTTTTTGATGTGAATGGATATTACTAGTGGAGATAGCATAAAATCTATCAATATTTTCGTCCCAAAATACTCTATCAAATTCAAAAATTACCTTTCCAAGAGACCCATAATGTATATCCTTAAATACAGAAGTGATACTTTCTGGTAATTGTGGAGTCCATTCAACGAATCCAGGATCATTGGAATCAGCAATTGTAAGTATGGATTGTGGAATTGTAGATATTAAGTAGTCACACGAATATTTTGCACCCTTATTGTCTATCAAACTAATTTTTTTAGGGTCACTATAGTCTATTTTAGATACTTGGGTATTTAGCTTAATGTTTTTGTCCCTATAATGTTGAGGGAGCTCGTACAATTCATTGTTAAACACATTAACATATCCACTTTTAACAAACACATTTCTTCCTAAATGGTCAGATCCATAGAAGGCATATCTTCCTGATAGTCTGTCCCATGATTCACCATGCCAAAGTTCTGCCCACATGCGTACTACATTTGTAGCATATTTGAGTTGAATTGGTGTCAAATGTGACCCATGTTTGGAGATATATTCGTGACATAAGGATTTTAAAGGCATATCAGGTTTTGAGGGGTCATTCTCGTAGACCAATTGGGTGTAAACAATGATTTCAAGGACCACGGCTTCAAAGCTCCATACTTTCAAATCCTTTTCTTCTTTACTATAATATCTACTAGGACCATCATCATAATAGTACTCGATGTTACCCTTAGCCTTTGCTTTATCAAACAATGGATTTTTGAGAGAATCATGAAACCACAGAGCACCCAAATCGTACATTACACCATTTTTTGACGTTTCAATTGAAAGTAAGCGACCGCCTAATCTATGTCTTGCTTCGAGAATAATAGAATCAATCCCTTTCTCATAGAGGTCAATTGCTGCTTTGATACCGGAGATCCCTCCGCCTATTATAACTACTGGTTTATGGACCATTGAAACCTATGAATCAAGCTATGTGTATATATGAACAAAGTAAACAAGTTTCAGATGAGCTGAACTTAGCTCCTTTGGTTTTGATGTTGAGATTTAAAATAGAACCGCTATATATTCCCATTTAGGGATAATAAGAGTAGGGTAAGAGGGGAGATAATTCGCTAAGACTTTACCCGTTGACTATAATGAAACCTGCCAGCAACTTGACTCAATTGATTAATTGGTTCGTAAAGTTGGTTGATATTACTGATTTTATTATGATAGTCTTAAGCAAGTGAAATTTTAGGAACTTTAATCATCCCGGATTATCCAGTCACTAATCTCTGCCACCCCTATCACTTTAGCAAGATAACCCTGTCACCTGATCTTATCGTGTTTTATTCGCTTACATGAGCCTTTAAGTATATTTAAGCCTGTGTACATCTACGTCTAGAAGGACCATTAATTGTAATGTAATAATATAATCGGCATTCAGAGGAAATTCCACCCACATCTGTTGCTTTTTTTTTCCTATGATAAAGAGATTAACGGATAGACATACCGGTCCCACTTCTTTGTTCTAAGGTGGTGATAGAGATTTTATTTTGGTTGATAATAAAAAGCTTCCTTAACCATGTGAACGCGCGGTATGTGAATAATTAACAATGTCAGTGTAGATGGAATTTAAACATCCAATTGAACACGAAATTCCATCCAATTACCATTGCTTATTCAATCTGACAGCAATGATATTTCATCAACGATGCTGGTTAAAAAATCCCAATGCAGATGAAATATGTCTGAATTAGTAGTATTTAAATCCATCGTCTAATAGCACACATTGCACTTAAGTGGGTGAGTCGGTCATTGAGTGTGAGCGGGGTGGGGCGTGCAGGTATACTTAAAATTGCAAACTATGGGGGAATGGCACCACCACCACTTCCTCCTCATCCCTCCACCACCGCCTATACCTAACCATATAAGAAAAAAAAAAGAGTTTGGTTTTAGAGGTGTATGTTCTTAATTAAAAAAAAATCCAATTTATAAAGAAAGACACACATTCAATTAAAAGTAAAAAAAAAAGTGATGACCATTAATTAAATGGCGATGGCAAGCTAAATCTAATGGTCTGGAAGATTTCACCTTAAATAAAGGTAAATTGAGTACGATTTATAATAATTTTTATGTGTATAGACTATAGTTCCATTAAATTAGGAAAAGAAATCAATAGGCCCCCAAGCAAAAATATTTAAAAATACCAATTACGTAATGGCATTGTTTACCTCAAATTTTAGCTTATGTGAAGTCGCATCAGCCATCCCAGATCTAGGTCTGGATCAGATCCTTAATGCTCGCTTTATTAATAATATAATAATAAAAGTACCTTTTTTGATTCTTTTGAATTATAAAACTCTAGTATTAAAATAAAAAAAAATTGAATGAGATTACAACTATTACAGGTGGGGTCACGCTAATCTTTATCTTATTTATCTAAAACTCATGTTAAACTTCTTGCCCCTTAATTAATATCCCAGACAAGGCTTTTCTTGCATATAAGTTTTTCCCTCGGTACCATGCAGTTTCTGCCTCGCATCCCAATCAGGTATGATTGTTAAATTTTGTGTTATTTTCTCGTCTATAAATGATATCGTCAACTAGACGAGTGGGAAGTAAACAAGGTAAACAACCAAGCTTGAAACGAAGGCTTAGGTTTGAATACGGGATTGGTCATATTATATTCCCCGAGTAAATTGTGGCTATAAGGAATGTCCCATGCATTGTCCCGTTTGTCACGTCTTTCTCGGTAAATTTTAATGGTCGGTTACGGCAATAAATACATCCCTAACATATATGTAGGCAGGATCTAAAATTCTAAACTGTATTCATTCCACATTTTTTGTTTAAATAACAACCATTTTCTTGTAACTAACTAAGAACCCTCATTTTGTCTTTTCAACCTGGTTCTTTTTTATTATAAGGGAATTAATTAGCCTCCTTTGGGCTTGTGTCATTTTTCCCCTTTAAATCTTGACTACTTTAAATTTTCCTTACTTGACAACACCGTCACGTATACATCAGAATTAGTTAAATCCCTACCTTATCCCTCTCCCTCAATCACGGGCCTCTCCTCCATCAAATCACGGGCTCTCTACAACACGGTTCACCGTTTGTTTGTGTTTGCGTTTCCGTCCGTTTACTTTCAACAATTACTCATCATTATTATTATTATTATTATTCCTATCATCATATTCATCATAAATTCTATCTCCTTCCAATTGGATTTTTGATTAGATTACCTTTACAGATTCAATCCTTGTCTTCTATTCCAAATAAAAAAAATTGTTTGATCGGTTCTTGTGATTTCAATACCTTCATATAACATCATCATCGTCATCATTTCAATTCAATCTGTTTCTCGGACTTTTCGGTTTTGCCTTTGGCCCCCAATTTAATCCTCCTTAGTCCTAAAAAACTTTATCTTTGGTCAATTTTTTTAATTTAATAATTACCATTGAATTCATTTGGTATTAAATTCAAGCATTACAGGTTCTTGCTATCAATAATTGGGATCTATTTAAGGTCTATTTTTAAACGAAATTCAGAATAATTTCTATTCATGATTCAATCGCATAAAGGGTCCTCATATTTCTATTACTTTAAATTATGCCAAATAGACCTCCCCATTATCAATCGCATAAACGGCAAAAATCTTCTTTACTGAGTGTGGGTTATTACTTTCAACAGGATCAATCTCATTCTATACCTCAACAATCAACCCCTCAACAACTGCAACAACAACTGCAACAACAACTGCAACCAAATCAAGTCCCAACTCATTCAACTTATGATACCGATCCTTACGCGTTAAATTATAATTTCCCTCAAAAAGACTCAGCTTTTTCAACTAATCAACAAAATAATGAAAATGACCATCATGATGATGCTACCACTGCTAGCCATTCCTTACAAAATTCTCCTTTAAAACGTTCCGCATCAAATGATGAAGATCCGAATAATAATAATCAAACTTCTATGACCCTTGCATCTGGTACTATTCCAACTTCAAATACCAATCCCTCATCTTCTGGAGCTGCAAATGTTCCTGCTGCTCCTTCATTTTTCCATTATCCGTCACACCTTCTGTCGGCTTATGGTCATATGGGAGATCCGAATCCAATGTATGTTCCTCAGAGTTCAGCTCCACCTCCTCCAACTAATTACCATAATTCCCCAAATCAAGTCACAACTTCTACTTCATCTTCATCTTTTGCATATCCTCCTCATCCTCCTTTAGTTCATTCAAATTCAGGCTTATCTTCAAATTATGAAGGTAGTGGAATTTATTCAGGTTCTTTTAGTTTCCCAAAAATTCCTGAACATTCTTCAATGTCAATAAATTCTCAAAAACAATTACCTCCTGCAACATCAATGAAACATAATAAAAATAATTTATCAATATCTTCTCACTTCAACTTATTCAATATCGATGACTCTAAAAAATTACAACCTCAACCTCAACCTCCTCCCATGCAACATTCGTTACCTCAATCAGAAAATGTAACCAATGACCTTTTAGTTAATTTAATATCTGTTGATGGTTCAAATATTAATAATTATTTGTTGACAATTTTATACAAACTTAATTTGCCTATTCCACTTGATGACTTTTATAATATGTTGTACAATAATGATAAGTTGACTTCTTTATTACAACTTGATTTCCAATCAAAAATTGATAAAACTTATCCAAATGGTAATAATGATCAATCAATGGAAACAATTAACCAATTGTTAAATGTGTTCAAAAATCCAGATATTTTGGCAGAATATTTTCCTAGTATGGAGAATAAAGATATGAAATTATCAAATATAAATTATCACGAATTGTTGAGAACGTTCTTGGCTATTAAGATTTTATTTGATATTTTAATTCAAATGCCATTGAATTCAAATGAAGAACCTCAAAATTATACTATCCCAAGATTATCAATCTATAAGACTTATTATATCATTTGTCAAAAATTGATAATGAAGTATCCTTCATCTTCGAATACTACCAATGAACAACAGAAATTAATTTTAGGTCAATCGAAATTAGGTAAACTAATTAAATTGGTTTATCCAAATCTTCTCATCAAAAGATTGGGAAGTCGGGGTGAATCAAAATATAATTATTTGGGAGTTGTTTGGAATGAAAATATTATTAATGAAGAGATCAAGGAATTGTGTGATAAATATGAATTGATTGATTTGAATGATATTTTCAATGGTGAAAGAAAAGGAAGATCAATTACTAGTTCTACTCCAAAGAAAGGACACAAGAAATCAGGCAGTAAATCGAAAATTAAATCTGAATCAATACCAATGAATTTAGGTAATATTGAGCCCACCGGCACTGCCTCTAATATGAATAATCCTAATCTATTGACAGAATTGCCTGACCCTATTTCATCACCAAATTTATCATTTATTAAACCATTTTTGAAATATCCTTCAGATGATCATTTCACAATTCTTAATGATGAAGAAAATTGGTTCAATGATATTAGAATTAAAATTTATTCTAATAATCCTCTGATCTCAAGAATTTTAATTCACAAAATCTTTTTAACTAATGAAAACTTATTAAATAATTCAAGTTTATTAACAAATTTGATTGAACTGATTATTATACCTTTGGGAACCGTTGAACAAGAATCACTTGATTTGAATTTATATTTAATCATTGTCATAGAGATTTTGCCGTACTTGTTACTTATTAAATCATCAGCAAACATAAACTTTTTAAAGAATTTGAGATTAAACCTTCTCCATTTGATTAACAATCTTAATAATGAACTCAAAAAAGTTGGATCTCCAAAATTTGGAATCAATAACTCAACTATCTTTTTGATCTTACTTAAAAAATTGATTAATTTAAATGATCTTTTAATTACTTTCATTAAATTGATTATTAAAGACAATAGTAAATCAATTATGTCCACTGATATTGAAAACTTTTTGAAGGTTAATCACTCACAATCTCAAGCCAGTGCAACTGCACCTGGAGAAGGAAATTCGGTTAAATTAGAGGAAAGTCAAGATGAAGACTTTTTCCTTAATCTTAATTCGAATTTGACATCAAGTTCATTGAATGAATTGAATTTCAATTTCAAAAATGATATTCTATCCAATGATTTAATTTATACTTTAATTGGATATAACTTCGATCCACTTGTTAGTGATGAATTAAAATCATCAATTTCAATGAATTTTATCAATCAAGAGATTAATATTATTGATGAGTTCTTCAAGAAGGATTTGTTGGCCTTCTTGAATGAAACTGATCGTGAAAGAAGTTCAACATCATCCTCAGAATCTAATGTGATTGAAGGTTCTGATCAAGAAGAAAAATCACCAATTGGTGAATCATTATTATCAGCCAAAGAATTGAATAAATTATATTCATTGATTCGATTAATTGATAAACGACTTTTATCTACCCATTTTAAATCAAAATATCCAATCCTTATTTACAACAATTTTATTAATTTTATCCTTAATGATATTTTGAAGTTCATCTTCTTAAAACAACAACAATTTCAATTGCAAGGACATTCAGGTAATGATGGGGAATCTGATAGTAATCAAAATAGTTTCGGAAACTGGTGGGTTTTCAATTCATTTATTCAAGAGTATTTGAGTTTAATGGGGGAGATTGTCGGATTAGAAAATATGTTATAACACAATCGTCAAATATAAATTGATTGATGTTAATATATAATAGAATAAAAATATTCTTAATCTAATCATTATCTTCCTCTACCAGATTCCTAAACTTTGTGGTCATTAACTCCTTATGATCGTTGATGGCGTTGTAAATGCAATGACTGGTTCAGCTCATTTACATATCATACACCATAGACCTTGCAATTTGATTTAATTGGAATCAATCTTTTTTTCCAAAGTCAATATGACTTTTTTTTATATGGTGTATACCATGCTAACCATCGTTGCGGTACGCAATTGCATCGAACAAAACAGCACTTTTTCTCTTTTTGTTCATTATATAGTTTAGTAATAATTAATTGATAATTTTTAGAAGCGAAATTGATTGACTTGCAAACATTTCTTTTTTCGTTAGCAATGTAAGATTCTTGGTAATTAAGTGGTGGTTGTTGGTTATATATATATATAATTAATCGATCTTTAAAATGAGAATTGTTAGACATGTTGAATATACAACCAATTTGATATATTAGAGTGACCTAAGGTTCATTATTTATATATTATTATTTTCCACTTATTTACTGGCGTTTGAATCGTAATTTCAACGGTTAGGTACTTCCTTTGGTGGGTTTAAATACTTCGAAAATAGGGCGCTCTGTTGCATGATCTCCTATTCTCCAGAATAAGAAAGGTATGAAAGTGTGTCAATGTGATATATATAAGGTTTCGACTTACTAACTGCTTAATCATGGGCCTGCAAAATGTGCTAAATCGTGTCTATTGTCCATGATTCATAATGTTGAATACTTTCATTACTACTTCATTACATCACAAATTTCTAATTTCACATATAAGATATCTTAATTTTATACACATATCGACAAAGATTTGTTTTCATTATAGAGAAGAAACCCTTTGTCAATTATATAAATAATTATCTACAAAATAGATTCATAATCCTATTAAGAAGATAAGTATATAATAACAATATCAAATCAAATCAACTACTTTATCATTATTAATTTAATTCTTTTGTAGTATACTTTTTGATTCGTTCACAATTTGGCTTGAGGTTCCAATAATCCCTTGGTTAAGATATCTCTCATTTCATTGGCAGATTCAATTAAGTGAGCCTTCAAGTGAGCAGAGTTCAAACCGTTACCCCTCTTAGAAGAGATGTGGATGTGGAGCCAGTCGTTGTTAATCAAGTAAGCTAAACCGAAACCATCATCAATAACTTGAGACCAACCCCAAGATTGGAAGTATTCAGATGGAACTTGAGAAGAAGAAATGTACCAAGTTTGAGAGTAAGAGAAAACAGGATCCTTGAAGATTTCTGGAACTTCTTCACCGTTACCAATCATTTGTTTCAAACCGAATAAGTGACGATCAACACCTCTACCATCAGCAGCTTCACTCAAGTACTTAACATGTTGCTTGGCAGCAGCTTGGAAAGTAGCAACCTTTTCTTCAAGAGTAGAATCGAAAGAAGTCCAGGTTTCAACGAAAGTCTTAGATTCTGGAGAAACAGTTCTACCAGCTTCAGTTCTACCGTTCAAGAACTTTCTGGTGGCAGCACTTTCATAAGTTGGTCTGATTTTACCAGTTAGCTTGAAGTAAGCCAATTGCATCATCAATTGGACGTATGCATCTGGAGAAACCTTGAACTTCTTGATCAAACCCTTACCGTAAGCGTAATGTTGGAAAAGTTCTTCATCATGAGTAGCAATGGTGGCATTGAACTTAGAAATGGCGGTTTCAATGTTCTTTCTAGAAGTTGGATTAAGATCAAAATTCAAGAGTTCTGGCTTTGGAGCATTGAAATCGAATTGAGTGGTGGATAATTCTTGAACAAAAGCCTTTGGATCTTGCTTGAAGATTTGACTTAAGACGTGGTTGTTTAATTGAACAGTTGGAGTGGCATCCATTCTAGAGTGTTCTCCTAAGAATCCAGAGTTACCGTTGGCAGAAACGAAGAATTCCAATGGCTTATCGAAATAACGGTTTTGACCGTCTCCGTGCCAACTGTTAGCAGACTTTTCTTCAATGGTGATTGGAGTGTTAGAATCCAAAGTAATAATGAAAGAAGAAGCGAAAATAGTTTCGAAAGACTCATTATTAATTGGACTAGAGATTAAGTTGTTGTAAGCACTAACAAATTCATCTCTGTTAAGAGAAGTTAAAGCACCAATACCTTCACCTCTTGGGGCATTGCTGTTTTTAATGGCTTGAAGTTGTTGGTAAATTTCAGCCTTAGAAATTGGCTTACCATCCTTGTGGTGGTTAACCTTGTAGAAGTTGTTGTTGTAAATAACAACAAAATATTGATGTTTTTCACCATCGTACATCTTGGTGATATCAGTACCTTCCTGAGGAACTCTGGAGTTGTTGAACATGTATCTGAATGCATTCATATCGAAAGGATTACCCTTGATAATTTCTGGTTCTAAAGTTTCAGTTTGAACCAGGATCATGAATTCAATGGTGTGATGAGCAATTAAAGTAGCTTTGTATAATTGATCCTTACCAATTTCATTGTTAATATCCTTGTGAGAGAAGAAATAAGAAACAAATGGGACAACTGGGTCACGGTAAGATAAATAAGCATAATCATCCCACCAAGTTGCCAACCAATTATCTTTATCTTTGGCATATTCAACAAGACGAGATTGTAATTTTTCACCTTCACCAGAAACAAAAGCTTTGACTCTGGCAGAGGTTTGTGCAAATTGTTCTTGAGTTAAAAATGGTTGAACAGATTTAAGATATTTACCAGCAGTTTCATCCAAAGTTGGAACCGGCAACTTTGGTAACTGAGATTGGTACTTATATAAGTCACCTTTAACAATACTACTGGACAAGTTTTGCTTGAGGGTAGGCATTCTATTGATGAGTCTTTGTGAAGATTTGAACATAATTTTGACCACACAATTCCCTTGGAGATGACAAGTGAAATTTGGGGCAGGGGGGTTAAGCGCTCTTTATAGTTTTTCTGGGGTTCACATTCTTCTGGTGCGGGTGGCCTCACCTATTTACCGAGACCGAGGATGCGTAGTAGATTGCCATACATGTCACATGAGAATAGCCGAATGCACTTACAAATACCTAGTAGTATATGATGAGAGAGTGTGAGAGAGAAAAAAAACGAATAGATAGGAATTGTGAGTTATGGGGACAGAGTAAAGATATAGCAAAATACAAAAACAAAAAAAACAAAAGAAAGAATTGCTCCATTATTGTAAGAAATTGACTCTTATAGGTTTCGGAGTTATTTATGTGGAATAATAGGAATGGTTCCTGAAACCATTAGAGGAAGGTAAATCGAAACTCCATTAACTGGAAAATAAAAAGCTTGGAAAATTCAAACGTGGATCCAAAATTGAGCAAATTGAATTGAACAGTAGATCATTAGATGCGTAAGGCTGTAAAGGTAGCCCCGGAGTTCTACCAATCAGGTCACAGGGGTCACCTGGTGTGCAGGTTGTTGTTGGTATATTTATCAAAATACTTAGTTACATAGAGAAACATCCGAGGCTCCGATGCCCCAAGAGGGTGAGAGATTCTCGATCCACACCACCGACCTTACCCAACAGTTCTGGGGTATGGGGTTTATTGATTGTCTTTAAAAATCATTCCCAACACACCACTCCAATCTACCATACTACCACCACATTTTATAGCTTAAATCAAGTAGGTTTATGAAATATTGACTCTGAATTACATTTAACCTCTAACCAATTACTCTAATGCACCAGAAATACAATAGTGTGGGGAGCTTTTAAATTTTTGGCTCTATCTTACTTTACGTTAAAAGTATCTGCAAACATAGACCTCAAAATAATAATATTAATTACTCAACACAATGTTCCCTTCACATTGTGCCACATATAACTTTTTGTGATAAGTGTTCTTGTAATTAAGCATTTAAATTTATCACTACTTAAGTTTATCTATCTAGTCTATCTGGTTATCTGGTTATCTGGTTATCTGGTTTATCTGGTTATCTGGTTTATCTGGTTTATCTGGTTTATCTGGTTTATCTGGTTTATCTGGGCGTCTTGTTATGAGGTTATCTATAGCATCACCCACCACATTTACAATTGCTCAATCTGTCCTTATCACCGTTTTCCATATATCCATGGGTTTGACTCGGGCTTAAGTAGAGCTGTATGGGGGGGGGGGGGTGTTGAGATTATTTTTCATACTAGCTCCGTGGTTACTGATCGATATCGGTGGATATCGGAGTTCGTTTTCGGTCACTTACCCCACGATGTCGGAACCACTCTGGTGAATACACATCGATAATCTTTTTGTGGGGGTTGCAACTGTATGGAACCTTGCCTTACACGTAAATGGTTCCAACCGTTTCGGACTTCAGGTGCAGTACCTACCCATGCACTCCTAATTCTCTATTTGTCCTACCTCCTTGACAAGTGAGATCTTCCTCCTATATATCACTATATTTGGTCATCACCATTGCTACTAAATATCCATCACCACTTACATAAATTACAGTGAACTCACCATAAATTTCAGCTCTGGACCTCTTCCACACTTCCTCGGTCTTGTCTGTGCCACCCACCCACCTACAACTCCTACTATCACGCACCATCAAGAACACAGATAAAATGAAATGTTCGTGGTGATTCCTGGTCGCGAGTTCATCGCACTCATAACCTCCTTCGACGGTGATTTGGTGACATGTAGTGCGAAAATCTATATATCATCAATTACTAAATTGACTTCTTCCTAGACAACTAACTTAAACACGTCCATCAACAAAAATGGACGACCCGTCACTATCAACTACTCGAATAGCTTCGGGTATATTCTTTGGTATATGGTACATTATCATTCTTATAGCAGCATATAATGGATATTTTGAGATTTTGGCCAAATTTAGAAGGCGTCCAGATCTTGGATCTCCTTCCACCATTGAAGGGGTAACCATTATTCGTCCTATTAAAGGGATTGATCCAGAATTGGTGAGTTGTTTGGAATCTTCATTCCAACAGAACTATCCTAAGGATCAACTTCAGATCTTACTCTGTGTGGAAAACCCTAATGATCCGGCTGTTCCTTTATTACAATCTTTAATAACAAAATACCCCCATATCGATGCATCTATTTTGGTCAGTAGTGGCTTTGACTTCATGACAAACCTTAGTGATGACCATTATGGACCTAACCCTAAGGTTAACAACTTGGCCAAGGGTTTTACTTTGGCCAAATATGATATCTTATGGGTTATGGACTCCAATGTATGGGCCAGCCCTAATATCTTGATGAACTCAGTCAAGTCTTTAAATGACAACTATAATAACGGAAGAAAACTTTCAGATGCTCCAAGAGCTCGTAAAGTTAAGTTGGTTCATCATGTTCCATTAGCATTAAGCATTAATCCATTGCAAAACGAGGCATCCGATTCTGAATATGTTTTGAGTCCAGTTCATTCAGAAGACTCGGGTTCTTCTTCTTCTCGTCTCAGTCCCTCTGGTAATGTGGCTAAAAGATCATCTCCAAGTCCTTCTGCTGCTCCAATGAAAAGAAGATTCCTTAAAAAATTGGGGGCAAAATTGGATGAAATGTTCTTATTGACTTCCCATTCCAAGTTTTATGTATCTTTGAACAACTTGGCAATTGCTCCATGTGTCAATGGTAAATCAAACATATACAGAAAATCCGATTTGGACTATTCTGTGGAATCTATTGCAAGTCCTGATAACCATTCAGCATTCTTTGATAATCCTAACAATAAGCAAGATGCCAAATACTATTCATCGTTACCAGGAGTGGGACATGCAATTAAGTTTTTCGCTCGTTACATTGGTGAAGATAATATGATTGGAATTGCTCTTTGGGAAAGTGTTCATGCCAAAACTGGTCTTACTGGAGATGTGGTGATTCAACCATTAAGTGGTGTTGATAATAGTGTTACTGATTATATGACAAGAAGAGTGAGATGGTTAAGAGTACGTAAATATATGGTTCTTATGGCCACCTTGGTCGAACCTACCACAGAATCAATTATTTGTGGTATTTTCGGTACTTATGCTATATCTACCTTATTTATGGGTAGATGCTTTTACTGGCCATACTTTTTGTTCCATATGTTGTTTTGGATGATAACTGATTATACTCAATATTATACCTTGGTTCGCAGTATGACTGAGTATACTCCAGTTACTCCAAAGTGGCTCAATAACATTCCACCAGTTCATAGACCGTTTACAGAATGGTTCCAAATATGGATAATGAGAGAAGTATTGGCCTTACCTATTTGGGTCTCTGCCATGTTCGGTCATGAAATTGACTGGAGAGGAAAGCCTTTCAAGATCAAACAGGATTTGACAGCAGAGGAGTTGTAAATAGATGTATTATAAAAATTTTTGCATAGAACTCCAACTGAACATGCCAATGAAAAGTTGGAGCGATTATTAGAAAAACAAAAAAATAACAAAATTTGGTTCAAAGATTCACAAAGTTAATTTGCAGATTTTTAGTTTTGTTTTTTGTTTTTTGTTTGAACAAATTTGGATAGAGTAAATGGTTTATAGAATCGAGCAATACGGATATACTAAATGGTTTATAAATAAACGAACAATATTAGAGTGTTTAAATAGAACCGATAGACGAGTTGTTCGAATCCGATTGGCGAGCAAGTAAGTGAATAAGTGAATGACCTTGAATTAAGCTATAGATCAAATTGAGGTGTTAATGTAACCTAAAAAGGATAGTAAATCATCAGGCTGTTTTGAAGATAAGGCTACGAGGCAGTCGATCATTGCGACAATTAGCTAGTTAGTAAAAGGGTTTAGACGGTTTACATCACAGTAGGGTATATGATGAGCTAAGCGGAAATACAGATACCCATGAGGAGGTAGAGTGCTTTTTTTGATACCGTTGGAGGCTGCCCCAATATGTCCTAAGAAGGAAGTTTCAATGGTTTTTGATGATGACTGCAAAAAAAATGTGTTGCAGAAAGCATTGAGACCAATTTTTGGAACACACAGTTTCTGAGACATACGCCATACGGCATTCTTTCTTTCTAACCCGTTAGTAGTAGTAGACATACCTAGGTATTTTCTGTAGTATAGGTATCACATCAATAACTCATTAGACTATGCAGATATTTTGCCTTGCTCTATAGGAGAATGTGTGGAGGTTAAAAAGGGAATGTATCAGTACTGATAATTTTTTATGGGAAACCATATCATTGGAAAGCGTGCATACATCAGCATAAACTAATGGCCCTACATACATTGTGTATGATCTAATACTAGACCATAGTAGATCAAGGAAAGAGTATAGTTGCAAGTTAAACTTTCTCCGTAAAATTTTACAGATGTTAGTAATTATAGAAAATAGAATCACTTTTGGGGTGGTGGTGGTGGTTTAATTAAGGAAATAACGATATCTCCGAAATTTTGTTAACAAATAGCCGGAGTCTAAAATTATCATTAAGAAAATGAGGCAAATGCACAAAAATAAGGAAGAAGAAAAAAATCTTAGCTTGCTCAATAACTAGGTTCCACCTATTCGAAAGGAAACTTTGAACTTAATTCATTTTGCTTTTTTTGATTATTAGTAAAATGATCGAAATTCATCATGTTCGTGATATGCAACCTCTTTTATTCATCTAGATATGAAAAATTGTTAGTCTGGAAATTGTGGCATGTGATTTACTCATCTTCTAGACTTTTCTATTTTTACCTAATTCGTTATTTGATTTGGGTGTCGCGTCTGCCTTTGACACAACGTCTTACATGTCGCACATTCTCGTCTGTTACCAAAGGTAATATATGAGAACGCCCTCTATAATATTCTTCAAACGCTACAAACTATAAATTAAGGTACAACCTACTTCAACGATTTGTAATTAACCCCCTTCATTAATATGAGTACCTCGTAATATATCTTGATCGGAATTGGTCTAATGAAATGCCCCCGATCACTTTTTTTTTTTCCTAATGACATTTTCCAAAACATTACGCGGTTATTTTTGGTTGGTCCTCTACATTACATACAATGTAAAATAGTAAAATACAATATACACTGCCACTTTTTTCTCGCTTCTTTCCCTCTGTGTATATTATTTTCATGACCTAATATGTTTTTTTTTAGTTATGTCTATATTCTATATTATTGGTCAAAAAAATTTTCTATCTATCGTATTCTTTACTGTAAGATACATAATGATCATCCCATATATGAAAAAAAAAAAAAAAAATCAGGCTTCCCGTCATCTGTTTCATTCCTTGGTCGACCTCCTTGCATTTACCGATCTCTTTCTCTTTCTCTCTCTCTCTCTAAATGTCTCCCTAAATCCCTAAATCCCTAAATCCCTAAATCCCTCGTAACTACTCTCAACCCCCAAGCATTAAATTATTATTATTATTCCTCCACCACCTCCTGACCCCCACTTTTAGTTTATTTTGCCAATATTTGCCCTCTGTCCTCTGATCTATCCCCCTACCTAATCTGCCTAATATTCTTGCCTTCTGGCCCACTCTCCCCTCCCCCTCCTCTCTAAATAGGGAAAAAATTAGCATCTGTTTTTCCCCTTTGTGTTTGTCATACCTGCTCGCTACATCTCTCACTACTCCAAGTTTCACACTTTACTCCAAAATTATTTTTCGTTCCTTATTTGTCCCTCCTATTCCTAACCGTGTTAGATCTAATAAAAAAAAGTCCTAAAGGTTCTACGTGATAAATCAGGATCTGAAACCTTGTCCGGCATTAAAAATCAATTTCAACCACATCTACGGATACGACTAGAAACCCCTCACATCATACAATCATCCCATCATCTATTCGTTATACTTTCTATTCGTTAGACTTTGTTTTTTTCTTCCCTTTTATATTTCCTTTATCCTTTTATTAACAGTGTTCCTTCAGTGTTCGTTCGTTTAATACTGTTACCGCACCATCGCTCCCGTCTCCACATCAAACATCGTCGTCGCCATCCATCGCCGCCGTGTCGGATCCCCTCCATCTTTTTCAATATCGATTGCTTTGATCGCTTAAGTGGCTTTGACGATCCTTATTAACCGATTTACTGATATTATTATCATTCTTCTTCGGTCAAATCTATTGCCTTCTTTAAACTTTTAAACCACTTACCCACACAACTACCATCAAACCCTCCTTCCAAATCATAAACACACTTATCACACACCCAATCATCGCCACCACCACTACAACCAACACCAACACCACCAAAACCACCAATAACTTGTTAGTCAATCACAGGTAAATGTCTCAAACCACGATGACTCAAGAAATAGTATCATTGGATGTTCATCATCCTCATTCACATAAACATAGTTCAAGCATCACGTCTGCCGTTTCTATTTCCATTCCAAGTGGTCTCCTGCAACACGATACTCAAACGTGTAAAAAGTGTAATTTACCAATCCTTGAAGGCCATGCTTATGAATTAGGTGATGATAGATGGCATATTCATTGTTTCAACTGTACTAAATGTTCAAAATCTTTGGGTTGTAATTCCAACTTTCTCGTGTTGGGTAATGGTAATTTGATTTGTTCAGATTGTTCTTATAATTGTAAACAGTGTGGTAAAAAGATTGATGATTTAGCCATTTTAACTGGTGATCAAGCTTATTGTTCAAATTGTTTCAAATGCAGATCTTGTAAGAATAAAATTGAAGATTTAAGGTATGCAAGAACTTCAAAAGGTTTGTTTTGTATGGAATGTCATGAAAAACTTATGGCCAAAAAGAAGAAATATGATGCTAAGAAGAAACAACTAGCGTTACTAAAACAACAAGAATTAGAACGTGAAAGAGAAGAAAGAGACAAAGAATTAGAACGTCAAGAATTGGAACGTCAACAAGCTTACCTGCAAGAATTAGAAAAACAAGAGGCTTTAACTAAAGAAGAAGCAAGAATATCTGTATCTTCAAGAAATAGTTTCCTTCTTAATTACATGAATAGCAGTTCTGATGGCTTTTATACTCATGGAAATCCTTCAGGTTCAAGTGTTGTGAGTAAAAATAAGGTGTTGCCACCTCCTCCATCAGCTCCAGTATCTCAACCTCCTCATGGAAGAACTCATAATCTTGGCCAAGGTGCTTCTAATAATCCACCTCCTATTGCACCATATTCTCAAATGATTGCCAGAGATTCATTCCAATCGAATAAAACTGAATCTTCTCTTAATTCTTTAGGAACTTCACATTTTTCAAGTGATTCAAATAATGGAAAATCTGTATCAAAAGTACCTTCCGCTGATAATGATTTCTCCATAGAAGAAGTGCATAATTATAGTGATAATGATGAAGATTCTCCTCGTAAGAATACTACTTTGAGACAACCTCCACCTCCAAATACTCAAAGAAGAACATTATCTCCAAAACCTTCCTTACAAACTCAACAATGGCTTAATCCAAATACCCCAGCTCTTGATTATTCACCAGATCCATCACAATATTCAACTCCACCGGAAAAACCAAGTGATAATAAAAGTCCTCCAGAACCAAGAGAACAAAAAGGAGAAAGTTATCTTAATATGTTGAAGATTCCTTCAACTCCAAGTAGTGAAGAGAATAATAAATTACAACCAGCAGCAGATATAACTCCTAAGACAACTCCGTCCCAACAACAGATCAGATCTCCAAGTTCTGAAAGTTCTAAATTTAAGGGTAAAAACTTGTTGATTTTATCACCAAACCAATTCAATGATAATGAATTTCATAATACTAATTCTATAAAATCTTCACCAACCAAAAATCCTAATTTGGAAACTCCTAATCAAAATCAAATTTCATCTAGTTCTCAAGATATTAAATCTAACTCCCTTTCGACTACCCATTTGGATGAACCAAGAAGTAGATCTGCTTGTCCTTCTCCATTTGCAAAGGCTAATAGACAAGCTAGAGTGGTTGAAACTAATGACTATATTTCTACAGATAACCTTAATGATATTTCTCAAGATAATTCTTCTTCAAACACCACTCCAAGAAAGGTTAATAATGGTGCTTTGAATGCAGGTATGTCTTCTCCACCTCCAAGATTACCTTTACCAAGTACTCCAAGTAAGAAGACTTTCAGATCTGAAGAAACCACTCCAAGAGGTTTAGGTTTAGAAGGTGTTTCTTATGAAGAAACTGAAGAATATAAGAGAAATTCCAGAAACTTTGAAAAGAGACAAAAACAGCAACAAGGTGAAACCACTCCACGTGAAGCAGGTTATAATAATGCTCAATTTACTCCTACTGCCAGAGAAAGAATTATTGGAAACACTACTCCTTCTGTCACTAATCTTGAAGATGATAATCAATCTATGTCTGACCAAAACACTGTGGGATCACTTTCAAGAAAGAATACTTTAATGAGAACTCCTATATTAAGCAGTTTGAAACATAAAAGATCAATCTCTGGTGGAAGTAATGGAATTTCTACTAAGTTCAATTTCTTCAAGAGTAATAAGGAAGATAATACTCCAAAGGGACATTCAAGACACGTTTCTGAAGGTTCAATTAATGGAGGATCTGCTTTTGCTACACCACCATTACCTGTGGCTGCATCTCCAAGTATTAGCGTTAATAGAGATCACCAAAGATCATCATCAGATAATCCATTATTAACCAGTCTCGATATTAACCGTCGTGGTCTGATTGAAATGAAAAACTTAGCAACTGATTTAAATCAATTGTCATTACAAAAGCAAATGGTTTCTAATGATGTAACTAAACTTAATAGTGAAAAGAATAAGCTAAATGATCAACTCAAGTCTATGAACAGCAAGTTAACCAGTGAAACTGCCAGATATGAAAAATTACTCAAAGAAATTGCTGATTTAGAAAAGAATAAGAAGAAATTATTAGAAATTAATCAAGCATTATCTGAAGAAAATCATCAATTGTCTATCAACCGTAGAAGTACAGGTTATGGTGAAGGAAGCACTCTTTACAGTGATTCTAACAGTACTCTTAATTTTAGTGGTGCAAATGGAAAACCTTCAGTTACTCCAGCATCTACTACACTTTCTCTGACCTCATCATCTTCATTGGTAGCAGGTGCTCCATATAATGAAATGACTGGTGGTGATGAACCAACTAGTGATCCTCAAAAGGCTACTAGATTGAAATTCTGGAGAAGACCTAAAATGGGTTTCAATACTGCTAATTTAGTTCCAACTAACCAACCTCAAAACCAACCACAACACAATAATCCTCAACAACAACAACAACAACAACAACAACAACAACAACAACAGCAACAACAGCAACAGCAGCAACAACCACAATCTCAACCTCAGCAACAACAGCAAAATCAACAACAGCAACAACAACAGCAACAACAACCATTTGCTCCTTCTAATAAAATTAGTCAAAACTATTCTTCCAATGCCATTCAAAAGCCTCAAAGTCCAAAGGCTAATGGACAAGGTTTCAACAATAGCAATCACCTTAATGTTATGAACGGAAATAATAATCCTATTGGAGAAAAGAAGGGTAAATTCACCAAGTCTAAATCATCCAATATTCTTGACTCATTCCTTACTAGTTCAAGCAGCTCCAGTGAAGCTGAAAATTGTCCTGTACCGTTATTGACTTCTACAATTCAAAATAGAGCTGATTATGAAAAGCAAAAGGTACCATTGATTGTTAACAAATGTCTTGATGAAGTTAAACTGAGAGGTTTAGATATGGAAGGTATCTATAGAATTTCAGGTGGTAACTCTGCAATTGTTGCAATTGAAAATGCATTTGCCAACTTACCAACCAATTATGATGAAAAACAAATGCAAAAATTAGAAGAAACCATTGGTGGTGATATCAATGCCGTTACCTCTGCATTAAAGAGATATTTAAGAAAATTACCAGATCCATTGATTCCATATGCTTTATATGATGATTTTATTAAGGTTAGTTCTGCTAATCCTCCAAATAAGGTTGATAAGAGAATTTCTGAAATGAAAAAGGTTGTCAATAGACTTCCAAATGCTAATAGACATACAGTTTATCTTTTGTGTCAACATTTATCATTGGTTAGTTCTTATTCTTCAGTCAACAGAATGGGCTTTAGAAACTTATCAGTTGTGTTTGCACCAACTATTGCCAGAGATGAAACTGGTCAAAGAGAAATGAGTGATATGGGATTCAGAAATGATGTGACTGAATTATTATTAACTCATTGTGACGCTATTTTCAGTGATTACTCAGGATAAGTTATCACTGATCCATATAAACATTTTTTAATTACATGCGAGATTAGATCTGTAAATATAATTTATTTTCTCATGATTCGTAACTATGTACAGACACCAATGTTCAATCTGCCAATAAGAATGCATTTGCCCTTGGTGTAGATTTGCTTATTGACAAAGCAGTCTATGTAAATATCGATAAAAAGGGAGGCAAATATAATGACCTCGGTTCGTAGAGTACTTTGTAGTCGTACTATTCAATGATTTTCTTAGCTTTGACTATTGAAAAATTGAGTTACAATAGTTGATTCTAGTGGATTACTGATATAATGCTAGCCCCAAGTACTCAAAGTGTTTGTTAGACCCAACTTTATTACTTCTGGTGGTTTTGTAGTTTTGCTATCCTTCACTTGAAGGTGAGTCATGGCTCATCCAATGATTGATCTGCTATTTTCAAACACATGGCTAATCTTGTTTAATGAATATCCTTGATTTGAGGACTCAGGTAAAGTTCGTAACGTTTATGGCCCACTCTAATCAAATGTTCAATCACACTGAACAGCTTCTTTGGAATAGCTTTGTTCTTAACGAATTCGTCCCTTACGTAATTTCTCCAATGTTCTCTATTTTCAACTGGCTTGGACTTTACTGACCTTATGCATGAGCGGTAGAGTTTCAACACCTCTCTTTGTAATCCTGAAAGACGGGCCATGGTTGTCTTGTGTTAAAGTAAATGGAGTAAAGAGTTCAGTACTGTATGTATTTATGTCGCGTCTAACCAGTACAGTTGGGTGTTGAATGTCGCGTGTCGCACCTTTTTGTCTGTTCTCTCTCTTATGTCACTGTGACAGATCAATCGAACTAAAAGTGTATGGGATTTAAGACATCTCCTAACTTGCTGCGACTATAATATGGTGGCACTGGGACTGCCTGCACACTAGACAGTATGGGGAACCAACTTAAGGGGGGATCAGCCACGACGACTTCCTAACTGACTGACTCAGGTGACTCATGTAACAAATCATCTGATTCATTAAAACTCTACACTGTTGCTACAATTTTTAGTATTCTAAACCCGATGCAAATGCTATTATTACCTAATATACAATAACTAAATTGAATTAAATTAAAATTAAATATTGTTTTTTAATACCTCTTTTTTTTTTTGGTGATGAAGTCCCAAACTTAACTTCACTTTTGTTTTGTTAGTTGTAGTGAATTGTCTAAGATCTTACTTGAGATTGGTGAAATCAACTTCACCTTCTCTGGTACCATCACAATCCATCATACCACAGGTACAGGCACCCTTGGATCTCTTACCACACGCACAACCAGCAGATTCCTTTGGAACAGCATTTTCTTGAGCAGCAGCAGAACAGTTACACTTTAAAGCAGGTTGCTTACCACAAGAACAAGTGGCCTTTTGAGCACAAACACAGACATCAGCAGAGCAAACCATTTTTGTTTTTATTATGTTATATTATATTATTCTTAATGTAATAATTGAATGAATTAATTGTTGATTTAATGAGTGGGACTGACCTTTATTTATACTTGCAGAACAAGAAATTTTGCAGCTTTGAGAATGAATCATCACGTGATGCTGACCATTATGTTCAGCCAATCACCGCACGCCAAATTGTCAGCATGACCAACCATGACAAAGCACCTGACAAAATGGTTCCACCTCATGATTACCATCATGCAGTCAGGTCTCGAGGAATTTTGTGCAAATTTATTATTTTACATCTAATCTAATCTGATCTAACCGTTTATGATTTCCTGTTTAGGACATGTAAAACGGTCAACTATTAAGTTCTATTACTATTTAAATTTCCTAAACTATAACTATTAACTTGTTAAATAAATTCCCCTTATTGAACGTAACTATAACACATGGATTAAAAAAAATCATGCCGTAGTAATCTTATTGTTAAGAAGTACAGTGATGCAATCATACCTGTTTGAATCTTAATTAGCGGGTTTACGTCCATAGTTGGTAATATTGTTAAACCTTTCTCGTAACATTGACCCAAGCTCACTTGTGGAGTTTTCGGTGTTATCTAATTGACTGTGGTCCAATTGACTTCCTGATACGTCACTAAAAATATCCTTGACTTCTGTAGTTCCACCATTTCCTTTTCTTGCAGGAATTCGATGATTGTTATTATTATTATTATTATTATTATTATTATTATTATTGTTGATGTTGTTGCTGTTGCTAGCAACATTTTTATTAAGAATATCATCGAATATTTGTGATATAGATCTTGATTGTGATTGGTTATCAGTATTGTCAGCGGATTGGTTTTGGTGGTGGTTTTGATTTTGATTTTGATTTTGATTTTTATCAATTAGAGAATGGTAAATTGTTGATGCAGCTGAGACATTATTATTCTCTAAAAACACATTTTCATTATCATTAATATTAATATTTTCATTATTATCAAGTCTTGGTTTTTTATTGGAATTTTCTTCTTGTAATGATTTTCTCTTCCTTGGCAGCTTACTAGATGGTACATTACCAGTTTCTGATTGAAGTTCAGGAGGTTGTAAATCACTGTCCTCATCACCATACTTGATTCTAAGACCAAGAGGTGTTTTCATTATATCTAATTTTCCTCCATCACTCAATCTGTCAGTAAATTTAGGAGTAGTAGGGAATCTTTGAATAGTATTTTCTTTGGAATGCGATGAAAATACAACGCTTTTAGTAGGAGATAATTCCGGTGGTAGTAATACAGGTGAGAATCTTTCAACATCATTAGGTCTGTGGTCGTCTCTATTAGAGGAAGAAGGCTCACTTACATTTGCAAGCTCTGAACGTAAAATTGGTGGTTCTGGTAATGTTGGTGATGAATTTATAAGGTTTTGAATTAAGGAAGATCTTCTTCTTGCATCTTCAACAAAAGCATTTCTATTAGGAGTTCTGGCCTTTTTAGGTGACATTGACAATTTGTGATAAGTATCCAATGATTGTCTCATTGTTTGAGTCTTTGCAGGAGATTTAATTGGAGACTTAGAATCACTTGATAATGTAGTTGTTAAGAATGGTGGAGGTTGAGTTCCAATACTATCGTTTGAGTCGTAACCAGTGACTTGTTTGGTGTATCCAGGTAAAAGTGAAGGACGTTTGTGAAGTTGTGGAGTAGATGATTGGATTTGTTTCTTGGTTTGTTCAACTGACCAAGTAGGAGTAGCTTCATCCAAATGAGGTTTGAGAGAAGGTTTTTTGAATTGGTCCAAATGGACTTTGTCGTCACCTTCTTTCTCGTGATCTTCATCTTCCTCTTCTTCTTCATCGTTTTGCTTTTCTTCTGGTTCATCATCTTCATTAAATAACATATTACTCTTGGAATTGGCAATGGTATTCACATCAGTATTAGATATAGGATCCTCGTAACTATTCAATTCTACATTGGCCGATTGTTCAAAGAAGAACTTCCAGAATCCTGCGTTGTTCCATACTTTCTTACTTTCATTTGAATAGTCTTTAATTATGGGTATTAAACTATCATTTATCACCGCATTGGCTCGTGATATATTCTTATCAATTTCTTGTAGCACAAGGGTAGTTTCTTGTTCCAACTTCTCTAGCTCTTCGCGGGCGTTGGCTGTATCATCATTGGTGGAAATGGTGGACTTCCTTCTGGAAGACGTGGGGGCCACAGAGTATCGTTTCATTACCAAAACTAAATGTGTGAATGGATTAAGTGGGGGAGGAAACTGACTTAAGTTTCGATGAAAAGTGAGGGCACTTTGGTTAGGGGATATTTATGTGTCGATTAAGGCAATGTATTGAAACAACCAACCTGTGAGTGTTTTTCCTGTGCCTGATCCGTTGGTGATTTGCAGTATCTTGAATCGCTATCTTTTGATTGTTTTCATTACGCGTTTGTAGATGAGTGGGCTTATGTGTAGGATTATTGGTAGGATGGCGTGTCCCTACCACTATTACCGGATTTAATGCTACTAACAAAAATAGTAAAGGTGAAACATTATCTGGGTTATTTGGTTCAGTAATTCAAGACATTACAGTTACTATTCTTTTTTTTGCTGAAACAGTATACAAATTTTACTCCATTAATTATTGCAAGTTCATCAACAATAGGAGATTTGGTGTTTTTTTTTTTAAGTACTAAAAATCTCACCTCACTGCGAAAACTTAAATTAAAAGATATCACTAGTAATGGGTAACATCATGTCAGTATCATTTGCCCCGGAGTGTACCGAAGCTAAGAACAAGTACGATGACTGTTTCAACAAATGGTATACTGAAAAGTTCTTGAAGGGAAAGTCCTTGCAAAATGAATGTACTGAATTTTGGGATAGTTACTTGACCTGTGTTGAAGTGGCCTTAGCCAATAAGAAGATCAAACCAATGTTGGACAAAGCCAGAGAAGACCAGCCTTTTACCTCTGAAGAGATCAGACAAAGTGCTGGCACACTTGATGATTCGAAGAAGAAATGATAAAGATATTTTGTTTTTTGGGGTAACATTCACACCAATATAGCTGTACATAGTAATAAAAACTAAATGACCTTATGGAATGAACAAAAGAAAAACCTGTAAAATACCTATAAGGAGCTCAATTTCGGTTGCCTGTAGATCTTCGACAGTACTAAACTAGCCGCATTGAACCATCCCTGTATCCGAAAGGGGCCCCAAAAACAGTCTTCTCTACAACAGTTCTTTGATGTTCCCTGTTGCGTCACGTGCCTTCCTACAAAAAGACAATCCTAATCAAGTCATTGCCACTTCTATCACTTTTATAACCATAAAATGCTTGTTGAAGAGATCCCAAAGTCGGCAAACTCCAACTCCTCCACCGTCTACTTTTCGTCCTCCATCAACCTTACTGCCAGATCGAATGCATCGCGTCAAATTCAGGCTCTGTCTCAAAATGAGTCCAATAACAAGAAAGGAAGGTCTAAAGTCAACTATAATGTGAACCAGCTTATGAATGCTCAAATTCAAGTGGCGGATAACCAAACTGAAGGTCCTTTAAAGTCCGCTCAGCAAATCCAATTAGAAAGAATAGTATCAAAAAGATTAATAGATCTCAATAGAGAAACAGCTGCAACTTCATCATTCGAACTTCCAAAGAATTTTGCCTACAATAGTATACATTCAAATAATGATAATAACAAATTGGCAAGACTTGGTAATACTCCGACTACCAAAAAGATTTTATCCGCTAGAAGAAACTTAAATCTGTACTTTGAAGAAGAAAGAAACTTGATCTCAGTGAACAGTATTTTGGGACAGAATTACCAGTTTATTACTGAAAATGATTGGGATCAAAAGAAGGTAAAGAAACCCACCAATAAGCGTTTGAGACCTAAATTAAGATTATGTTGCATGTGTGGATCCAATACCAGCTATTCTAGATGTTATAGTTGTGGGTTGTTCTCCTGCAGTGTTAAGTGTAACAATCTTCACAATGAGCTGAGATGCGTATAATCTGCTTAGCATTGAAAACCAGAATCGCCAACGTAATTTCAGTGGACTTACAGGGAAAGTCCTAAGATTTCATTAAGCATAACATAATATCAGTTTCTTGACATATAAAAGATATAAGGCTGATATGTATTCATAAACCTGAATCACCATTTAATTTTAAAATGAAAATTTCCAAGCTTATACTCATCTTCAACTGTTTCACTGGCTTTGGATTAGCCGCTCCATCGGGTGAAGCATATCCTCGCTACTATAACAAACTAGTGGAATATGCTAAAATATCTTCTATTGCTTATTGTCTCAAGTACGGACTCAGTGAAGGAGACCTTGAGTGTCCCTTAGAGGTCTGTAGAGATCATAAGGCTGTTGAAATCAAAGGAATTTTTGACTCTAATTCCTGGGGTCAAATTGGATCAGGGTTTTATGCTATTGATCATAAAAAGCAGAGAATTCTTTTGGTCTTCAGAGGCACTGCTTCAAGAAGAGATATGTTTAGTGATCTCAATTTTGTTCCTGTTGAATATACTCCATTGGCTCTGGGTCAAGAGGATTGTGAGGGGTGTAAGGCACATAGAGGTTTCTATAATTTCTTGAAGAATAATTGTCCAAACATTATCAATTCAGTGGCAGATTTAATTAATGAGTATCCTCATTATAAGTTGGTAGTTGTTGGTCATTCCATGGGAGCAGCTCTAGCTATACTAACAGGAATAGAGTTCAAATCTATGGGGTATGATCCTTTGGTTATAAGTTACGCTGGTCCAAAAATAGGAAATCAAGAGTATGTGGATTATGTTAATAAATTATTTAATATGGATCAAGTCACTGAATATATCGAAAAAAATCATGATTTCGATAGAGGTGTTATCAGAGTAATTCATGAAAATGATCCTATTCCTAAACTACCACCTTCTCCATTATTTGCTGCAGACGGATATGAATTCTATATCGAAAAGAGGGATTTGCCTCATTTACCTGAAGATGTTATTCTTAAAAGTCTTAATGATGTTTCTGCCTCTGAAGCAGTATCTCCTGATGTTAATGCTAGTGGTCTTACCAATATTCCACAGAAGGTTTATGCCAGGCTCATTAAAAGGTACGAACATGCCAACTATTTCGTCAAGATCACTGGTTGTGCACAAGAATAAATAGGTGTTTAGCTTATTTAATTTAATTCAGTATATATAATATTTATTAATAATAATTTCATTACAATATTATCCTATTGGGTATTCGTAGTCTTCTATTTACATGTATCTATTTGCCAGAAAAAGTACAGATATTTGGATAAATATTGGTGCCATCTAGTCCCATTTATTGGTTGGCAATTTCTATCATTTCTTCTTTATTTGCAACCTTGAATCTAGTCTTTCCTAATTGTTCACCCTTTTCTAATTCGAACTTGTTTAATCTCATCCATTTTTTCCATTCAACAGCATTTTTAACTCTTTCGATACCGTTTTCAGATGGATCTAAGTGGATACCATTTGCTAAATCTTCCAATACTTTATCAGCAGTATCAAAAGAGTCCATCATGGTGGTTGCAATGACCCCAGTAGGACCATTCTTGATCCAACCAGAAGTATACCAACCTCTGTTAAAGACTGCATTGTGGTCACTTTCATCTTTCGTGGCTAAGATTCTTCCTTCCTTATTTAAAAGTCTATTTCTATCGAACTGAATATTCAATTCTTCAAACCCTGCTAATGGTGAGCCCTTGTAACCAATAGATAAAATAACCAACTCATTCTTGATGGTTTCTGTTTCTTCAGTAGGCACCATTTTTGTTTGTTCAGTCAATTCATCATGGATTAACTTGTTCTTACTGAAAGTAGTAGACTCTAATAAACGATGTTCGTTTGGATTTTGTTTGAATTCAATAGGACTCTTCAAATATTGTAAGCTCCAGGACTTTGCAGCTTCGCTAGATTCTTTTTGGCTGGAGAATTTCTGGATCAAATCGACCTTTCTCTTGTTGACTCTTCCCAAAGACTTTTTATCAATAGTATCTAATAAGTCTTGTTCAACAGGAATAAATCTTATGTTGGCACCATTTTTAGGTAATTCAAATAATTCTCTAATTTCCTTGTTGGAAAAAGCAGATTCTAATACACCTCTTCTTGCAATTATATTAACGTTCTTGACTTTACTTGTTTTCAATACTTCTAATGCTTCGACAGAAATATCAGTAGGAGACCAATGAGAAGTGTCCGCTAATAAAACACGGGCAACATCAAGAGCAACATTACCATTTCCAATGATAGATACATTTTCAATTTTGTCTAATGGTGGTGGAACAAACTTATTACCAGTTTGATAGAAATCAGGGTGTCCATTATACCAATGAACAAACTCTCTAGCAGAAATAACACCTGGTAAATCTGCTCCTGGAACTTTCATTTCATTATCGGCAGTAGTACATCCATAAGCCAACACCAAGGAATGGTAACCTGCTTGTAATTGTTTCAAAGTAATATCTTTACCAATATCGACATTACCAAAGAATCTGACTCTATGCGAGTCCGGAGTTTCGGTTCCATAAGTTTCCATAATATTATCCAAATATTCTTCGGCATTCTTAACTTCTGGATGATCTGGAGCTACTCCGTATCTACTCAATCCATATGGAGCTGGCAATCTTTCATAGAAATCAATGTTGAATTTCATGGTTGGTGATGATTTGTTCAAGAGATGGTGGGCAGTATAGAAAGCGGCTGGACCAGCACCCACAATGGCGATATTGAATCTTTGGGCATTATGGAGAGAGGCTGAAGTTGAGAGATGACGTAGTATTCCTGTCAGTATTGGTCTTAATGGTGAAAGAAGCAACATGGTTTGGGCTTAAAGAGTAAGATGGTAAAGTGCAGGACCTTATTATAGGTTGGAGTGAAGCGAAATCATCAAAAAATTGAGGTTTAAAGGTTCCAGAACTGATTTGGCGAAACATACAAATTTTGACAAGCAAAATTATTTAACTGGGGGACATACAACGGTTAACGTTTGAAACGATTGAACGTTACGGTAGGTTTGATGAAGGTCATGATGGTGTCTATTCGGAGTTATGGGGGTTAAAAATATCCCCACATTCTAATTATAGTTGGGTGAGTATTTATACCTAATTTTTCGAGAAAATTGCAATTATTGTTAAAATTATTGAATTGTTAAAATTAGTACATTCTGAAGGTCATCAATAAAAAGGTGAAACTAGATTAACAAACACCATACACGATGAAAAAAAAAAAAAAAAAGTAAGTCAGTTATCTAACCAAATATTACTGTTTTATATCCTTCTAAGATGCCTTTAGTTTGCTATTTCCAATAAATAGTTCAGTAGATCATAATCCACGAGATTAGTTGCACTCGTAAATAGCCTAACCAAATTATGGGCTAGTGTCTCGGATGAAACTAAAATATCAAATATGTCTTGCTATTTAAATAACCCCGACAATTATTTTATTATTGCATATTGTTGGTATACCAAAAGACGAAGCTCGTAATCTGTACTGGTTACGTAAACGACACTTTTTTAAGTGCTGGAGTTAGGATGTTACTTAGTCATCATTTAGTAGTTCGAATCAGTTACATACTCCAGTTTAGCCTATATAAAATCCGTGATAGTTTAGTGGCTAGAATTACCGCTTGTCGCGTGGTAGACCGGGGTTCAATTCCCCGTCGCGGAGTTCGTTTTTTTGAAGTTTTTTTTTTTTTGATATTGATACTTTCAACCACTACTTTATTTTTGATGGTTAATAATTAATATGTAACAAGATTTACGAGAATTCATTTCAACAAATAGGTATGAAATGGATTTACATGACATTTCTCCTCATCAAAATTGTGTGAATTTTAGTTTAAAAATTTGTCATTTTTTCATTATCACAGAAAGTAATAAAAAAAAAAAAACATAAACTCACACACACAAATAGCAATCATATCTCGCACACAAATCTCGAGGAAAAAAGAGAAGTATTTTTCTTCTTTAATTTGATGAAAATGGAGATAAGCCTCGAAAACACTCTTGGAGGAGATGAGTTCGCCACTTGGTCACACGATACTGGGGTGGTGGGATACGAAACAGCATGACGAGTATACGACGAAGGTGTTCATAATCTATTTATTAGTAGGGTTGCGATATATGCATGATGCCAAGTATTGTCCGCAGACATTTTCTCAAATAGGAAGGAGGAACTATATATTCCTCCTGCATCCTCGGGTTTTATGCCGTATAGAATCTAGTAATTATGAGCTCATACCTTTGAGTAGGAATTGAATGTAATTAATCTTGAGGCGAAAAAGAAACCGAAGTATGAAATCTATGTTAAACTTTTTTTTTTGTCTGCACAATAGAGAGGGGATATGAATGTGGAGGCAAATCAATAAATGAAAATGATTTTAATACAATAGTAAACCCAACTAACCATACCCCTGCCGAACATATATCTCCGATCGTTTTTAGACCAAAGGAATAAAGAAGTTTGTTCCCCCCCCCCACCCCACTCCCCTTAAGCACAAGGTCCAAGAGATAACTAAAAATTTTTAATAGAAGAGAGAAGGGTACTTGGCTTATGATCACCTGACTCACTTAATTAATTATTTTCTACGGAATGTAAGGGTCACCGGCAGTGACCGAGTGGCTTCCTGTATAGATTACGTCATTGCGAGACGGAAAAAGTGTCTTGGCCTAGTCCCCACCTAAGATGCAAATTTCAATATACAGATGCAACCAGTGGCCCTCCCCCACCCCACCGAATCCACTTGATTTATATACTAACCGTAGTCCTGATTTTTTTGTAAAAAAAAAAAACTTACATGTTTATATTACAACCCCAGATTTTCGACACTCTAATTTAATAGTAATAATAATATTATCATGTCGAAACCTTTCTTGGAAACATTAAAGACTCCTTGGAGAGGTGATACTACCTCATCTAATTCATTATCCCCCAAATCTTCGGTAGCTGCTCCGGAAGTAGTTCATCGTAAGTTATACAATAGACATGTGCAGTTAATCGCTATTGGTGGTTCTATTGGTACTGGTTTGTTTGTTACTATTGGTACTACTGGTCTTACTCGTGGTGGACCTCTTGGTCTTTTATTGTCTTACAGTTTATGGACTTTTGTTATTTTACTCTTGACTACTGCAGTAGGTGAAATGGTTTCCTTTTTACCAGTTAGTTCTCCATTCTTAACCATGGCGGGTAGAGTGGTGGATCCTGCTTTTGAATGTGCTGCTTCTGTCAACTTTTGGATCATGCAAAGTTTGTATATTCCTTTCGAAATTACTGCTGTTAATGGTATGATTCATTTTTGGAGAGAAGATTATTCACCAGCTATTCCTTTATGTGTTCAAATCGCCATTTATGCTTGTATTAACTTGTTTGCAGTCAGATTATATGGTGAATGTGAATTCTGGTTATCTATTGCCAAATTGATCTTATGTATTGGTTTATTATTCTTTACTTTGATCACCATGTGTGGAGGTAATCCTGAACATGATGCATTTGGTTTCAGAAATTGGCATGCTGCTGGTGGTCCAGTTGCTGAATATTTGTCTACTGGTGGTATTGGTAAATTTGAAGGTTTCTTGGGTTGTTTAAGAGGTTCTGCTGCTTTCACTGTGGTTGGTCCTGAATATATGTCTATGGTTGCTGGTGAAGCCATTAACCCAAGAAAAACCATGCCAACTGCTTTCAAAACCGTGTTATACCGTTTAGCTCTTTTCTACATTGGAGGTGCTTTATCTGTTTCTATTTTAATTGCTTATAATGATCCAAATTATTTGAAATTAACTTCTGCTGCTTCTAACGCCGCATCTTCTCCATATGTTGTTGCCATGCAAAACTTAAAAATTAAAGTATTACCAGATATCATTAATGTGGTTATTATTACTTCTGCGTTCTCTGCTGGTAACTCTTATACTTATTGTTCTTCTAGAGCCCTTTATGGGTTGGCTCAAAGAGGATTTGTCCCTCGTTTCTTCAAATACTGTACCAAACTGGGTGTTCCAATTTTCTGTGTTGCTGTTTCTATTTGTTTTGCATTATTATCTTTGATGCAATTAGGATCTTCTGGTACTAAGGTCTTAAATTATATGGTGAATTTATGTACTGGTTCGCAAATTTTGAACTATGGTTTCATGTCTATTATTTATATCAGATTTTACTATGCTTGCAAGGCTCAAAATATTGATAGATCTAATTTCCCTTACAGATCCTGGTTCCAACCTTATTCCATCTTTATCGCATCTTTCTTCCTTTGGTGTTTAATTGGTATCTTAGGTTACCATGTTTTCAAGCCAGGTATGTGGTCTACTGATGATTTCTTGTTCAGTTATGTTATGATTTTTGTTTCTATTGCTGTTTTCATATTCTGGAAGGTATTAAAGAGAACTAAATTTGTTAACTTAGCCGAAGCTGACTTATACACTGGTATTGAAGAAATCGAAGAGCATGAATATGAATTCTATGCTAAGCAAGAAGCTGAAGGTGAAGATGAGGAGAATCATCAAAAGAATGGTTCATTTATCAAAAACGCATTAAACTGGGTCTTTTAATAGGTAATTCGACATGTATTATAGAATTGTATCAATTCACCAAAAAATTCATTTCAATAAAAGGTTATAAAATAGTATTTCGTACATAGACTGTAAAGTGACTTTTAATTTTAATGTACCAAATAGTTTAAAATATTAAAATTAATTTTGTAGCTGACCTTGAAGTTACCCCCGAACTGATCCATGGCCTCATCCCTTGTCAGATGTCTCTTGGGTGCAAAAGAAAAGGAACAAAGCC